>OX637577.1:27493239-27827205 GCA_951800085.1 Comarum palustre | reverse complement strand
AGTTATGGGAGAAGGAGTGTCAGTATGCATGTAGGAGGAATTACACAAGTCATCTTGCATGTATACTATGTGCCAGAATTGAAGAATAGCTTGCTGAGCCTAGGACAACTACAAGAGAGGGGTTTAGCAGTGCTCATTCAGAATGACATGTGCAAGGTATATCACCCTAGAAGAGGTTTGATTATGCAAACCAGAATGGCTCCAAATAGAATGTTTGTCTTGCTAGCAACAATGACTCCATGAACCAACATGCTTCAAGACAACCTCAGAAGAAGACTCTCACCAATGGCATTGCAGATTTGGTCATCTAAGCTACAAGGGGGTGCGTACTCTGTACTACAAGAAGATGGTGAGAGGATTGCCAATGCTAAAGACACCAATCAAACTGTGTGAAGATTGCTTGAAGGGCAAGCAACATAGAGAGACAATTCCAAAACAGAGTAAGTGGAGAGCAATTGAAAAACTTCAATTAGTTCATGCAGATATATGTGGACCAATCACACCTGAATCAAATAGCAAGAAGAGGTACCTACTCACTTTTATTGATGATATGAGTAGGAAGACTTGGGTGTTTTATTTAGCATGGAAGTCAGAAGATCTAACTATGTTCAAAAGATGGAAGGTTTTAGTTGAAAAAGAAGCAGGGAACCCAATTGGATGCTTGAGAACTGATAGAGGTGGAGAATTCACTTCAGATGAGTTCAATGAGTTCTGCAGTTCTAATGGCATAAAAAGGTAGTTGACTGCAGCTTACACTCCACAACAAAATGGAGTAGCTGAACGAAAAAACAGAAGCATCATGAATATGGTGAGAAGCATGCTCACTGAGAAGGGAGTCCCTAAGGAGTTTTGGCCTGAAGCTGTCAATTGGACAAAACATATCCTAAACAGAAGTCCAACCTATGCTGTGAAGGATAAGACACCAGAAGAAGCATGGAGTGGCCTCAAACCATCAGTGGATCATTTCAAGGTATTTGGTTGTATTGCACATGTTCATATTCCTGATAGAAAGAGGACTAAGCTAGATGATAAAAGCATGAAGTGTGTGCATTTGGGGTTGAGTGAATCTACTAAAGCTTACAGGCTTTACAATCCAGACAATGGAAAAATAGTTATAAGCAGAGATGTTGTGTTTGAAGAGAGTGAGAGTTGGGATTGGAGTAAAGAGAATCCAAGTGGGACAGCCACTGCTCTGGTATGGGGAGAGGATGAAGACAATGAAGAAGGAAGAGGAACAGATGAAGAAGAAGAAGAAGAAGAGGGTGGTATGGACAGTGGTGACAGCAACTCGAATTCCTCAGACACTGCTTCAAGTATGGAACAAGGGAGGATTAGGAGTCAACCAGCTTGGATGAATGACTATGTAACTGGAGAAGGACTGTCTGAGGAAGAAGAGGTAAACAATCTGGTCCTATACATTGAAGCAGGAGATCCAAGCTCATTTGAGGAAGCTTTTGAAAGTGAAAAATGGAGGAGTGCAATGGATAGTGAGATAGCTGCAATTGAAAGGAATGAAACTTGGAATTTAACAGATCTACCAGCAGGAGCTCGAGCTATAGGTGTGAAATGGATCTACAAGACCAAGTTGAATGAGAAAGGAGAAGTGGAGAAGCACAAAGCCAGATTAGTGACAAAGGGATACTCTCAGAAGCAAGGAGTGGACTACAAGGAGGTCTTTGCGCCAGTAGCCAGATGAGACACCATCAGGATGATACTTGCTCTAGCTGCTCACAACAACTGGTATGTTTTTCATTTAGATGTAAAAAGTGCATTTTTGCATGGGAAATTGGTTGAGGATGTTTACATTGAACAGCCTCAAGGGTATGTAAAAGTAGGACAAGAACATAAGGTGTTGAAGTTGTGGAAAGCATTGTATGGACTGAAACAAGCCCCTCGGGCTTGGTACAGTAGGATAGAAACTCATTTCCTGAAGGAAGGGTTTGTGAAGTGTTCTAATGAGCACACATTGTTTACTAAGTGCAAGAGTGATGGGAAGTTACTGATAGTGAGTATATATGTGGATGATCTACTGTTTACTGGAAATGATACTAAGATGTGTGAAGAATTCAAGTTGTCTATGAAACTTGAGTTTGACATGTCTGATTTGGGAAGAATGAGACATTTTCTGGGAGTAGAAGTGGTGCAGAATGAGGATGGAATTTACATAGGCCAAAGAAGGTATGCACAAGAAATTGTCGAAAGATTCAGCATGTGGAAAAGCAATAGTGTCAAGAATCCAATTGTCCCTGGATGCAAACTCATGAAGAATGATGAAGGAACAAGAGTAGATGCTACACTGTACAAACAAATGATTGGGAGCTTGATGTATTTGACTGTTACCAGACCTGACTTAATGTTTGTTGTCAGTCTAGCTAGCAGATTCATGGAGAAACCTATTGAACTTCATATGCAAGTGGTGAAGAGAGCTATGCGCTATATAATAGGCACTGTGAACTTAGGAATTCTTTATAAAAGAAGCAATGGTAGTGAGCTTTCTGCTTTCTCGGACAGTGACTATGCTGGAGATATTGATGATCGGAAGAGTACCTCAGGGTATGTGTTTCTCATGAGTTCAGGAGCTGTTGCATGGAGTTCAAAGAAACAAGCAGTAGTCAGTCTCTCCACTACTGAAGCAGAATTTATTTCAGCAGCTACCTGTGCTTGTCAAGCTGTGTGGATGCAAAGAGTTCTTAAGAGTCTAGGCTGGAATGGAGACAAATGTACTGTGATATATTGTGACAATTCTTCATCCATTAACTTGTCAAACAATCCAGTTATGCATGGAAGAAGCAAGCATATAGATATCAGGTATCATTTTCTTCGAGATCTTACAAGTGATGGAAGAGTGGAGTTAAAGTACTGCTGTTCTAAGGATCAAATAGCTGATGTCATGACCAAGCCTTTAAAGCTTGATGATTTTGTGAAAATGAGAAGTATGCTGGGAGTATGTCGTGTGCCATTGGAATAAACTAATTGCATCAGCTGCAATGTAGTTTAAGGGAGGAAATTGTCAGTTGCTTGCGCCCCAAGTTTGCGGAAGACACAGTCTTCTGAGTTAGTTGTTTCTCAGATCAATAAAGCCCTGGTTTGTAGGGCATTAGTTTAGGTTGTTATTTCATTCAAATCAGTCTGACCACTTCTCTAGGAACAGCTAGAAGTGGTTGCTGTTTTCATGTTAATTCAGTTGTGTAAAGGCTTATATAAGCCGAGATTGTTGATCTAAATAATATTGAGTTCATCTGAGTTTTGTACTCAGTCTGGTGTTGTTCTTTCAATTCCTAACAATCCCTTACTTGGGCTTCAGTTATCTGTATTCTTTCATGTTTATCGGAATTTGTACTTCTCAGAATCCTGTGTGATAGATCATCTTCTTGAATTCAGTACAAAAAAAGGACAGAAAAATAATAAATAAAAGGAAAAATTAGAAGAAGCAATGTTTATCAGACAGCTCTTTTGTTCCAAAACAGAAAAAGGAAAAAAGAACACCACTCATGTCATCAAGGAAATGACCAACAGAGCAGAGCTATGGGACCAAATCATGGATACTGGTTTCAAACCATATATAGCTTCTTTTTTGGTCTAAAACCATGTATAGCTTTGAAGCTAATTGGTTTTTCCCATTTGCTTCCAGCCCTATATAAATACACTACTTTGCTTATCTAATATTCCAAACTACTCTGCTTAAACCTTCTTACATCCAGACGTCTCTGTATTGCACGAATGGTGCATCACCTTTCCAATTAGCCAAACACAGAAAAGATGATTCTCACCTTTCCAATACAAACGTCTCTGTATTCTCACTGCTGCTGCCCTATTTTCTATTTCATAAAGAAAACTATACAAGATGAATTTCCCATCATTCTCAGAAGAAATAAGACAGTTAATTATAACTAGTATGGACAACATTACTACTGAACAGCCAAAACATTGCATATTACAGATTAATTAACTTAATTGTCAACTAGAGTTAAGTTTATGAATTCGGAATTAGTTATCAACTTCACCTAGCACCCTTCTCAGATCAGATCTCTGTTGTGCGCTGAGCTTCGATGGAAAGACCACATCAAACTTGATCCTCAGGGTTCCTTTCTTGGTGGGATCTTTTGATATTGGCATTCCCTCGTTTGGAATCACCTCCTCATAACCAGGATTTATAATGTTCCTGACTGGGATAGGAAGCACCCTTCCATCTAAGGTTGTCAGATTGACGATTGTTCCAGTGAGAGCTTCGAGTAGAGTTAACTTACGATCGACCAAGAGATCATTCCCATCCCTCTTGAACACATCATGGGGTTTCTCATCCACAACGAAAATAAGATCAGCTGCAGAGCTGCCTGGTTCTTGGTTTCCCTTCTGCGGAAACGTGATCTTAGTACCCTTCTTCCAACCTGGCTTGATATCAATCTTTAAGGTTTCCTCAATTGTCTTTGACTTGCTGCGAGAGAGAATCGTTTGAGCATAAGACAGATGAATATTAAGGTACAAATGCTTGTATAGCCAAATGTCTAAATGCTTCTGAACTAAGAACTTGCATTAGTGCATAACCAAGACCAAAAAGATACCATCTTTTACAATCATATACCATCAAATGTTCAATGAGCTGCAAATCCAGTATAATTGGGTTCAAGAGAATACTTGTAATACAATTAACAGTGATTTGAGGACAATATTTTTCCAAGGACAAATCTTTATAGTCCATAATCCCTACAAAATTCTTGGTTTCTTACTCAATTCAAATCGAAAAGAAAGAACCGCTAACACATCAATGATCAATCAAAATCTAAGACTACAATGAAAAACAAAAATTGCAGCAATTCTCATACATATAAACATAATCCAAGAAATTAAGAGAGAAATACTCACCCGAAATCATCAGGAACAGTTCTCGAAATCTTCATTTTCCTCCTAGCCCCCTTGTAAAGATCCTCCAAACTATACACCAGCTTACTCTCCACCGCCGCAACCTTCTTCCCGCCACCACTCTTGTGACTCGCACCACTTCCTCCTCCGCCATTACAAGTCTTCTTAAACGCCCTCTGCCAGCTATTCTGCTCCTCCAAAAACTCCCCAAACAGTATATCATCCGGGTCCGCCCGCCTCGGAGGCGGCCGTGGCGGCGCCACATCAAACTCCACCTCGTTCAGCCCCTCCTCGCCGTACACGTCGTAGATCTGACGCTTCTGCGGATCACTCAACACATCGTACGCCTGACACACTTGCTTGAACTTGGCCTCCGCCTCCTTGTTGTCCGCCGGGTTCTTATCCGGGTGCCACCTCATCGCCAGCCTCTTGTAGGCCTTCTTCACGTCCTCCTGGTTCGCGGTGCGCGTCAACTTCAGAACGGCGTAGTAGTCAACCGTCATCATAATCGTTTAAGTGTGATCGATAAGAGGGAATGAAGAAGAAATGACAAAAACGGCTGGGTTGGCGATCAATGTGAATGAACGGAAAATAAAACAGAATCCGGTGAATGAGGAGAATTGAAAGTAGGAGGAGGAGGACATGGAAGGTATTAATGAAATTGAAAACAACGTGCAGCCGAGGTGGAAGAGAGAGATGTGAAGATGGAGAGTATCTTTGTTTTTCTTTAATTGGAATATTTCAAATTTCAGTTACTGAGCTGCACGGATTCTGGTCGGTTGTTACCATATGGCCGTTCGGACCACGTCATCGTTAGGTTTTATGTTGCCCTTTTTATTATATGGTCTTGTTTAAACCCTAAGTCTTACTCTTGATGACGGATTAGCCCCTATTCAAAAATAAATATATGCCGTCTTTTCTTTTTCAAATTTCAGTATTGATCTGCAATGGCTGATTTTGTGGATTTTCTTTTGATTTGAATTCATCAAATTGTGCATTCCCTATATATTAGATTTGAAATGGATTTGTTCCTCCATGTTGATATTTTGGTGATTTTAGAAAACTTCAAGAATTTAATATTATTCAAAAATAAGTGAGCCGAGAAAGAGGTTCATATCTTTCCCATGAGTTTTAAATGATTTTCCCATATTATGGTTTTCAAGTTGTTATCCCCATTTTGGATTAAGGAGAGGGATTATATTTTAAAATGGGAAAATTTGGCTCTTGAATTTTAATGATTTAAAGTAAAGTTAGGGAACCAGTTTCGGATGAATGGAAAAACTTTAAATCCAATGTATTTAGAAAAAAAATCATGGATGTTTTTATATGAATTTTTAATTTAAGCCACCATGAGATTTTTAAATTTTTTTAAATACATATATGTATTATCTCTTGTAGGCGGCATGACTTTAGATCATTTTTCTCATCCCCTCAACATTTTGTTTATTCTTAGCCACACTTTTAAGATAATTTTAAACATTTATATATTGGGGCAAGTGGCAAATGAGACCTCTGATGGTGTATATTGGGGATTAGTGTTTACTTATTGGGCCAAAAAATATTGATGATGGTTTCAGAATGCATCCCATTCATGTACCCAAAAAAATAATGCATCTCATTCATTGCGAGAGGGACAATGTTACGATTCCACGGAAGAGGAGACTTTGCCCCCAATGGCCTAAAAGGTTGGTGGTGAAACTACTTTGCTCTTTGGATGGAAAGACTCCAAGTTAGTAAGGGGAGTGAGGGATTGGTTTTCCATCTCAGTCAAAACTAATTACTGTGAGTTAAAATATATCACGTCAAAAAAATAAAACATAATATATAAATAGATAAAACATATCTAACTGTATTCATAAAAAAAATCTAAAGAAATCTCATGATCCTGATCTATTGCCACTAGGCACGCTATGATGGAAGATCGAGTACTTTCTGGGTTTGGATCGGTGCCTCTTCACATGTACACCCTTGGCCGTCGGAAGCGGCAGAAAATCTTAACAGTGGAGTAAACATCACGTTCAACAGATTTGAAACTTAGCATTTCATATATATAAGCACATCAACTCAATAAACAAATTCGCTAATAGTTTAACAGCTAAAATGCAATCAGACATTCTCCAAAGAAAAAAGAAAAAAACTAGCTGCTGCTGGAGTAGACTGTAAACAACAATATCATCGCACATCTCTCTCAAAGCTGATATAAGCTAACAACATGACGTTTACAGAGATTTACAGAACTCCCCACAACGAGTTTGATTTCAGGGCATCCATACTAGTACGTCCTTGCAGCATAAGAAAGAACTGTATGTCATTCTGCTTGAATGCAGTGTTTAGCTGTAGAGACCTCAACCAAAAGGGGGACTTCTATTATGCTTGATACAAATCTTGTAAGGTATACCGGTACAAAGGGTGTTCCTAATCAATATGTACAGATCATGGAATGCGGGTATTGTTGCCTGACCAAAACTGTGATTCCAATATGTTGCCTCTCATAATAAACCTTTTCTTGCAAGATCTTGAGCGGCTGTCACATAAAACGAAGGGAGAGTGAGCATAAGTATTGATTGTCTGTCGATAATGGTACTTATGAAAAATGAGAAACGGACGGCAAGTATGGATTGTGTTTCAAACATGGTAGGTATGAAAAGTGAGAAAAAAATGGTGTAGAATGGATTGTGTCGCAATCATGGTAGCTACGGAACAGACTAGACTACAACCACATTTCCTGTCTTAATCACTCTAGACTATAAACTAGTTAATGGACTGAATGGTTAACCTGCAAGATGCCTAACGGTTCAAATTTCTACTAGTTGCCGTGTAAGCATATGAGTAATCTAAAAGAATGCAAATACTCTGATGCTTATAAGGTCTGTATGATTGCATTGTTATGTTCATTGTCCTTTATCTTAAACGGCCAGGTAATTCTACAATTCTATGGTTTCCACTATCACAACTCACAAGACCATATTAGAATCATTAGATACTCCTTGAAAACAACTAAAGCCAACATAACACAGTTCACTAAATTACAGCAAAAGAAAATCACGAAACACAAATGATCATCAATTTTCATAAGGTACGGTAAGTTGAAAGCGTTACCTTTCGAAGACGATAAGACCACCACAACCTGCATAGTCACATTGTTCGGAGGCAGCTGCAATTTAAGAGGGAACAGCTGGCCATTCAAAGGGCTTCGAGCACACACAATAAGCCCTTCAATCCCCGTCTCTTCCTCCAATTTACGAGTCAATTCCTCAACCCCATTTCCTTTAAAAATCATAGAGTAACCCTGTACAGCTTCATCATCCACATCGCCATTATCTTCCGCTATATGGTAGTATATAGTCCTCCCTTCCACCTTCGGCGGCGACCCCACAAACGAATCATTCGACTGCACCAACATTATAACCAAACACAACTTAATACTAACCTCAAACACATGAAAAAAAAATGTAACTAAACCAAACCAAAACACTAACCTCTTGTCGTGTGAAACTGGCCGTTGATTTTACCGAACCAGACGAAGGAGAATTAGAATCGAAATCCAAAGAGTCCGAATGCGGCAGCGGCGGAGGGCCGGATGATCTATACCCCGGAGACTGCACCTGAATCTCAACTATATCAACTTCCCACAGAACCCAATCCTGCGTAGCTGTTCTATGAGGAATATCATGCGTCACCGAGTTTCTCCACGGCGGCAATCCCCCATTGGCTCTCAGGAAGTTCCCGTACCGTGTCTTGAGCCGCACCTGATTCCCTTCCCTTACAGGCTCCCACTCGACGGAGGAGTCCAGCCGCCGAGGAAGAGTCTGGAGGACTTTGCGGCCAGTCATGCCGAGAAGGAAGGGCTGGTTGGAGGCGGTGAGGTACTTGCCGAAGGAGCTCTTGAGACGGATGACGTGGTCGGATCCGGGGACATGTTCGACGGTCCACTTGGCGTTTTTGGAGGAGCCGTTGCGGTCTTGGGAGACGGTGTCTTCGTCTTCGTCGGCTAAGAGGTACTTGTCGTGGCGGCAGCGGAGGCGGACTGCCTTTGCGTTGTGGAAGAGGTCCATTCCGATTCTGAACTTGTTGGAATTGGTCTGCGAGTACATAGAGGACAAGAAGAGAAAATGAGTTGAAGGATGAGATTGGATTTGGGTTTTTTTCTTCAGTTTCGAACAATTGTGGTGGCAGCTTTGTATGTTACATGAGTAACGACAAGAGCAGTCAGCGCACATTAATTGGACTACGCGGTTTGTTTGCTTAGGTGTCCCTTGCGTGGACGGGTCTTCTTTGTAGGTTCCGTGTGTGGGATATGGTATGGGCTGTTTTGCTAGTCTTCATGGGTTTTGGGATATAGGCCCATGTTGGTTAAGTTACTCATCGGTTATTTGATAATAAAATTGTTATATATTTAATAATTTAAAACAAAATAATTCTACTTATAAATAATTTTCTCTATTCTTAGATTTAAATAGTGGTGACTGACAATAAAATTGACTAGGTGAACGTGACTTTTGGATCATAATTGAGAGAAGAGATTATGGGCTAGTCGGGTAACGGAAAACATGGATCCTTGTGTTTACGAGAACCGTTATCTTGCATCTGGCTATCAAAATCATTAAATAACTGGATTTATTCAATTCGTCAATGAGTGAAAACTAAATTCACAACATAAAATATGGTAAAATTTTGTAATATGATGGTAGAATTGTGCATCACTCTAGAGTGGTTACATTTGGGTGATTTAGTGATAGAGATGTATAACTACATGAAGATGATGAGATCAATCACTGATAAAAAATAAATAAAAATAAAAATAAAAAAAGACACGAGGAGTGAAAAGTTGACCAAAGGTGATTGTGTTTAGACCTAGTGCGGTTTTTGTGTCCTACCCATTAAGCTGTAGTGCGGAAAGGTTGGTGCAGGTTTTCCCTCTTGTTTCCATTCTCTTCCTTTCTTAAGTTCTATGATATACAAAGGGTTGGTGCTGGTTTATTTAGGCAGATAAACCATCTGACTTCAAATGTAGATAAAGATGCAACTATATATGTTAGCTTTTTATCCGTGCAATAATTCAGTGTTTCATTTAAAGCGGGAAAATCTGTTAATTCTATTTTTATTTAGATACTCCACTAAAAATGGAAATAAATACAATAACAGTTCACGGTTAGGCTCATGGTAATTATTATTTTTAAAAATTTCTATTACTATTATTTTTAAAAAGTTCAAACATCTAGTGAAGCTGATGACAACTTCACAGCACCTCGTTTTCTAACATAGTAGAGATACAAGGGCTTCAAGCAAATATAATCAACTCGCTTTCTTATAAACATCCAAGTAGGCAAGTTGAACTTTATTTATAAGAATCCTCTACACATTCATACATGACTTGACTTGTCAATCAAGATTGTTTATTTGGTTACCAAGTTAAATGATGAACCACTTAGATATATATATATATATATATATATATATATATATATATATATATATATATATATATATATATATATATATATATATTTCAACGGGGCCTATTTAATTAGATTTAATTTTTGGGTTTACTAAGACCCTTTTTGCGACTCTATTTGAGTGACCTAACTTCCTTGGTTACCCTAAACTAAATGTCTCAGTCCTCCATACCTATATATGCTGGTGTGAAAATGTGTGTGAAATGACCCTAAAAATAAGGGAACTGGTATAATTTGTTGGACAAATTTGTGTCTATAAGATCATTGCTTACACGTATTGAAAGTCATTACCCTAAATGCAAACTACATGAGACACCCCACACTGAGGTAGTAGTAATTCCTTCTCAAACACTTCGCTTGCCTAACTAATGGCACCGGTTTAATCCAAACACTCGGCTAAAAGACTTTAGGATATCTATCACTCAAGTAATCCATGAATATTGTCTCAATTCTCAATTATTATTTTGGAAAATCCTTCACTGATTAATTATCAAACTAACCAAAATTAAGAAGATAACTGATTGAAGAGAAACATACCTGGTGAACTACTAGCTGTTTTGAAGAAACTTTCGGAGAATACCACGGCGACCGGGCTGAGAACAATGACCTCTTTGACAAAACCGACGTTTTCGGCGACCTCGTAGAGTAAACCGAGGTCGGCGATCCGCACTCCGTACCATTCTCAATCTCATCGGAATTAAACGACGAGAAACTCGTCTGTTGCGACAGCAAAAAGTCCGTAACGCTCTCCGACACCGGAACCTCCGCCTCTTCCACGTCAAACAGAATCCAATTCCTCGTTGACGACGTGCTCGGATCATCATGCGTAACACTGTTTCTCCACGGCGGCGGTCCACCGTTAGCTCGCATGTACTTACCGCACCATGTTCTGAATTTCATCTGAAACCCGTCTTTTATAGGCTCGAACTCGAACTTCCAGACTGAAAGCCTATCGGCTTCCGTCTGAAGAATTTTCTCTCCGGTGGCGCCTAGAAGAAACGCCATGTCTGTCGCGGTGAGGTAGAGTCCATAACAGCTCTTGAGTCGTATGACGTGGGGTTTGTTCTCGACCAGCTCCACCGTCCATCTCGCGTTTCTGGTGTTACTTCCCCTCCGGCTCTGTCTTACCGTCTTTTGATCGGCGTCGGCCACCAGGTACTTATCTAGGTGAGTCCGGAGCTTCACCGCCTTGTACTTGTTGAAGATCTCCATGAATAATAGCTAGTGAGCTCGAGAGATAGAAATGGAACTACTTTAGGGCTTATCAAATACTATATATTCTGGAACAGAATTAAATATAAGATAGAGATGAAAAGGTTGGTTATGTTGGGACTTTCTTGTTTGCTTGGTATTCAAGTAGTGATTTTTTGAATTAGATCTCAGTCAGCCGAACATGGGAGGTAGAGTCCATATAGGGTTGGATTTGCAGCTCGATCAAGGGGGTTCATTGACGAAACAACGATCAAGAAGTTTCGAGGCAGGAACGATATATAGGGGAGGTGAGGTGCGGTGCGGTTCACGCGCCTCAAGAAGTACATAGTGAAGCAATTGACCTTGCGTGTCTGGTATGTCGACGCGTATATGTCAAGGTCTGGTTTTGCTTCTCGTCTAGAACCATTAATTAATTCCCGTGTTCTGGACGACTGGACCTGTTGAGAATTATATAGTCCTTTCTCAAGTCAACACATGTTGTAGAACCAGAGGAGGGGGTACTCGTTGATTCATGAACTGTACAGTAAAATTAACCAAACCACACAATTCACTGAATGGTGAGAAAAATTGAACAATTGTTGAATTGAAATGAATGAAGAACCCATTAGTAATGCCTCGTAACACATTGGTTTTGAGGAAGGATTTTAACTTTTTGTGTTTTTTAAATTAACGGATTAATGATGCTAACAATCTACCGTTGAGTAGATAGTTACATAAGTCGATCTTGATAAACCTAAGAAACTAATTGTTAAGATATTAACACACATATGAAAAATATAACATTGTCTGTGGGTTAATTTATAAGGGTTCAATCAATTATCAATTAATTTTAGATGTGAACCCGATACTACTATATCATGACATTAAAGCAGGTTATTCACATACACATGTGTTAATGTTAACGACCATACGCACTCCAGGTTACCTTAAATATTGTCACGTATTAGGTTTGAAGATACACCACACGTGCGGGAACGTGTTGAAATATTATCACACATAGTTGTTCATGAATTGAATATATAGGGTTTGATTTACTGTATGGTAAAGCCAAATCACAAATAATTCACTACATGGTGAGAAAAATGGAAGAACAATATGGATGGAAATGAATGCAGATCCCATTGTCGTAACAAATTTTAAGGATGGTTTTAGATTGAATTTGTGTTTTCAAAATTAATGGTGATTAACGATGCTAACAATCTACCGTTGAACACATGGTTACATAACTCTCGATAAACCAGAGAAACCAACGTTGATTCATTGACCACACATGAGGCCTAAACAAAACAACATACATTGAAGATAAAGACGAAACTCAGCTTGGCAAAACGATCAGGATATATAGTTAGAGGAGTGTCGTTGCCCTTGATCATCATCTGCTAGGGTTTATAGATTTTTTTTGTGATGGATGTTACTATTGTCAATTAGTTGAGTGCACTCTTCCTAAAACAGTATCTTCCTTTATTTACTATGTTTAAGAACAGTACAATTTCTGAGATTTGTGATTAAGTAATCACAAGCAAACATACAAAGGCAGTGCATGTGATTCAATATGTCGAACAAGGAAACAGAACTATAGAAAAGATGGAAAGGGATAGACGGATAGAGCTTATCTTGTAATGGAAAAACAAAAGGAAAATGTCCCCAAATTCTCCACTCGTATGAAAACTTGTTGCTTTCTGTGTCCGATTGATTGTAGGCTTGTTCTACAAATCACATATTCATCAGAACAACCGTGAACGTCGGAGCTCTAACCGATGGCGACACTTATAGCGACAGTCAGTGGCAACTCAGGCTTCCCGATCAACGTTTTTTTGGGCCTGAAGTACTTTGTTTTAGGTCTACAATGAAATGGGATTGGTCATTTTATGGGCCAAGCAGGAGGCCCGAGACCAAAACCTCTGTGGCTCTGTGCTCAGGAAAAATATTATTTTAGCGTTTCAGCTTTAATCTTTGAAGTTTGAACTGTGCAGCAGACCCCTATGTTACTATTCCTGCAACGCTGCATAACTTAATCATAGATCATCAGATAATAATCTTTTAAAAAATTTCCACAGCAATCGACAAATTCTTAGAAAGAAGTGCTATCAATATCAAGACGTTTCTTGGGCCCTTAACCCACTTGAAAAAATAGTCAAAAAGTCTAGGTCTATATTTTCACTTTTCACCCGTGTCAAATGATTTCGTTTTGGTATGGACTCCTTTTAATCCTGTATTCTCAAGTTATTTAAGTTTGGTCCTTTGGTGTGTATGAGATTTAATCATACAAATCAGTTATTTTACTCATTAATGTATTAATTAAGACCTACAAGTTACATACGATTCGATTAGCTAATATCTGATTTTACACTGTCTGATTCGAACGGATCTGATTTTACAACTCATCACATGATCTACGATCATCGGTTCTTAATCTTCGTATGCTTTTAGTAATCAAACTTCCTTGTCAAACGAGTTACTTGTTGGTAATAATCCAACTTAGTGAATACATGCAACAATCATGCTTGTAACTTTTATATTCTCAGTGTTAGTAATTGGCTCATTACTTAAATCAGCCAATTAAACGTCCAATCATTGTAGGCAAGGACATCCCCCACTGTTAATTTCAAGTTTTCAACTTCTCAGAGCCAAAAAGTGAAAATACGTACTGAAGTATGGAACCGTGAATGCCATGTTACATTCCAAAAGTAAAAAGTAAAAAGTAAAAAGTAAAAAATGCATCAATACCACTGAAAACGAAACAAGAGCAGGTAAAAGCAGGAGCACTGATCATATGCCCTTTTCGAGCTTTTTTTGTCTTCTCCCTCCTCCTCACTCCAACACTTGACTCCTTCACGTGACTCTCTCCTCATTTCAAGATCTCATCTCCCTTACCTCATTCCCTCTCTCCCTTCCTCCATGCCTCCGCCGCTCCCCTTCTCTGTCTTCTTCTTCTTCTCAGCTCTCTGCCTCATTTCCTCAGTCCACTCTCACTTATGTTCATCACACCATCACTCTCTATGCCCACCCTTCACTTCACCTCCTCCTTTTCCCTTCTCTTTCTCACCAGGCTGTGGCCACCCTTCTTTCCAAATCAAATGCTCTGCAAATCACTCTCTAATCTCCATCAACAACTTCACCTTCTCCATCCTCCGCTACGAACCCAACGCCACTTCTCTCCTTCTCTCCCCCCACTTCACCAACTCCACACTCACCCCCACCAACTGTTCTTCCCCTCACTTTCTTTCAATCCCAACCCGCTCCATCAATCTCTCCTCTTCCCCTTTTCGCTTCTCCGACGGCTCCTGCAACCGCCTCTCAGTTCTCAAACCATGTTCCCCTCCCAATTGCAGCCATTGCCCTTGGGAATGCAAGCTCATTAAGAACCCCGTTAAGCTGCTCCACGGCTGCGGATCTAGCCGCAGCTCTGTTCCCAACCAGGGCTGCCAGGGCGATGTCTTGGGCTATCTCGACAACTTCCTTCAATTGGGGATCGAGCTCGAATGGGACGAAGCTCAAGACTCTTACTTCTTAAACTGCAGAGACTGCAAATCCAAGACCGGCTCCTGCGGCTTCAACTCCTCCCATCCATTGCATCCCTTCCTCTGCCTCCGCACCCAATCTCCGCCTTGGATAGACAATCACTTCCACAACCACCACGCCGCCATTTTAGGCTCAATCTTCGCAGTCACATGTTTCATGGTTATAATTTCTATTTCTCTCGCCATACTCCGGTCCAGAAGACTCCACTCCGCCGCCAGTGAAGAAGACCCCACCGCATTGTTCCTCCAGCGCCACCGCTCCGCCAGCCTCCTCCCACCTGTATTCGCCTACGAAGAGCTGGAATCCTCCACCAACAAATTCGACGCCAAGCGCAAAATCGGCCACGGCGGGTTCGGCTCAGTCTACTTAGCCCAGCTCCACGACGGCCGCGTCGTCGCCGTCAAGTACCTCCACAAGCCCCACCACTCCAAGACCTCCTTCTCCAACAAGTCCTTCTGCAACGAAATCCTAATCCTGTCGTCAATTGACCATCCTAACCTCGTCAAGCTCCACGGCTACTGCAGCGACCCCAGAGGCCTTCTTTTAGTCTACGACTACGTCCCCAACGGCACTCTCGCGGATCATCTCCACGGCTACCGGAAAGGCTCGATGACGTGGCAGGTGAGAGTTGATGTAGCTTTGCAAATCGCTATGGTGATGGAGTACTTGCATTTCTCGGTGGCGCCTCCGGTGGTGCATAGGGACATTACGTCGTCGAATATATTCGTGGAGAAAGATATGAGAATCAAAGTAGGGGATTTCGGGTTGTCGAGGCTGTTGGTGTTCCCGGAAACCGGTTCCGGGTACGTGTGGACCGGGCCGCAGGGGACGCCGGGGTATCTGGACCCGGATTACCATAAGTCGTTCCGGTTGACGGACAAGAGTGACGTGTACAGTTTTGGAGTGGTGGTGTTGGAGTTGATATCGGGGCAGAAGGCGGTGGACCAGAGAAGGGACAAGAGGGAGTTGGCTTTGGCGGATATGATGGTGTCCAAGATTCAGACGGGGTTGCTCCATGATGTAGTCGACCCGGTTTTGGTAGTGGATGGGAGCGTGACGGACGGTGTCGACGCGGCGGCGGAGCTGGCGTTTAGATGTGTTGCGGCGGAGAAGGATGACCGTCCTGATGCGAGGGAGGTGGTGGAGGAGCTGAAGAGGATCAGGAGCCGTACACGTGGGGTTAGCCGCGGTTCGAGTTCGAATGTGACTTGAGGTGGTGATAGGGATGGTAGGGTTTGGTTTGCGCATGTGCATGGTTTGACCGAGGAGGAGAAACGAAACAGTGTCTCAATCAGGATGGTCTGATGGGGTTTTGGTACAGAGAGTACTTACTTTCAAGTTTCCACTGTAGTTTTGGTCTTTTTTACTCTTTGTTACCCAATGGTAAATATAGCTTTTCCTCCTTTGTTACAAAAGGTTTACAAGAAACAGTGAAAGGCATTCAACCAAAATGTAGTTTTTAGTACAAAAAAAATTGAAACTGAAGGTTGCAACTTACAAGAAACTGAAGAAAGAGTGAGACATTAACCAAATGGAAGTTTTTAGTAAAAAGAAGATAAACTGAAAAAAAAAAGTGAAAGACATCACAACCAAATGGGAAGTTTTGGGTAAAAAAAATAAAAATGGAAAAGGGCCCAACCGGGTTCGAACCGGTGACCTCTTGATCTGCAGTCAAATGCTCTACCACTGAGCTATGAACCCATTTTGAATGTAAATCTAACTATTTACATATGCTAATCCATCTAATCGAGAATGTACAAATTTGTAAAGGGATTAGTGGTTTCTGTGTACTAAAGGCTCACAGATGCAGCAACATATTTAAGCAACATAAGAAGAAAACCAAACAGAAGCAAGAGATGAAATGGGATTGTATGTCAGTGAAAGTTGTTCTGTGATTCTATATCTCAGATACAGCCGAAATATTTCATGTTTCTTATTTTCTTACACTTCATTTCTAAATCTAATATGTAGTTTGGGGAAGTACCAAGCACAATATATGATCTGGTTTCTGTCTTACTGGTTTAACTGAAATATGCAGTCTCTAGAACCCTGGCCTTCAGGCTTGCAATTGTAACCTCCTGTCTGCCTGTTTGTTTATAACCTCTCTCCTGCAAAACATATTCTTTATATTGTTTCCTAACCGAAAGCACTTCAACTCATCATATGCAATATGTAGTTATAAACTGAAAGATCATATATATACCAGGAGGCGCCAAAGGAAAGGAAGCCCGTCTCTAGCTTTGATTTGTTTTTCAATCACCTCAATTGCTAAAATTGGAAAGAGTTAGGAGACAATCTCTAGGAAGTTTGATGCTGGAAGCATAGCTTATATCATACCTTTTGTTGCTTGTCCATTGTTAAGCAACATACAGTACCAGACTTCATTGAATACATCCAGCTGTTCACCAGATGCTCCAATCGTCTTACAGTTATCAGCATCAAAATTAGGACCTAACAATTCCATTGCATGTTTTTCATTACCCCTCCCATACTCGTACAAGGCTTCTGCAAGCTATTACAAAGATATGGACATATGGTTAAACTAACATACACCTTCAATAGGTAAAAATTGATTTTACGTAAAAATATGTTGTAAAGTGGAAAGACTGAACGTAAATCCCATAAGGCCGATGATTTCTTGATAGTACTGGGGAAGAAATTCAGGGAAAAAGTAATAGCATAACTCTATTGTTCATAAATTCTTCAATGCCAAGGTTGCTCAAGATGAAGATATAGTAGCTAGTGTGAATTGAGTACGCGACTAAAATAGAGACAGGGCATAAATAAATCAAACAGCAAATAAAGAGAACTCCACAATCAGAACAAACCATTAATGCGCCCTGCATGGATTGTTGCTTCTTCTTGTTCATCTTAGAAATTCTACAGAAGGACATTTAATTAATAGGCACTCACGTAAAATCAAATAAGGTGTGGTTCACAGTAGCAATACTCACCTGGATTTCAAGCCCTTGAGCAACTCTTCAGCCTCTGAAATCGCACCCGTATTAGCCAAGGCCCATAAAACCAGTACATCAAGATGCCACTCTATATACCAGTTGGCCTGAACAAATTGCGCACACAACAAACTCAGATTAATGCATGAAAACACCTAAACAGGTAAGGCATAAAGATCATATGGTGAACTAGCATTGGACAAAAATTATAATATATAATTTTGAAACCACAAACGTAGTATTCTCTTTCGACACATTTTTACCAGTAAACTTCCCAAGAATCTTGACTGCAAAGATGTTAGGTCCTTTGACGCAACATATTTTATGTACGCTTTGGATCGAAAATGGTATTCTATGTAGCTTACCCTATCAGTCAAGTGTTTGGCTAAGATAAACAAACGGTCTTCAAATGCATCCATTTGACCACGAACATGAACTCGTAAAAGCAACCCAAGGGCATTCAAGTACACCTATTTCACATAATAGTTAGGACCTAGATGCAACTTGCAAGAGAACCACTCATGAATAAAAATACTTGAAATGTTACCTCTGGTCCAAAAGCATCAACCTTTTCCAACTCCCTCCAGATATGATGGTCATATACCTCTAAGATTCTTTCAATTGGAGAATAACCTTCCATATAACACAGAGCTACATGCCACCAATTGTGTGTGAGCCTGATGATTTCAACGCTCTTTAGCATCTAAATATCACTTGAATAAATAAAATATTAAATTGATTCTTCCTAATACACATACATGAATGACAGACAAGAATCCCATGATGACGAGCATGATTCCATGAACTCTACTGCTTCTTTAAAACGACACTCGTACTGAAGAACATGGCACAACTGCAAAAGAAGGAAATGAACTACAACAATGAATTACGATTTTAAGTATTACAAACTAGTTACAACAACTAACTAATACTGATACAACATTTGAAAATGTGAATTGTGATAACCTATGGAGTTAGGTCCAATCAGAGTGTTGAACCATGGTTTAATAAATATAGTGTCTTTGCCATTTTATACTTTTATATGTCAAGACAATGGAAGCTTTTTTCAGCATTAGTGGAATTTTGGATTGGAGCATTGCGACAGCATTGTCAATCATTGAAAATGAGTATGCTTACACTCTAATAAAGTACAAGTTCTATAAGCAAAACAAGTGTAACTTACATTGTGATGTGTCCAGCAGTCTTGCTTGTTGATTTCATATCCCTTTCTCGCTGCTTTCTCAGCTTCTGCCATTCGGCCAAGCTCCAGCAAAGGGAAAGCAAGCAGACCATAAACGTATTCTTCTTGTTCATTACTTGGTAGAACCTGTGTTAGCAAAATTTTTACACAACAGTAAAGAAAACTTAAAAAGTATTCAACCCGCAGGTCACAAAACAATATTATGATGCTCAAAACCAAAAAAGGAAATTATTACATCTCAGGTCACAGTAAGAAGATGCTAGGAAAAAAAAGTTATATCAGGAAATGAATTCTCTATACTCCTCAGTGTCCAAGGAAATAAAAACTTTATATTTCCTCAACATAGAAGTGAACCTGTTGAACAAGATCCAATGATAGATCAGGTCGAGCCATGTAGAAGCACAACACTTGCGCCCTTTTTAGAGACACCAGGTCTTTAGGAAATTTTTTCAAGAGCTGCAAAACAAAATGACTTAAAATCAATGAAATAAAACATGTATAAAGAGTAAACACTAAACTTACTTTTACGGGCTGGGCAAGTGGGCAGTACACTACAAATCTAGCAGTACCAAATCCTTAACAATACAATTTGCTAGATGGATCATTCAGTGTAACTAAGCATCTTCACTTGCAATATTTTGTTTGTTTTGATGTCTTGGGGTTCAGGATGATATTCTTTCAATGCAACGTTATGTGATTAATGAGGAATGAACGGTATCTGAGACGAGCATCTATGGCATTGGGACAGAATCAAACAGGAGCAAGTGAAAATAAACATTGAATTCTTGGTACAATTAACTGGTGTTTGAAGTGAAAAACTTTCTAGTTTGAGAATTTCCCAAAAGATCTATACACACAATTATAACCAAGCTAAATGTCAGCATCATCTGCAAATCAGGAAATGGAAAAATTCCAATAAAGAACAGGTCGCACCTTAGAATGCAACTCAAAGGCAACATCATCATCCCTATCTTCGGAGATCAAACAATTGACAGAATCGAAAACTGCCTTCTCGTATGGAGTAGCTTGTTCCTGTCCAAGATCAGCGTCTCATTACACCCAAACGCTAATAAACATGGTTTAGATTAAGAAAAACTTACATGCCGAGACTTGGCTGTTTGGAGATACGGAGGAGCTTTGGAAGGATCAGACGAGCACAGAAAATGCGCAGCCAAAATATTAGCAAGCACACAGTTGTTATCGTGTGCCGGCGCTTCAAGTATCACAGACCTGCGTCTCCCATAGCTTAAAACCTTCACACATTTCAGAAACCCATTTTCAGATTTTATTCCCAAATGACAAAAGCTTAGAGGAGACAAGTAAGACCTGATCATAGAAGGCGTTAATGGCAGATATGCAAGATTCTGAGGAAGTGTTTACTTCGTAGCCCCATTTGTCAACTTTCACTACAGCTCCTCTCTCCATTTCAAGTGAAGGAACAATCTTTGTTTCCCAAAACAGTGCCTGTCTTTCTATGTTTAGTTTTGAGAGATGAAATGGATGATGTAGGAGGAAGGTCATAGTCACAAGTGAGGATGTGTCTAAAAGCTGCAGCTGTCACTTGTCGCAGTTGGTTTGGTGGATAGTGTCATGGACTTAGTTGGGTTCGGCTGATGATGATTATGCCTTGTGCTGATTCGGCTACTGCCATTAGGATTTGATTCTGTGTTCAATGATTTCAATTCCACCGAAACATTCACTATCGAACGGCTCCTGAGCACTTCCTACCACAAATTCCATCTTATTCTGATTTCATACCGAAAGTTAACGGGACAGGACAAAGTTTTAAATTGACGACACCGTACCGTCTCGGTAGTTTGAAAACGGGACGTGACGAGAGGAGATCGGGATGAGACGGGGTTGTCCTGAAAGTATAAGTGTACTTGTATTCGATCGTAACCGTCCGATTGTTAGGGTGTATACTCTTATAATAAACTCAAACACGCTCAATAAGACGCCCAAAATCTAAACATAAATTTCAAATACTAGTTTTACATGACAAGAGTTAGATAATTCATTCTCATTTGGTGATGATGATCATATGAAAGATATCGATCATCATAACGAATCTAGGTAGTGATAGCTAGAGCTTATTTGATTTTTCAAGCTTAAGAGTTTTCTCGAGATCTTAATTAATTAGTTAGATATAAATTACAAGCATTTAATTAATTGGTTGTTGACCCCCCTTTTATTTTTACAATTTTTGTTCGTTTTCTACTTATATAGAGTTAAAATTTTAGAACTAGGACAATTATACCATGAAAAAAAATAACATCATGGAATATATACATAGGATTGATAGGAATATTATACATAATAAAACTCTTATCAATATTGGATGAGCACACATTGATTTGATAAAAAATAAATATAAAATTTCTTCAAGAATTTAAAATCAATTTCTATCTCCTAATTTTTTATAATTTTTTTTATTTCTTTGCGAGATTCTGATCTCGTCCCGGTACATAACTGAATCATCTCGTGCGAGATAGATTTCTAAAACTACAATCTGTCCCGTCATGTCTCGATAATATATTTTCATAACGAGATAGAACTCGCCGAATCTCGTTCCATGTTCAGCTCTAAGAAGAAGAATTCCCTAAGTCGTGAGCTTAAGTCGCATATGTTTAGTGTTTTCGTTTGTTTTTCAATGGTGGGTCCCCATACCGCTTGGCCCAGCAACCCTAGCACTTTAGTCTAGCCCACTAAGGCCCAGTCCACATAGCGTAGCCCACTAAGGCCCACTCCGACCACATGTATGGCTCCGTTATGTTCAACGGTTTCCGACGAAGCAAAATTCGATTCTCCAGCAAGCTTTCCGATGAAGGTCAGAAGGTGTTTCTCCGATTGGTTATCAACGCTTCCTTACTCCCCCACATTTTTTGGTATATTTTGGTATTATAGAACCAATAACCCACCCAGATTCTTTCGGTGATTACTAATCCCTGATGAAATCGACAATCAAGCAGATCCTCAAACCACGGTCACCCTGGTGCCCTAGAAGCCCAATTCAGCTATGGGCCCAATCATAGACTAAAGAAAGCCCATTAAGGGCGAATGAGTGATCAATTACCCTAATTGTTCGGTGAGCCAGCGGGCAAAAGATAAGGCAGAATCAATCAACTAATGACGGAGCCCCAAATAGAAAGAAAATCCAGCATATCTTAATTCTCAATATGGGCTGCTTGGTCTGATTTGGCCCATGATTTAATTAACTTCCTAAAATAATTAGACGACATCAATCACAGTATCTAATCCCATTTCATATATAAATGCATCTTCACTGTGTTGATGCCATGCATTAGGGTTTCACGGCTTGTGAAATCTACCAAAACCCTCTCTCTTACTCTCCTTCTCTCTGTTTTTTGTTGCTTCACTATGGATTTGGAGCCTCAGTGCAATAATAGTTCTCATACTTGTTCTGCAGGTACATACGCAATTGCAAACTGTTCATTTGAAACAACGTTTTTTCCTAGCTAGGAGATGATGACTTGACCTAGAAGTTACTCATCATCGTTGTATAACCTGTTTCTGTTGTTTTTGGTTGATTTTTTAGCTGATATATTTTATAAGAATGATTTAATTTTTTTTTCTATGATGATATATATGTTAGCAAAATCAAGCTGTGGTGGTTCTGCGCAAAAGACCGCTCAAAATGCAACTTTGAAAGAACTGATGCAACTGCATGCGGATTGTGAACTTCCTTCTCAAAATTCTTCAGTGTCTCGGATTGTGAGCTGCCAAGGTAAATCTGAGATGTCCAAAATATAATTTAGATCATGTAATTAATTTAGATCTTGTTTCAGTACGTACTAATATTATACATGAATTTCTAGAATTTATGGATTATGTGTTTTTATTTATTGATATTTACGGATGTCTATAAACCTATAAATGCATTGTGACGTCGTGCAGAACAAGAAAATTTGAAGCAGCTAGTAGCTGTGCCTAAGCAACATAACAGGCGGGGAATATGGAAATCCGTTAAGGGGCTTTCTTGGAGTTCATTATTCAAACCGAGAGATTCAGAAAAACCTCAAATGAACGGTAAAGGAAGTGCTTTTGCCAAGGTAACAAAATTGTGGAAGAAGAACAAAACGGCTCCTCAGTGTGAGGAAAAGATCGTCGAGCGGTCACCTGGGACCGAAGCTTCAAGCTGCCCGCCAACCTGGTCTGGCAACGAGGAAAGGAAAGGGTAAGTGACCAATAGATAAGTTTTGGTTGTTTTTTTGACAAGTTTGAATTAATTTATTTAGGGTTGGACGATATCGATCTGAACAGAAGTCGATGTGGTGATATTGAAGCTGCTGGTTTACTGTCCGGAGGCGATAATGTTAAAGTGGATCTTAAAACTTCCTCTGGTATATAATTCTACATTCCATCCCGTATAGATGTTGAGGGAGTACCACAATCAATTAAAGTTGTATTTGATTTTTCTAAGATGTTTAAATCAATGTTTTGAAAGGTGAAAGAGAAGGCGAATGCAAATGCGACTTGGTAAAGCCTAGTGATGGAGCTGGTTTACTGTCTGGATTTAGTAATGTTAAAGTGGATGGTAATGTTCGACGACATTCCATCCATATTATGATGTATATCACATTTTTTTTCATTTTAATTCCTATATGATTAAGGCCTATTACATTTTGTAGGAGTTGAGCATGATGATGAAAATACCTGTCGAAATTCGGCTTATTACAAAGAAAAGCATAACATTGAAGAAAATGAATTAGTCGTTGAAGATGGAGACTTTACCTTTGATACTCAAGAAGTTGAGAAATATGTAAATGAAGAGTCGATGTGGATTTGGCAACAAGAAGACTCGACACATCTGGACGTTGGAGTCGGTAAAAATGAATTGTGTGAAGAGCTCAATGACCATATGTTATCTAGATCAAGCTATGATGGTTCGGCAGAAATGAGCACTGACCGAAATGCTTCAGCATTAATTTCTACAGAATTTGGATCTCCATACAAATTTTCTCAGAGTAAAATTTGGGAGGCATTCGAGCTCCTTTCCAGTAACTACTAAACGTTTATGTGATTATATTTTTATGTATTGGTGATTTTGACATTCAAAGCCTCTCTATAAGTGACACTATGAACTGAAATAGCTTAGTGGACAAAGGTGTTTTAGAATGAGTACCGAATTCATTTTTATTCCATGCTTGACTTATATATATCTTTCGACTCGTATGTAGGATCTAAAGAAGAAGAGAAGTTGAGGAAGCAAGCAAAAGCTGTGGCTAGAGAGCATAAAGTCAAGTGGCGTTCATTATTGAAACCAATAGATAGAGAATACAAGCAGCCTCCGAAAGAGAACAAGCAGTTAGTTGTTTCAAGCAGCCGACAGGCCCGTAGATGTTACGCAAACTGGTTCAATGATGCGGATACTCCTTTCACTTTTGCGACCCAGACCAGAAACGAGTATGGGCTTTTTTTACAAAAGACCTCGACATTATTGTGTGGTATCATTCCTTATAAACCGAAGATGACCCATATTCACTTTTTAGATTTGTATCCAAAAGGCCTAATCTAAGCACACTTTTCTAAGATTGAAAAGGCCTAATCCTTGAGAATCTAAGATGGATATTCATCAATCCTATTAAGCGTATCTCTAACTCTCCATTGCTTGTCACTTCCTTGCCTCTGTCTGCAAGCATAGGTTTGTTAACTTTGCGAAAACACTATATTTGTCCATTTTTTACCAAGAGTCAACAGCCTAAATGGACAAAACTAGAATTTATCAACAAACATTCAATATCTAAAAAACAATAAAATCAACATCAAAATCTTGGTTTGCACATGTCTAGGGTTTAGACAGCCCCTAACTATCAAAGACTACTAGAAAGATATAGAAGAAATAAAATAAAAGAACATAAGGGAATGAGAAGATGATGACGTCAATGGACTGATGTTATGCGTTTAAAGATAGATGTCACCAAACTCCTTGGAATGAGTACAAGTCCTCCTTTATATACAAGCGCTATTAGGGATAGAAAACCCTAATTTTCGTCTATGGATAGTCTTTATGGTTTGGGCTTTGAAATTGAAGTTTTGGTCCAAATCAGAAATTTGGACAGACTAACATTCAGTCACTTAAACGGTCATAACTTCTTCATAAAAATAGGTATTGAAGATCTGAAAAATGTTTTGAAAAGTAGACTCTTGTAGCTTTCTGTTGATATAAGGCTCATCTCCTGGATCATTGTGAGATAATCGCAATCCTCTGTTGAAGATGACTAATGATTTCTGGCAGATTTTCTGATTTGTTTCCTTGCACGATATGGATTCATTTTTCTTCAAGATTTCTTCTTATTTGCAACCTAAAAACATAAACTAAGTTACAATGAATATTGTTGAATGAATTACATAGCTAAATATGGTCGAAAATGCATTAAGAACATTACATAAAATGCACCTATCATCTTCTGTTGTAGTGGCATTGAGTTTTTTTTACCTTAGTTGAGTTTATCATTTCAGTTGTTTTAATTTGTTAGGTTTTGAGTTTGGTTTTCACTTCCAAAAATACATTATTGTATTTATTTTTAATATTATTTAATAAAATTTAGATAAGGGCTGTGGGTTCTCTGAGTGAGGTAAACCCCTCACCTCTAGGTTTGAGGATGAGACTTGTTTCCTACATTTTTTGCCTCCAACGAGCTAGTATAGCCTAATCCTTTATCCATTTTGAAAAAAAAGAATGACCTACCTGATCGTAGAAGGCGTTAGCTCTGAGGAAGCGTTTTCTTCCTAACCCCATTTGTCAACTTTCACTACAACTCCTCTCTCCATTTCAAGTGATCCGTTATTTTTCAAAGGTCTCCGACGAAGAAAAACTCTGATTCACCGAATCGTCCGGCAAGACTTGGAGTTCTATGTGTACAGATGAAAGAGATGATTGTTTGGGTACCAAAAGATTCCTCCGACATGTTGGTATAGTTTGGTATTCCAAATTTCCAATATCTCTGATCATCAATTCCGGTGATTACTAATCCCTTTGATGAAATCGACAGGCACAAGAACACAATTCAATAATCCAGAGTCAACGATTCACACATTTAGTCTTATGACCAAATCAAATGCCAAACAGTTGAATTCCACACCCAAAAGCATCAAATACCAAATGAGGAACACACATTACGCATGTTTATGCATTCTTAACTCTTCAGTTTAGTTGGTTACTTGTTAGTACCATTTGCTCACACTGAGGTCTGAAACTTGGTGCGGTCTTAGATTAGTACAGGAAGCCTAACCATTTGTGTACTTTGTCTTCTTTCACTGATCATTATCGACGAAGACCAATTGATGAGAAGCCAGTTGCATGGGCTGGTTGCCAATGATGCCGTACCCAACTCCTCATCAGAATCAATTAATTTCTTCAGAATCACAGTATTCTTTGATTGAGAAAATTAGCAGGCGACGACCTATTCCGATTCCTGAAGTACCGCCGCTAGCTCAACCACGGCCAGAGACGACTCGTCGTTGAACTGATATGTAGTATTTTTCTTCTTTTTTTAACGGTGGGTCCCTATCCTGTTTGGGCCCACCAACCTTTCGGCCGTCATGACACACTTCCTTATCTTTGTTCATTGTACCTTCAAAAACCGATTGTAAGTAACACTGTTACCGTCTACTAATAGGTTTGATCATTTGTAAATGAAAAACTCCTTATGAAAATGGGTCGGCGTAGTCAAGATGTGGCTAAACTTACATAGCTAGTTGTTTAAGTGGATGAAGATAAATATGATGATTAAAAATAGTCTATAATAATTATACATGATCAGATGTTTATAACTATAGTGTTTCTCTTTATTATAAGAGGAATAAATTAAAAAAAATAACAAAGTTGTACCTCAAAATGAGATAAACAAACCAAAGAGAAGAATTTACATATATGAAGGAAACACATTTTATTATTAGAACTATAGTGTTTCTCCTTATGATAAAGAAAGAAAATAACAAAGTTGTACCTTAAATTGAGATAAATAACTCAAGAAGAAGAATTTATATAGGAAAGAAACACATTTTATTAATGGTTAGAATCAGTTGTCATAACTACAACTTTATTTCTCTAAAATCGACAAAATGAGTTAAATTAGCTCATATTTCTTATATGAAGAAGTCACAACCAGATTGTGAGCCGGGTCATTTGACCCTTCTCATGTCAATGTGGCTACACCCGTGGTCTTATCCATATTGCTCCCGACTCTGGTGTGGTGCTTCCACCCGGACACCATTTTCTATCCAAAAAAGAACTGAGTTCATTGATCATGGAGAGGGTGATGAGAAAGAGTGGAAGCGAGACATGATTTGAATCTGAGTTTCTATAACCCGTTTTTTTTGAGCTCTTGAACCTCGACTTTCATAAATGATAGCAAGTATTTTACGTAGGAAGTTCTGAAAATATAGAGACCGTTTTCAGGTCTTGATTATTTCTCAAAATAAACACAAAATACTGCTCCACACAACAATGACAAACACAGAGCACTACATGGATCACTTAGCCCCAGAAGCTGCAGCAGCTCTTAATTTGGCCACAATAACCTTACTAAACTCAGTAAGCTTCTCTATCTCCGGCAGAACATCTTTCACGGCAGGATCTGCCGCAAACTTCTCGGCCCATTTGAACAGCCCCGGCGTCTTTGTTTCGTTAATCAGCTTGACGCCGGCCATTCCTTCAGTCACTCTCAGCCACCCCAAATGTCCCCCAAATGCAATGTCAAGGTAACCAATGCGATCTCCCCCAAAGAAACTCTTTCCTTTGCTGATCTTTTGAAATGCTTCCTCCAACAATACTAGACCTTCTGCCACTTGCCCCACTGCTGCCTTCCTCGCCTCGTCATCTGTAGCGGCAGCGATGCCTTTCAACGCCGGGAACCACTACAAGTACACAGCACCCGTGTCATCATTAATCCAAGGTAACCAATTGTCCATGATACAAAAATGCCTCATCAACAATAACAACATCACCTCTGTGAATACATTTCTTGACAATGAGAGACAGAATTCTCTCACTCCAATTTGTTCATCTACTAGACCAAGTTTGTCTAAAGCATGAGAAGTACAACTTAACATTTGATTCAAAATTATTGTCAATTTTGAATCGAATAAGTTTACTAGATCAGACTTCCAAATATGTTTTAATCAAGAACCCTTGTAGTCTACTTCTCCCGGGATTTAACCCGAAAGGCCAAACAAGTCTCCAATGAGATGGACATACCATCTAACTAGCTCTACCAAAGATATAAACACAATTCTCATCCAATACGAAGTGTTAGCTTCTTCAAGAATTATCATATATATAATTTGTTTCACTGTTTGCCTCTAGCCATGAATATATATACTTACTCATCCTCCATTCCTCCATGCACAACTACCATCTATGCAAAACCAAATCACAACACTCCAACAAACAAAAGTAAATCACATTCATGAGTGGATCTAAATCATAACCTACTAATGTATACAACATACCTTTTCATCAATATAAGCAGCCCAGAATCTGGCAATGGCGCGGTCATAGGGATCAGAAGGCAAGATCGACGGGCCAGAAGCCCAAGCCTCGTTGATGTACTCCACAATGATAAGAGATTCACAGATGGGTTTGTCATTATGAATCAGAACCGGGATTTTCTTGTGAACAGGGTTCGATTTGAGCAGAAGCTCGCTCTTGGTTCCCAATGCCTCCTGAAGAAACTCGTACTCCACAGACTTGACGTTCAAGGCAACCCGAGCCCTCAACACAAAGGGGCTCGGCCATGCTCCTATAAGCTTCACATCGTTCTTAGCCATGATCAAATTTGTGAACTCTGTTCCTGGTTTTGGATTGAATGAAAAAACAGGGGAAAACAGAGCACTAAATATAGGAGTGAATGGTCAAATGAATTGGATGGGGAGCGAGGTGTGAACGTAATGAAGATTAGGTTGAGTGTGTGAACTGGCAAGGTCGGAGAGGATGAGAAATTTAATTTCTATAGGTTTGGTGTTGGTGGTGATTATGAGGTTGCAGTGGACCTTATCATATTTAGTGTTACGTTTATGAATATGGATGGAAAGAAACGCAGAAGATATAATATTGTAACTGTGAATAAAGGAGAACGAAGAAATTACGATGCATGAGTGGTGTCTCAACATAGTCCGTTGCTTTCTACGAGTGGTGTGGTTGTTTGGTGTGGCGAAGATAAACAACTTATGAGCTGCGTGGCTGTTATGAATTCCCTCATGCCTTTCCTAATTTATAACATCTGACAAGTCTTAAACTGCAGTAGGTGATGTTGTTCTAGCTTCAAGGTATGGATCATTTCATAAGAATGTAAAAAATTCTCTAAAAAAAGTTAGAATGGGAAAAAAATTGCACCAGCCGGGAATCGAACCCGGGTCTGTACCGTGGCAGGGTACTATTCTACCACTAGACCACTGGTGCTGTTGTTTTCTTGACCTGGTTACCAGCAATATGTACAATGACACTCAAATTCATTATAAATCATGAGCATGACACTCAAATTCATTATAAATCATGAGCATGACACTCAAATTCATTATAAATCATGAGCATGACACTCAAATTCATTATAAATCATGAGCATGACACTCAAATTCATTATAAATCATGAGCATGACACTCAAATTCATTATAAATCATGAGCATGATATTCAAATTATTCTACAAGACTTGCATTGCATACAGAAAATATACAAAGAATAATTCCAGAAAATGAATTTGCATTCAGTCTGTTTGTTGTTCTCTACAAAAGTATCACTATCTTGGGCAACATTTCAGTAACGGATTTCATTTGGCTCTCGTTTAAGTTGACCTTGAAGCTGTGGCATTGCAGTTTGTCTTTGTATATCTCAAATATCAGCCTCAGTTATCTTTTTGTTGTTCTAAAATGCAAGAGCACCTGCGTCTTCTGTGTTAACAGTCTTCCAACTCAACCAGGATTGCTGCAACCAGTCAGATAGTCAACATCAGACGATGCCTTACATTTGTGATCCCCATACACTCATCTTTAAGCCAAATTTTGTCAAGTATACAAACAGATACACAAATCTGACATCAACTATTTAATACAATTGCTAACTAAGGTACCTTTTCTCATTTCTTGACGTGAGGAAAGTCGAACATGTAAATTTAGAAAGAAGCACCCATCTTGCGATTGCTTGTATCTGTCTGGAACATGCAGTCCTTGCTGGGCTCGGAATCATCTATTGTCTTTTTCCATATCACACGATGATAGCCATGTACCATGCAGACGTTCATTCCATGAGAAGGAAATACCTGGAAATGATACTATTCTGAGCTACAAAATCCTCATCATTTCAGAAAAACTGTGTGAGACACTTGGATCAAAAGGCATGGAACTGGAAAATATCACCATGCCAGGGAGTCATAGCAACCCACATGCGAGTCGGCATAAACCATGAGTGGCAACTTCTCTCCCAAATAATGTCACTCAAGTTATGTCTCTTCATTTCTGGACTCGTCACCAAGACAATTCTCTATTACTTCATCACAAAGCTCAAGAGTATTGTCCATGTTTCCTTCTTCATAGTTCATATCAACAAAGATGTTGTATATTTCTCTATTTGCTACTAAACCCTGTCTTCTCATCTCTTCAAAGAGTTCTCTTGCCTCCACAAACTTCTTTCTCTTAAGAAAACCATTAATAAGTGCAATGTACGAACTAGCTGTAAGAATAAATCCCTTCCCTGCCATTTCTTTGTGCAAAAACCATGCTTCCTTCATATTCCTTTGTTTGCAATGCCCTTTTATTAAAATGTTATACGTGTTGTTGTCGGGCATCACGCCACTAGCAGACATGCCCTTGAACATCTCAGTCGTAGCACGCATGTTATTTCTAATGGAGAACTGCTTCATTAGAGAATTGTACGTGGTGGCATTAGGTGCAATTCCTTTATCTAACATCCATTCAAGTAACTTCTCACCATCTTCTAGCATTCCTGACATGCAAAAGCCATTCATCAGTACATTAAATGTTACAACTGTAGGTTGAAGCCCTTTATCCAGCATCTCACGCACGACCTTGTGAGCCTTAGCCATCTGCCCTGTTTTACAGTATGCATCCATGAGTGTCGTATAAGTAATAGTATCAGGATGGGGCCCTGCAACCTCCATTTGTTTCATCAATTGTTCTGCTTGCCCTACATCTCCCATTTTACAAAGACCATTAACAATTGAATTGTATGTGCAGACATTAAGTTGAAGGCCTTTCCTGCACACCTCATGAAGAAGTTCGTTTGCTATATCTACTTCTCCTCTTTTACAAAGACCATCAGCCAGTGCAGTATAGGTGACAATATTTGGTCTCAGCCCCATACTAACCATCTGGTTGTGAAGACAAAAGGCCTCTTTCATCTGACCTGCTTTGCAATAACCATCAATAAGTGATGTATAAGTAACTTCATCTGGTTCCAACCCTTTACTAACCATTTCGTGAAAGAGCTTATCTGCATCCATCATCTTCCCTGTTCGACAGAATCCATGAATGATAGCAGTATATGTTATAAAATCTGGGATAACTTTCCTAACCCGCATTTCATCAAACAGCCTCCAAGCAGCTGGAACATTCCCAAACTTACAGAAACCATCAATTAGAGTTGTGTAAACGACATTATCAGGAATTACACCCAAAACATGCATTTCCCTTAATATCATTTCTGCTTCAGATAGTTTTCCAGTCTTGCAGAGAATAAGAATTATGCTGTTATAGGTATAGGAATTTGGCTTCAACCCCTTCCTGTTCAACTCGTCTATGAGTTTCAACACATGCTGTAGTTCTCCAACTTGACAATATTGGCTGATTAAGGTACTATAACTTACAACATCAGGCAAACAACCCTTCAACTCCATTTGCAGTAGTAAGTGGTGGGCTTCTTTTATCTTCTCTAATCGACAGAGGGAATGAATGATAATATTATATGATGACGTGTTCCAATGAACACCGACTTCAAGATATTCATTGAAAAACTTTATTGCCATCTCAATACCATCAGAGGTGCTTGACAAACGAGAAAGAAATAAATTACAGGAATCAACTGAGATAACCAATCCATAACTTAACAGCTTATCAAAAAGTTTCCTTGCTTCGTTGAACATTCCAAGTTCAACAAGTACCTGGAAGAAAACATCAAACACATGGGGGTCTGCGCCCCAGTCCTTGTAAGTGTATATCAACCGGTCACTAAAGTGAGTGCATGAAAGACTGACATCTAACTTGGGTTTTGCCCAAAAATCACGAATTAGCCCATGAGCTGTTTTAAGATCATTTGACGCTGCAGCAATGTGCACAACAATGCAACGAGCTTCAAGTGCTGGATCTCTACGTAAGCATGCCCAATCAAACAAATCCAAAACCAGCTTATAGTCGCTCTTAATATTCATGAGCACCCAAATTAGATGGTCAGACCTGAACTTAGATTCATAATGCTTCAGAATCTGGCGCAAGGGCTCAAATCTGCGCAACTTTATTGTGGTGGAGATGCCATGGACAAGTTCAGCATCCTTGATGGTTGGTCTCTTATGGGAGTAATCAGGAAAAGGCCTTGTATCCGTCGAGCCAGATAACAACATATTGCTAAAACCTCTAAACAAGAACACTGAACCATTCAAACCATGATTTAACCGGGAATGATAACCAAAAATGCGACAAAAATAGTCTGAGAAGACGGTGCACCTCCTCATATCTGTTAGAAGAACCCATCACTAAAACTTCTGGGGATCCCCATACAGTGATGCTGCCGCTATTCTCCTCCATTTAGAAGAAATAAAGCGAATATGCTTCCTCATCACATCACCTGTATGTAGTAACAAACTAATCACTCAATGCATGACACACCCTTACAGTGCATTGCAGACATATCTAAACAAACCAAGCAATTCCATTCAAAAGTTAAATACTTAGAGCACTAACTATGCTAAACGCCCTTGGTCATACTAAAATTGTGTCAGGCATTTTATCAAACACTTGGTGTGCAACATAGAAAAGCATTTAGAAGACTCAAAATGGAAAACTAAACACTGCCCAGTATATATCAGCAATCAAACGGCGTAAATTTACCTTCGAATTGATCGACGGTGGAGTTGGTAAAGCTTGTTTCGGGTGGAAGGTCGAAGGATGCTCCTTTTGCTCCTCCAGGTCTGGAAATGAGATTTTTAGTGAGGAGAAACTAAAATGGTTTGTGATTGGGCCCTTAATATTTTGGGCTTGACATCATAATTAATTGTTATAGCCCAAATGTGAAGCTATCCGGATTCCCTTAAAAAAAGGAGATAGTTTAATGGATTATGAGATGTATATAGTGTCCTGTTTAGTCTACTTCTCAACATTCTTTCTTTTCAGTTTGTCGAGAAAAACATCCGTTCTTTTTAGAATGAACATAAACTCGTCTGAATTCCAAGTAAGTTTTCTCTACCATAAGGCTATTATTTGGTTTTCAATGTTAGTTACTTGGATTCCAAGGAACCGAGAGCGTCTTTAATTTACACTCCAGCACTATTGTTGTTTTCTAGGGTTTGGAGAGGAGTATGTATCTTATATTTACCAATGAATTTGTGTTTGCTGCCCTGCTATATATATTGGATGCGTTTTGAACGTGTTCCTGACTTTTGATCTGGAATCCTCGATAGCCTCTCTCGTATTTACTATCGTTTGCTAGCTTGGGCCTTTTGTCGTAGGGTCTGCAATACTCAGACTACAATTTTCAGCAAGTTCTTAAGTTTTCGTTTTGTATAGATCAGTTTCTATATATGTTGAAGAAATATGAATTGAATTCTTTTACGTTGTGTATTATGGTGCTAAATACTTCACGTCGATCTTCAATCTTGTCATCAGACTGACGAAATTTAACCGATTTTCATTTTTTTACCTTCAGATTCAAGACATCTAGCTCTTAGCTCTTTTTAAGCAAGTCAAGTCGAGACAATAATTTAACAGTATGGGGGATGTAAGCAGTCTCTAAATTCTACTACTACGTACTACTACTCAACCACGCACGAAAGCATGAAGATCATGCACTACTTCCTCTTAATTGGATTAATACTCTATGTTACTATGTAGGATGCTGATTTTCTTCGAATAAGAGAGATACTAAAGGAACGTATTCGAAAGGAAAAAAAGAAGGCGTTGAACTCTACTGATGACTGCTCGGTTGATACGAAGAGTATACCAAAGCACAGGTCATCTGTCTGCTATACATACATTGTAACTTGTATATGTTTTTTTAAGACAACGAGTTGTGTTTTAACAGTGTAGTTTCTCCAGACCCTTCTTTGGCCCCTCACAACATTGCATTGCTCCAAGATTGATTGACGGAAAGGATGCCTTAATGCAAGAGCTCAAGATTAGTTCACATGATGTAAGAATGGTAGAGATCTCTGACATAGTTACAGATTCAGACTCGTCTGAATCAGAGACCGAGTCGGGTTTGACAAATGGTGCAAAGCTCAGGGAGTCTCGGGATTACTCTTTTTTGTCAACAGAGAAAGGAGAAGTTCCGAAAGAAGATGATGGAGTTAGTAAAGATATTAGTGTCTCGAAATCAAGTAATGATGAACAAACTCCGGATTCTATACAAGGAGGTTTTACGAATTTGAAGTCTGATAAGCTAGAGAGACCTCCTCAGGTAACAATGTCAGGATCTCAGAAATTATCCTCAGCAAAGAAAGGTCTTGTGCCTAGTGATACACAAAAGAAAACCAAGTCCATGGTAGATAGACTTAAATCTACTCTGGAAAGCAAACCCTCATCGGAAAAATTACAATCTGAAACAAAAGGAAGACTGAGAAAAGTTTCAGACGAGGACGAGGACGAAGATATTGACGTACGCGTTTCTTCAATCATCCAAGGACTGTTTAGGTAAACAAACAAAAAACCCGTAATGCTTTGAATTCAGTTAGGTTGTGCTTACTGTTGTCACCTACATCATAATTTTGATGTTACTTGTGACTATTTCTGTGGAAAATCTGATATATGGGGTATGGTTTATCAGGAGTAATCGTAAGAGGCCCTCAACTTTGGATTATGATGATAGAGATGATCGTGTGATGGTATCTAGCTTTGCTGATATTGAGAGAGAAGAGAGGAGAAGGTAAGAATGATCAACTTAACATTATTGATGTGGTTTACTAAATATGTGGAGATATGCATTAGATTCAATCAAGTTTTTTATTAGTTGCTTGTTAAGGTCCTTGCTCGTTGAAATTAGCAAACTTAACTCTGGTTGAATGTGACTATCATTTCACAGCGCAAAACTTGCAAGGCAGGAAGATGAAATAGAAGCTCTAAGGATTGAACACGAAGAAAAGAAGGAAAGGTTAAGAAAAGCAAAGAAGCAGAAGCTGCTGCATAAATCCACAACTGATGAGTGATGTTGCATATGGATTAGAGGGTATAGCTGGAGGAAGTTTGTACTTTGTAGTACATGTTTTGCTGAATTAGTTGTAAGAAAAACGATTTGTAAGTCTGTTTATACATGATCGGTTACTTCTTTCGAATGCAGTAGTTTTTGTTCAGGTTAAGCCATCCAATTTAGGAACCCTACCGGTTGAATTATATATTGTCCCATGCAGTTACCATAGTGGGAAATTAAAATTTGTTATCGAAACCAATTATTTGATGATGATATAAACTAAGCAAAAAGTTAAATAATGAACTAGAGACCATCATTGCTGCATTATGCTTTCTGATCATCTTTATGTTTCCTAATCATAACAAGCTTATGGAAGTGGTGGCTACATTACTCATTACAGATGGATATTCAAATGTTGAAAGCTTCGGCTACACTTGTTTTGGGGACGAATTAAGGGGTAGCTTAGTCATATTGTGACCTTAAACATAATCTATATATTATAAATTTGTATTGCATGCAATTACCAACTACTAAAATACTCGTGTCATTTTGATGCAGCGGAAAATAAAGGGATAGCAGATTGGAATCTATCAATCTATTTTTGATGTCGAATCCACGAGAGGTTCTGGAATTCAGATAAACTTAAAGGTTTTTTTTTATAAAATCAAAGTTAACGAATACAACTGATAGAGACTCCTTATATAAGAGCAAACAAACCCTAGGGTAACTAACAATGAAACCTAAAAGCCCATAGATTAAAATAAAATAAAGTCCAAAACAAATTAATTAAAATAAAACAAAATAAATTAATAAAAATAAAACTTGAAAAATAATTAAAACAATTTTCTAGAAGTCCAACGAACTTGGATGTTCGGAAATAATTTACCACGATCAAACGGTTCTCCAATCTTTATTTTTCGTCGGAAAGCGACCCCCTTCGTTCTACATCAGTCTCCTCCACTTCAAAAGAACTCGACCTCGAGTTCATCTTGGATAAAGAAAAATAATTTGTAGAAAACAAATTCAATAATAAATCCAATAATTGAACCCGTGGTTTAAAAGCCGGACACTCTGCAAACTCTGAAGGCACAATCATGAATCCAACACCATAGATGAGTTTGTCAAATGCAACTTGAGAGAAGTCTTCATGATTCCTAAAATTGTCTTCTTGAATGATCATTCGTTCTGGTTCTGAAAAAAAGTCATATGAGACGAGATTTCTTCAATACTGACAACCGAGTCAACATGAGAAAATTCTTCTTTAATCTGCAAAGTGATTTCTACAACATTCTTTTCACACACTTTAGGTTTTGCAGGCTTGATTGTAATCGTGTTCGATTCCTTCTTGAGTAAATATGTCTCATCTTTGCAATAGCAACCGTTGACTCTTTCATGCCATGGTTTTCCAAAAAAACACATCACTATCATCCATATCAATCACATGACAAGTAACCCCATCGTTATAAAATTCTCATATAAAGATGAGAACTTTACAAACCTCTATCACATGTACACGATCATCAATTCAAAATGGATTGCTCAACTTCACTGTCGGTAATTGAAGAGAATGAACAACTTTGCTGGCAACAAAATTCTCATGCAAATCACTATCAATTATTGTTGATCATACCTTGTTTTTGATGTAACACGTTGTTCTGAAATCATCGTAATCCGGTAAGGTAAATATCCAATGTTCCATGCTAGTTTTTTTTTGCTTCTGAATCAAATCGATAGATCACTCACCAGGAATCCACCAAGCTATGATTACCAATTGATGCAGTGGAAAGTAAAGGGATAGGAGATTGGAATCCACCAATCTGTTTTTGATCTCGAATCCACGAGAGGTTCTGGAATCCACCAGGAATTGAGATAAACTCAAAGGGGTTTTTTATATAAAATTAAGGTTATCAAATACAACTGATAGAGGATCTTTATATAGGAGCAAACAAACCCTATGACAACTAACAATGAAACCTAAAAGCCCATGGATTACAATAAAATAAAGTCTAAAACAAATTAATTAAAACAAAACAAAACAAAATAATAAAACATAAAACTCAAAAATAATTAAAACAATCTTCTAGAAACCCAACGAACTTAGATGTCTGTAAATAATTTGTCACGATCAAACGGTTCTACAATCTTTATTTTCCGTCAGAAAGCGACCCCCTTCGTTCTACATCACATTTCCTTTGTACCTATCGGATTGTAACTACATTTTCTATCTTATCTGAGATGAATTAGTACGTAAATGCTAGTTAACTAAGGACCTGGTTAAAGACCATTACCCTCCAAACTCGTGTTTGTGATCGCCATTTTCAGTGGGTCTAAAGACATGTGAGATTACAGGACTAAGATCCAGGAATGCACGTGAGATTTATATATGTGCGAGTTAGATTCACCAGTTATAATGAAACTTCATTAATGGCCGGTTTTAAAATCATCCTAGATCTATTTAGTGAGTCAAAATCTCTAGATACCATGAACTTGAATTCAGCAGGAGGCGAAGAGAGAAGAAGAAAAATGATTCATAGTGTAAACTTGTTCATCAGGTATATTGGGAACTGGAAGATCCCGAGAAAGTTCAAATGGCCAAGTATTTGGTTGTAGTACAACAAGATAGAGAGCTAGCTAGCTAGCGGTGGAAACAAGGCATCTAATAATAGTGAAAAGCATGGACATGATCAAAAGCTCAACCAGCTAGTAGCCACCCCAACACCGAAAGTGACGAGATCCCAAGTTCCTCTCCCAAAAAGTGAAAACTCACTACCTAGCAAGCTGCAGCTTCCACTTCATTTTATTTACACAGATTACGCTCCGCGGCTAACTGCATACTTGCAAGTCAGGGCCATTCTAACCATCTTTTTTTTATCGTTTCTAGGCCACACCTGAGTATAAGATTCCACATTTAGGCTCTTACCAACTCGAATGCACACGCATGTGATGGTTGCGCTCGTGACAAATGTATTAGTGTTTGATCTGTGTTAAAAATCTATGTAAAAACGTGTTGAAAATATTGTTAAATTGTATATGTTTTCCGATTAATGTACATCAAGCTAGCTAACTGCAGACAACTTTCCTATATATTCCAACTCACTGAAGTTCACTTCTCACACACTCTTCAATACTGACTTCATCTCTCTCCTTCAATCCTATAGTCACAAAAATGAAGCTTTGTCAGCCTTCAACTACTGCGATCACCTCCTTCGTCTTCATCTTCCTTACTCTACCCTCCTTTATCACATCCCAAATCTGCCAAAGATCCTGCGACAAAATCCCTCTTCGATTCCCTTTCGGCAGCGACGCCGGCTGCGGTGACCCGCGCTTCCACCAATCCGTAACATGCAACCAAGACAAGCTCACCTTCACCACCCACACCGGATCATACCCCATCACCAACATAGACTACACAAAACAAGTCCTCTACATCTCCGACCCTTCCATGTCCACCTGCTCCTGCACTCAACCTAGCAAAGGCTTCGGCCTCAACTACGACGCGCCGTTCACCTTCCAAGAAGACAACATCTTCTCCTTGCTCGACTGCTCCACCTCGTCATCTTCCAACGGCAGCCTGTACAACACCGACAACTCCAAGCTATCTCTTTGTGACAACCAAGGTGCACCTATCTGTAGCTTCTTGTATTCATGCAGGGCTATAAGTTACATCAATCTCCCAATCTCCACGTGTTGCGTTTACACGCCGGTGGATCTCGGGCCGGCTTTCGAGATGGACTTGCAGAAGCTACAATGCAGCTCGTACTCTGGTTTTTATAGCTTCAATGGCCGTGAATCCGACCCAAATAGTTGGAAGTATGGGATAGCGCTCAAGTATAAGTTCAACGTGAACAATGAGTATCCGAGTTCGTGTTCTAGTTGCGAGAGGAGTAATGGGGTTTGTGGGTACTATGGAGCTTATAACTCGTTCATCTGTAACTGTCCGAATGGTTTGAATACTACAAACAATTGCTACTTTGGAGCGTCCTATAGTTATGGCTCGAGGCTTGTACCATCTTGGCACTCTGGTAAATATATATCTAGCATATACTTCACTTTCTACACTTTCTTTGATTACTGAAGTTGTCTTGCTGTTCTTGCAGGGATCTGGCTCTTGTTTAGCATGGCTATTGGTTTCAGTGTTCTTGTAGATCAGTAGAGTTTCAATGAAATGCAATGCTGAGAATCTGAGATTCGACTTCTTTTTTTTCCTTGTTGCTCTCATGTAATAAGTATATTAGATGTCCACAATGTGTGTATAAAGGCTATAATTATGTTCAATGTTCTGAAACAGAGCACTACTGTCAAGCATATACTCCTGAACCTAAAATAACCCAGCAACTTTAAAAGGGATAGGGAATGACGTATAAATAAAGGAGAAGATTACGGGAATTGGGTTCCTTCTTTATAGCAGCACGATAACCCACTAAGACAGAATGGCTTTTTGTTGAGAAGGTTCCATCTTTATCTCCCAACGCTTTATGGTATGCTCCAGAGTGCAATATAGAAGGCTCATGTTTAACATTCTAGAGGAGAAAGAGCAGTAATTCTGGTACTAAAAGATCCTTGGTAACTTGCACTACACTTAACAAACTACAAAGCTCATTTTCTCTTGTGAGAAGGGCTTTACTCTGTTCATATCAACTCTGTTAAGATACAAGTACTGAATCCTAAACCCAGAAAACGAGAAAGATCAAACCTCGCTGTTTGTAATCAGCTTTCTTACGAAGATGATCACCACAGGGAGTTTGAAGATGCACAAAACGAAGGGATTAAAAGGGCTCAGCAGCCTCGTTATAAATAACTTGGCCCCCAATGAATATTTTCAGATCTATTCTAGTAGTGACTGCAAAACTTGTTTTCCCTGTGTATACTTTCCAATTCACTGTATTATAAGGATGAATAACATTTCTATTGTACCATGGTCATCTGATACTGCAGCATAGGGGTTTTCCGTTATGCTGCAATTTTTTCCACATGCATATCATCTGCCTCGGGGATTGGTAATGTGCAGTGTAGTAGTCTTCAATGCACCCATGTTGGCAGAACTTCAAACTGTGAACATACTTTACTGGTCTAGAATTGTTGAACTGCTCCACCCACATTCCCATGCTCACATCTTCCATCTTGAACAGCTGCACAAGTTTTGGACATTAGTTTCATACACAAGCAAAGCCCTGACCTTCAACTGTCTTGAGAATATAGGTAGTAATCAATATAACATACTTGCAACTTGTTCTTTTCAAACTCAGATAGAATGAACCTTGCTACATCGGAGGAGATAATGTATCCTGGACCATTTGCATAGGCTGGATAATCTTCTTCTGGCCATTCCTGGAGCTCGCCACGGAAGAACATAAAGATGAGAGATCGTTCATGACACAAATATATTAATTCTATATGAAACTGATCAACAAATCGGCAGGAGCTAAATACTACACTATCTTCCAATTTCAAAACTAGTTACATACAATGTTCCATGCAATAGCCAATGGTAATCAGGTAGATAAGATATCCAAGTGAAGTATTTATAGAGAGCTAGAGAGTTTGAAATTTTCTAAAATCCTCAGGAAGGCCATTCTCAGAAGTGATACCAATTTGTTCATTTGTTTTCCTATTTCAAGAGGAAATGGTGGCGCTAGTTTTCTGAACATTTTGAAGTGAAGAATAAAACTCTAAAAGGTTTAATCTAAGCCACACACTCAACTAAGAGGTAACTTATAACAAAGCATACTAACATGTGACACAGGACGTCAATCCAAACTAAGCATGAGAAGAGAAATTGATAAACATGTCAGTTTGTCTAATCGTCCTTTACAATAAAAACAGAAAACATTAAGTTTCTATTCAGAATATGAAGGGCAATTAGAGGTTCAGAAAACCAGAAGTTATAATTGATTGGAGAGGACCATTATACACTGTATAAGTTGCACATCAAGTTCAAGGACAAGAGCAGAGTAATTCATACCTCATATGTCACTGCCCATTTACCAAAACGAAGAGGCATGTGGTGGTAGTTCAAATTTCCTATATATAGGCTTCTATGTTTACGCGCTTTTCGTGCTTCCTTGAGTACAGCATCCACCCGGACAAAGGTGTCATCATCACATTTCATGATATAATTTGCAGGCACTGTTCGAATCTGTAAAGCACCATATAAATTGAGATTAAGTATTGTCTGTAAGGAAACCATAAATAGCTGACTGAAGTTCTATCCAAAAACTTACCCCATATTCACATATTGCTATAGTCTTCAGTACTACAAGATCATAGTTATCCATGTAAGGAACTATAACAATGTCACCGAAATACTCTACTTCTTTCATTAGCTCCAAGTTTACTTCCTTTCTACCATGCTGTCAAAATGTAAATTCAAAAGCTGTGACATCTTTGACATAGAACTAATACATAAGCAGTTATTATGTAAACTTAAAAGCTTGTATCATAAAAGCAACACATGCATTCCACAATCCCCCTTACCAATGCTACAAAAAAGCGAGCAACAACACGTGAAGACTTGACCAACTTATGCTGCATCCAAGACTTCCTAACAGCCATCCGCTCAGCGAAATGGTTGCCAGCTGAAAGAATGCCAATGAACATCGCCACATGCCCATAGGGAAGAGGTGGAGCCTTCCATTTAGTAACCATCTCGAGATGCATCTGGGGAGCAAAACTAGGATGTGACGTAGGTAAGGAGGCAGCAAAGACAGAGTGCACATCAACATCTCCCATTACAGACAGTCCAGTAGCATCCTCAAGAACAAATCCCTGTCAACGATGCAAAAAACTTAGTAAGATATCCTGCATTTGATCACAATGCAGGTGAATACAATACAAGAACAGTACTCACGGTGCGGTAAGGGAAAGAAGTGACATGTCTACCATCCACACTGATATGATAACCTTCCAAACCAGCACTCAAGGTGACAACAAACATCCTGCCCTCAACAAAAGGGTACGGCCAGTCTACCGTCACCTTCTTTGTTCTTCCTATCAGCCTCCTCAACCACCATATGGCCTTCGATTCTTCAGACTGATCATCATCATCGCGAATCCACTTCTCGCATTTCGCCTGTCCGTCAACTACATTACCCAAAAAAATCACAGCATCAGCAAAAGTGTGACATTAACAACCTACGTACCTAACACTCCTAACAAAAACAATGTACAACCTTCCCAATGAAAAATGCCAAGAACAAAATGACAACCTAAACCTACCGGTTTCTTCATCGGCCCGGGACCGCCAGCCCTCGCAGCGAAGCGGCGACCCCCAATGCATCCGGTAACAAGTGTTGTGCTCAATCACAGGTTTGTTACTCCAATCGCCCTTCAATCTCGGATTGAAATGCAATACTCTGGGAGGGTCCTCCCCTTCCGCATTCTTCAATGCTTGCAGCTCCATCATAAACTGCGACACCATCAACGCCTCAGCTCCCTCCTTCAACACCGCAATCTTCGGATCATATTCCGGGTGGGCCCACCGCGGCGTCCCCACCACCGTCACATGCGACCACAACGTCAGTCCACACGGGATCACCATCACCCCGTTCCGGGCGCGAAACTCGGACCCGGACACCGAAAACGAATGCGGGCACGGGTCGGACCGGTTCTCGGACTTATCAAGGACAAACATTCCGGACTCTATCTCGGCCCAGAGCTTCTTCCCAGCTCGCCAGGCCTCCACGGCCGCCTCGTGAAGTGTGCCCGCCGTACTCGCATTTCCGTCAAAACCCGTCTTCTCCTCCTCGAAGACCAGACCCGAGACTCGCTTTGACTCCCGCATTATCCGCGGGTCCCGGCTGCGCAGCTCGAACGGGGCGTCGTTTTCCTCGCCGGAATCCCAGTGGGTCTCGAAGCTGGTGATTAGGAAGTAAACCAAGAGTGTGGCCATCAGAAATTGAAGCAATCTGAGGCGAGAGTGAGACAGCAATACTGGGTCGAACTTGCGTCGCTTCATTGTTATCACCTTCTTTTTTATGATGAATGGAATTGGAGAGACTGAGAAAGGGTCTTAGCTCAGTATCTGATATATGTTTGCGTCTGACACTCACAGTGGTGTTGATAAAGTGTCCGGCGAATTCATCGGGTTTGAAAGTCTTGAGACTAAAAAGAAAACTTTTAAATAATAGTATTTAGATTCCAGGTCCGTCCATTGCAGCCGAGCATTTCGCTCGCTTTATGTAGAAAGGAGAAGAGGCACAAAACGGCGTCGGGTAGGTCACGCGCGTTAAATGTACTATGTAAGAGTATATTTTGAAATGATACTGAAAATTAATATCTTGGTCAACATTTCATTCTCTCTGCTTCCTTTTATATTCCAAAGAAGATTATCATTCTGTCTTCAGTTACTAGTTTAATCAGGTAAATATTAAATTTGTTTTACAAGAAACATATTATATTGACCGCTAATTCACACATTCAGTCTACTGTAGTCAACTAAATTCAAATAATTTGTTTATAAATAATAATGAAATAGACGGCGGATCCAACCCGTACGTGCTGATTATCCAAATCGTATATATCTCTATTATTAGAAATTCATCAAATTATTTTTATTAAGCTAATTTAGACTATTAAGAATAAAGGTTAGAATGATAAATAATAAAATATAAAAAATAAATAAATAAAAAACTGAGAAGAAAAAAATGAAAAAGATATAACTGTCACAGAGAAAGATTGTAACTGTCAAGAAACTCCTGAGTTCCCATTAAATGAAAAAAAACTACTCTTATTGAAAACTTTTTAACACACGAGTTTCATGGGTATAGAGGCTAGTGTATGTAAAATTGGTTTCCAATGGATCCATATCTTATAACAATGATGTTATTCACACGTACATCTTATTTTTTTGTTCACACTCTGAATCCTCAGACAAACATAAACCAGTCTCACTACTGATAAGGTGACATTGAGTGCATATTTGGTACCCAAGATAACATTACATCTCCTAAAATTTTAAGAATTAAGACTGTATTGGCCTCATGTGGACTGCCTTAATTTGTACCGATACTGAGTCATGTTTAGTGTTACATGGGACTAAATTCAAAATAGTGAGATTTCATGTTTGTTGGTGCATTGCTTGAGGCACTTTTCAACAACATGACTACTGCATTTCTACATAACTACTGCATTTCTTACTAGAATCACCAGAGGAAGCATATTAATCTACAATAGATGATTAATAAACAAAATCAGATTTTCAAAAGTTGTGGGGAGAATAAATTAAAATTGATCAAAGTCTACGCAATTATATTTGTACTGTTTGCATTTCAGTGTACATGGCTTTGATACTGAACAAAATAGCTTCCACAAAGCTGAAAAATGAACTCTCCCTAAAACAAGCCTTTAAGCTACTTGAACCAAAACTCAGACCCCCATTTGCATAATACCCACAACAATACAATCTTCTCATCAAGACCATACTCTACGGGGTTTTATCTGAAAAAAAAAATATGAAACCACTACCAGAAAAAAGACTTTAGCCGACGGAATAACCAAAAACAGGCCGACGAAATTTTTTTCATCGGCTAAGTTAAATTTTCGTCGGCTAAAGTGGAATTTTAGTAACAAAATTGCACTACGGATGTTTCGGTGTTCGATTGACTATTGTGATACCAATCTAGAAGCAGAACGGCCTTGCGAGTCAAACTCATAGCTAAAGCTATGATATATGGGCTTTTTGGCCATCCGAGATCGTTTAAGGCTTCAAAATAACGTTTTTCTAAACACTTAACACACGAAAATGCCCATATATATATATATATTTAATCAAATACCAAAAAAATTTCCTTAGCGGTTGGAGGTTCCAACAATTTAGATGAAATAAAGGTAAAAATAAAAGAAAAAAAGAAGATGATGAAAATGGATTAGTAAGGTTTTCTTCATTTTATTTTGATTTTTTATTCCTTAGCGAGCCTTAACGGGTTAAATGGGTTCTAACGGACAACCAGTTTCCGTCCGCTAACTAGCGGGTTGTTAACGGGTGACAACCCATTAACACGTTATATAATCAGACGATTAACGGACATGTTTTTAATGGATGATTAGTGAAAGATTAACAGGTAGCTGGTTGAATTGTCAGATTCAACTATCACCACTCTGTTAACAACAAATACATTGGTTGACTTGGGCTCGTTTGTATTTCTTTTGATAGGTTTTGAATCCACTTACCTCATAGATGATCATATCAAGTTGGCCGGACCCTGCCCCTTCTACCAAGGGGAATAATCAAGTGATTGCCTATTCTCATTTTTGACAATAAAACACGACCTTTACCTGCTTCTAGACTTCTAGTAATGCAGATTAAGCATGAATGAGACGTATAAGTACATTTTCTCTCCGGCAATATAAACTATCTTCTTCGATCTTCGATTCTTCTTTTCTGTAACAGGAAATCATTGTTATTGACGACATTGTTGGCCACCTCAAACCATTTATGTCGGTGGATCATATTCATTTGAAAGACAACTTCAACCAACAAAAAACATATATCGACAAAGACACTTGAAAATGCAATCCATGTATATTTCAAAGAAGGAAAGCCCGGGATGATAATTAACAATCACAATATGTATGCAAAATGTGAGAGGAGTTGGCAAACCAGACTACTCCTTGTCTTCTTCCATCTGCTACTTGTGTTCTATTATGAACAATCAAACAAGAAATGGGCGATGAAAACAAAAGAAGACAGTACCAAATTTAGCTGACCTTGATATTCCATATATTCCCTTCTACTCTAAAAACAAGAGTCACCAACCTTCGGACTTACCAATATCTAATCTGTCTGCATGCCAAAATCTTTTAGATATGTCCTGCTTTGTTCTCAATAACCAAATCCTCATTCGTCTTTTTTTTAACATACAGTGGCATAAATTTGATGTTTCTTCAGGTAAACCGTCTCTTCCTGCTCCTATATATACTTGGCATGTATCGGTTTCACTTTCAAAAATTTAGCCAGCTCTAACTTCTAATTAGTAGCAGTAATCCAATCAAGGCCATAATATGGCTATACCTATAACCACCTTCCCCACCGCCGACAAATGCTCATCGAACGGCCGAGAGAACCACACGGTGGTTGCGGACATGGACGGGACATTGCTAAGAGGCCGCAGCTCTTTTCCTTACTTTGCTCTCATTGCTTTTGAGGTCGGTGGGATTTTAAGGCTCCTATTCTTGCTCTTGGTCTCCCCATTAGCTGGGCTCCTCTATTACTTCGTATCTGAGTCTGCCGGAATCCAAGTTCTCATCTTCGCAACATTTGCCGGTGTGAGGGTGTCTGAGATAGAATCGGTGGCGCGTGCAGTGCTGCCTAAGTTTTACTCGAGTGACATTAACCCCGAGTCGTGGCGGGTGCTCTCGGCGTGTGGGAAAAGGTGTATTCTTACTGCCAACCCTAGGATTATGGTGGAAGCGTTTTGTAAAGATTTCCTTGGATTTGAAACTGTTTTGGGGACTGAAATTGCAACCTACAAAGGTAAAGCAACTGGCTTTGTTTCCCCACCTGGTGTGCTTGTATCAGAGAAGAAGGCTGATGCTCTTAAGAAGGCTTTTGGAGACGTACAGCCAGAAATTGGGCTTGGAGACAGGCACACTGATGTTCCTTTCATGGCACTTTGCAAGGTTCGTCATCTGATTATATGATTAAACCATACGAGTCAACAATCAACTATATGAGTGACACATACGATTAACTTAAATTAGTTATATGAGTCAACAATCAGGCGCCTTCAGGCTGGTCAATACGGGTGTAGCTAGGCAGTCTCTAGCGGGTCTAGGCGGGTCAAGTTAGCTTTTAGACGGCCTAGACGGACTCTAGACAGATCTAGACGAGTCTGGGACGAGTTTAGATAGTCTCTAGACGGTCTCTAAATGAGTCTAGACAGATATAGACGGCCTTTAAATGAGTCTAGACAGGTTTTGATGGTCTCTAAATAAGTATAGACGGCTCGAAAGCCAACTCTAATGAATTTAAACAATGAATGAAATGACAAATAAACTGAAACTGATAGTCATTAGAACAACATATTTTGCAATCATAATGTACGTATCACTGACTAACTCTGTCTCGATCTTAACTGTTTATTATTAGATATATGCATAAATTCATAACAAGATTGAGCATGTAGAGTATGTATGAATTTCAGGAGGGTTACATGGTTCCGGCCAACCCTAAAGTGGAAGCAGTGACCAGAGAAAAGCTCCCTAAGCCCATAGTTTTCCACGATGGCCGCCTAGTCCAGAAGCCAACACCTCTCACGGCCCTTCTCACCATCCTCTGGTTCCCCATCGGCTTCTTCCTCGCCTGCCTCCGCATCGCCGCCGGTTCCCTCCTCCCCATGTCACTCGTCTACTACGCCTTTTGGGCCCTTGGCGTCCGTGTTACTGTCAAGGGCACCCCGCCCCCTCCCGCCAAAAAATCCACCGGCCAGTCTGGTGTCCTCTTCATCTGCTCCCACCGCACTCTCCTCGACCCCATCTTCCTCTCCACCGCCCTCGGCCGCCCCATCCCCGCCGTCACCTACTCCGTCTCTCGTCTCTCGGAGTTCATATCCCCCATCAAGACCGTCCGCCTCAACCGCGACCGCGCCAAAGACGCCGCCATGATCAAGAAGCTTCTAGAAGAAGGTGACCTAGCAATATGCCCCGAGGGCACCACCTGCCGTGAGCCGTTTCTTTTGAGGTTCTCCGCGCTTTTCGCTGAGCTAACCGACGAGCTCGTTCCGGTGGCGATGGTGAACAAGATGAGCATGTTCCACGGCACGACGGCGCGTGGGTGGAAGGGGATGGACCCTTTTTACTTCTTCATGAACCCTAGCCCGGAATATGAGGTCACATTTTTGAACAAGCTGCCAGCGGAGTTGACTTGTGGGGCGGGCAAGTCGAGCCATGAGGTAGCGAATTATATACAGAGGGCTATAGCGGCGAGCCTTTCGTATGATATCACTAGTTTTACAAGGAAAGACAAGTATAGAGCTCTGGCTGGCAACGATGGCACTGTGGTTGAGAAACCTGTGCTGCAACCTAACAAAGTCATGGGGTGCTAATTTTGATTCATTTCCTTGTGGTTTTTCTATCTGCTCAATAGTATATTGTACGTAGGTCATGTACCAAAAAAGAATTCCATTGATAATGTAAAGAAACAACGATCTAAATAACGGTTATCGGTGTTGTATCGGTTTTACAAAATAAAGATATATTGGAGATATATCGAGATATATCGGATTATTTCAGATTTGCTAATTTTTAATTAAATTTAATATATTTATAAACATATACTTCAAAATATACCAAATAAACTTACGAAATTAAAACTTATACTTTAAAATATGTCGATTAAACTAGAGAAAGAAAAACATTTGATTGTTTTGACAATGTAAATGCATAAATAATACTAACTACTAAGTACAAACTAATAAAATATTACAAGATAGATTGAGATGCTCATGCATCATAAACTCTCTCATTATCGGATTTAAACTCAAACTCATCATCTCCATTATCTTCTTCCTCATCTTTCAAGACAAAATCATCTTCATAAAACTCTCTTACGTTTCGGATTTCACTCAAGGATGGTATTTCACTACCCATTTTGGACACTTCTTCATGTCTTTCCATATCTTCAATGACATTACCTTCAACAAGCTATTCTTATGCTTCTTTGGTAAGTAGTATCTCTTGTGAGATCGAAATTTGCAAAACGTCACCGAAATATCGGGTCAACCTGAGTTTGACCTGATATTTTGAGTTGACCGATATATTGAGACGATATGGTACTTATCGTATTGGATTCTAAATATCAGCGATATATCGCCGATATTTAGAACATTAAATGGAGGAAAACAAAAACAATTCGACCAAGGTACCGATTTGAAGGAAGAACAAAGCATTTCAATTAGCAGGAGAAGGGATATTCTAAGGCTGCAGCCACTAACAACAAAGTACCCTTGTCCAGTGGCAGCGGTGGTTATTGGCCTTGCTGATGCCGCTTGGCTTTGTTGCCGGACAAGATCTTCCATGGATTGGCAGCGTCTGAGGTGGAGAATGACCAAGTTTCTCAACATGCTTGGATCTTGGTGTGTGCGGCAGTTTCCATAATCCATAAAGTAGAGATGGATTGAGGGATGTGTGGTTTGAACAACGACATGGCGGCAAGACGACGTGGTTGTGAGTTGTTTTCAGACGACGTGGAGGCGCGATGACGTCAAGAAGGTGACTAGGCGGTGGCTGCTTCATGCTTTGGGAGCGGCGGTGACTCACTAGAACATGACATATCAAGTTCTTTGGGCCTTGTTGGATCCATGTTAGGCCTGATTTTTCGAGCTATCATTTTATGGGCTGTGGTGTTGGGCCTCAACCCAAATCTATGTTTTAGTATATCTATTATTATTATAAGTGCACGTTTGTTATGCAACACTATTCTTGACCTCATTATTTTTTTAATATTATCGTAGACTTGTGAGAGTGTGCTTAATTAAGATGCACTAATTTTTGTGCAATGGTTGGTGGGATGAAGGACTAAATCTCTCGTACTAGTTGTTTCTGTTTTATATGTGTTTTGGAGAATAGAGAAAGGAAACAATATGTTCTTTCAAATGCTAAGCGTGCAAATATGCACCTCTAATAGATGTCGAATCCTTTATATATACATATGCTAGAGGTGACCCAATTCTTCTTGTTTATTCTGTAACCCTAGTCAAGTCCAAGAAGGAAACAATCAGAAACAAGATTTTCAATATATATTTCATAAGATATTATCATAAAAGAGTATCCTAGTGGATGTATGATTTCTTTCCTCAATCCAGTTTGTATAGGGATTCATCGATCCAATTGTTGAATTAATTGATGCCAATATGATCGTACCAACACATGCTACAAGGACGACATGAAAATATGTGTTTTTGCATTTAGGAAAATCTGGGTTGAAGATGAATTTGTAGCAAAAAATGGGTTAGATATTGCATATATATATATATTCATATAAATTTAATTTATAATTAATCAATAATTATAAATAATGAAATGATGAACATAAAAATAATTTCTATAAACAATATTGGTTACCACACTTGATTCAAGGAGAAATGAAATTTGTGTAAGTGAATTGCCTGTCTTGAAACACTTAGAATGAGGAATAAGAGGAAAATGATGAAGTCGAGTCGTGTGTTTCACACACTTTCCTTAAGACAAATTATGTCTCCTCTACCGGTGCAAAAGAATTTATGACACTTGTCTCATAGGATACAACGACTACTAGTGCTTTGGACAGGGTCGGTCCGGACCTTTTGGTGCCCAGGGCGGAAAATGGTTTTGGTGTCCATCGTATCTTACATAGACGTGCAATGATTTTGATGTGCTTCAAACTCGATTATCGGAACGAGCTCGATTATCAGGAACGAGTCGTAATTCATATACATTGTCTAGATCTTCAGCATGATTTTAAACAAGAACATTTGTTTCTTTAACACATATTGATCATATCTAAACATGATGGTTGAATTGTTTTTCTTCTCTTTTTTTCATCCGTTTTTGAGTCCGGATTAAAAGTAAGAATGGAAATACAAAGAAGAGGAAAGATAAATTGTGTCTAAAAATCTAAAATATGCATTTTTATAACTAATGTCTACTTTATATATATATATAACCTTTCACTAAGGGATCTTTTTTTGTCATCATCATCCAATTCATACCATAATGTAGTTTTAAGTCGATCTTTGTGTTATCCTTGCAGTACGTCTAAGGAGATCACTGATCTTGAGGGACAACTTTCTATGAGAAATCTTCTATCTACTCAGGCAGCTTTGGTTCATGGTTTATCTGATGGAGTTTTAGTTAATTCAACATCTACTGCTCATGATGATTATGACGATGAGGACACATCTGATGAAAACAGGAACTTTTCTGAGACAGAAAAATGGTTTGCAGAATTTTTGGACACCCTCGAAGTCCTATTGGCCGAAAGAAGAGTAACTGAAGCTATGACTGCCTTAGATGAAGCAGAGCATACAGTGGAAAATGCCAAGGAAAAGCGGAGTATAACCCGAGCTGCATTCTTGTTATTCCGGACTACCATCAATGAGCAGAGACAATGATTAGTAGATCAAATTGCAGAGACTATGTTGCAGCCTTCAACTCGCGCTGATGAGTTCGATCATCTGTTATAGCTCTCAAAAAACTCGGGGACGGTCCTCGTGCGCATACGTTGATGCTTAGCTCTCACTGTCAGAAGTTGCATTCTAATGTGAAAAACCTAAACACCACAACAACTTAATACGGAGGAGCATACATCACTACATTATCGCAACTGGTGTTTCGCTTCATTGCGCAAGCGGCGAGTGACTCATTGGCGGCTTTCAGTGAGGACCCTGCTTATACATCTGAGCTTGTGACATGGGCAGTGAAACAAACAGAGGCATATGCTCTTCTCTTAAAAAGGCATGTTCTAGCATCAGCAGCAGCTGCTGGGAGTCTAAGAGTTGCAGCCGAGTGTATTCATATATGCTTGGGTCATTGTTCTTTGCTAGAATCTCGCGGACTGTGCCTCTCTCCTGTTCTGTTGAGACTCTTTAAGCCATTTGTTGAACAGGCATTGAGTTGCAACTTAAGAAGAATTGAACAAAGCTGCAGTGCATCAGCTGTAGGGGACGATTGGTTTCTTCTTCACCCAACAATTAGTGCACGCCTTACGGGTTCAACTTCCTCTTTCAAGTTTAAGTTCATACCAGCCAAAACTCTCAAGCAGTGCTCACAGATTCAATTCAATGGTTCAGGTAAGGTGATTGATCTTGGTTGTAATGTTTCACTATAGTGACATTAGTGAGCAATTCTTCCATGATTTTTAACTTCACTAATTCTTGCCAACGTTTCTGCAATTTAGGAACTTCTCGAGGATGTGGCGCCCCTTGAGACTCTACATTTGGATGGTCCTGCATTAGAAGGCGTTTTACAAGTGTTCAACTCCTATGTAAATTTGTTGATCCATGCACTACCTGGTGCCGTGGAGAACGAAGAAGAATTTCCTATAATTGTTAGCATGGCAGAGACAGAAACACAACAAATGGCTTTGTTAGCTAATGCATCATTGCTAGCAGACGAATTGCCCCCACGCGCTGCTATGAAGCTTTTGCCTTTGCAGCAGGGTCAAACTAACAGGTCGATGGTAGAGATGACACCTAGGAGAGGTTCAGACGAGCAAAGCCGCACTCCAGACCCAGGCAGGGAATGGAAAAGGCGGCTTCAGCGCTCCGTTGAACAGCTGAGAGATAGCTTCTGCAGACTCCATGCTCTTGATATCATCTTCACAGATGATGGAGATACGCTTCTCAATGCTCAAATGTACATAAGCATGGATGGAAGTGTAGAACCTGAATGGTTCCCATCTCCGATTCTACAAGAACTCTTTGCCAAGTTGACAAGGATGGCAAACATTGCAACTGATATGTTTGTGGGAAGGGAAAGGTTTGCAACTATCTTATTAATGAGGCTCACAGAGACTGTGATCCTTTGGCTTTCTGATGATCAAAATTTCTGGGCAGAATAGAAGAGGACCCCTAGGCCATTAGGCCCTCTTGGACTTCAACAGGTACGTACTGCATCAAAGTCCCTTTCTTATTCATCTGTTGAATTCATACTAACAAACATCTGTCCTCTATGCATATTCATTTCTATTTAGACATGCAGTTTGTGCTGCTATTTGCATCACAAGGCAGATACCTATCGCGACATCTGCATCAAGTTATTAAAAACATCATTGCTCGAGCTATAGAAGCTGTTCATGCTACTGGGATAGATCCTTACAGGTATGAAACTAGCATATACACATTCATACTATTTCACTCTTTGCTGATCTAACATCGGGTTGAATGCTCTCTTTGCGCAGTGTATTACCAGAAGATGACTGGTTTGCTGAAGTATCTCAAATTGCAATCAAAATGTTGATTGGGAAAGCCAACTTCACCAATGTAGAAGACGATGGTGTCAGTCCCACTTATTCAATGTCTGGAAAATCTCCATATGGGAGTGAGACCAATCTTGCCCACCAGTATAGAGAGCAGTAGTTAAACTCATAATAAATCTTTGGGTTTTACAAACGACGAAAACTGTGCATAAAAGTTAGACCTCTATGCCTAGGTTATGTGTTTTGAATTCAGAAACTCTCTCTACATATATTGTTATTTAAAATTTCTGAAATTTGTTAGGGTGAGATTGTGGGAAAAAGAGTGGCTATTTGGTCACTTGGGGTTATACTGATAAAGATAGCAAATTACAATGACTTCGGTAGTGCAGTGATATATATGAGATATGGCAGATATGCTTTTTATTACTACAATATGAAGAAAAAGAAAAAAAATCTGTAATAAGAGAAGAAAGGGTGAAGAAGAAAAACTAAAAGGGGAAACAAAATCTGAGTTCTGACTACTTACACGTTACACCAGAAAGCATTGGTAAGCTGTCAAAACTTGAAGAACTTGTACTGCATGAAAATAGGTTTTCTGGTTCACTCCCACCAAGCCAAGGGAACCTTAAGAATCTAAATACGCTAGTTCTTCATTCAAACCAATTTGTGGGTCGTATACCTGAGTCACTTTCAAATTTGAAAAATTTGGTCCATCTTGATCTTCATAGCAATTATCTAACTGGTCACATACCACAGAGAATTGGTCAGCTTTAGGCATTGAAAGAGCTTGATCTCTCAAGCAAGCTTTTGGTTGGGAAAATTCCACATTCACTAGCTAATTTGACTGACATTTCATTTATATCCTTGGACACCAATCATCTCACTGGAAAAATACCCCCACCTTAATTGGGAGATTTAACCTCTCTCCAAAGACTTAACCTAGCAGATAACAAGCTTGAGGGAGCAAATTCCCACTAGTTTGGGGAATTTATCGGCTTTGAATGAGCTATACCTCAATGGCAACCGATTCTCCGGCCAGATACCAAAATCAATAGGTCAGCTCTTTCAGCTTAAGTCGTTCGACATCTCTCATAATCTGATTCAAGGACCACTGCCTTCAGTGATGGCTTCTCTTCCAAGTCTTGAAACACTCACTGTCATTCAACCGTTTAAGCCTCTCATCCATACCGAAATGGGTTGCGAAGTTGCTTTCTCTTTCCAGGATTTACGTGGCAGGAAGTGGAATCCAAGGAGAAATCCCGGAGTTCTTGTGCAGCACTGCAATACAAGAACTCGACTTATCTGACAACAGGCTTAACGGAAGCATTCCAGCTTGGCTCGGAAACCTTTCCCTGCTCAGCATATTAAACCTCTCCAGAAACTCACTTGATTCAAAGATCCCCGACTCGATCACTTACTTGAATCAGTTGGCTGTGATCTCCATGCAAACAAGCTTGAAGGCTCCATAGGTCAAGTGTTCCATATAAAGCAGGCATTTCTGTAGTCAATTCCATTCAACCCGATACAACATAAGATCTGCTCTGGCAACTCTTCAGGTTTGTTCCCCTGTTTGGAAAGGCAGATATTGAAAGAGATTGTAGAAAGGACAGAAAGAAAAAGGATGATGATAACAGAATAATTTGAATATTCCCTTGTATTGATTGATTGAATTATGTATGACATTTCATAGTACATTTATACAGAAAAGCCTACCTAACCTATGCCAATGTATGGTTGATCGAATATACAGATGTACAGTAGAGATGATAATAGGAATTTGTTAAAGTATATGCTGTTTCTGGAATTTTCTTTGAGTCTCTGCATTGCTGTCACTAGCCGTTGTAGTCTTGGTGCTGCTTTCCTGTGTTTGCTGCATTGCTGGTTTTATATGTGTTCTATCAGATATAAGGTATAGAATAGATGCACATCTTTCAAAAGCCAGCAGGAAAAACAGGAGAGGAATCATAGGACAAACCTGAATTGTGAGGCCGACATCCAAGATGCAGATCTTTAGTCTATCTAGGAATGTTTCAAACCCTTTCCAAGATATATAACTGAATCTGTGCATATCCAAGTCAATCTCAATGGAAAATTGCATTATGGGTGGCAAGAAAACAAACATATAAATATGGACAGTAAATGAAATATAATATGCTGGACTTTAACATCCTAGACATTACTAATCTTATAGGTTTCTCAACTCCTTTTTCCTTTTCTTTTCTCTATAAAAGGTCAAGGAAAAGGAAGGAATAATTGTTATAATACAACTGAAGAGGGAGACAACAATACCTGTACATTTACAACAAGAATAGCAGGCAGATTTCCAGAAGTATTGGCAGCAGGGAGTTTCACAAACCGAGCTATATGATTTATTTTCAGCTGGGACAAAAATACATCAAGACCAAATGGATAATATGCAGCATAGTTCGCAGCAAATTCCTTCTTCAAGTTACAGGCTCAATAACGTAGTGGAGAAACTGATCAGTTTACAGGAAATCCATAGGTGAATCTCAGATTTTGATGGATAACATTAGTGATCATTAGCATGTGATTATTTGATCAATGAAGATCTGGACATGTTTGAGTGCACAAATCAATCAAAAAGTTTTGTCGGAAGCTTACCTAAGATAATTTAATCCTCGAATTTTGAAAGTACTTGGCTCAATTTGTGACCAAGAATCGAACATGTTCTTTTCTATAGGGCATAAAGGAACTTGGGAACCTGCTATTGGTCTTTCTAGAATCATCTTTGACGAAACTGGAATTATACATAAAAGAATAAGTTACATAGATTGCAAAAGGATATGCTTATATAATCAGTACAACCACTGAAACCCAAACTAACGACAATGGTTGCTCATATTAACAATAGACAACAGATTAGGGAAGGAGTCAAATGACTTGTAAGATCCTGGAATATATTCTACAGAACAATGTTGCTCAACCAAGTAGGGTTGGAATCGGTATGATATGGTACGAGATTTGACCTATCACGATACCGATCTTGATTTTTTTTCGGTATCGGTACGAGACGAGATGTGTGATTTTAAGGCTTGGTATCGAATCGTCCCGATGCTGAAAAATTCAGGACATAAGATTTTAAGTTAGAATTTTATATCTATAAATTAAAAAATCACTTTTATACTATATTTATACAATATTTAACTCTTTTTCTTAACATAAATCAACAAACTAACATAATTAGATGATTTCATCACTTTAAGATGATTAATTCTTCATTATAAATACATACTTTTTTTCTTTAAAACATCACTTTAAGATGATTAATTCTTCATTATAAATACATACTTTTTTTCTTTAAAACTAGTAAAATTATAAATTTAAGAGAATTCGAGATGGTTCAGGACAACACTTTTTTCATTTTGTGTCCCGACCCGATCGGGTTCGATACGGGACGGTCAGGATCGGTATCGGGATTTCGGTATCAAACTTCCACCCCTACAACCAAGTATTGAAGAGAACATCAACATTCATCATATGCAATCGTATCATAATCCTATCCTCTCTCTATTTAACTTTAGGACTCAATGGAGATTAGAGATTTGAGAATTGAGGATCTATGGCCACCAGTATAGAGAGCAGTAGTTAACTCATAATAAATCTCTAGTTTTACAAACGATGAAAACTATGCATAAAAGTTTGACCTATGGCTAGCTTTATGTGTTTTGTATGCAGAGACTCGATCTCTCTACATATATTTTATTTACTAAAATCTAAATTCTGAAATTTAATACGGTTGTTTGGTCAAATTACAATTTTAAATAAAGAGCTGGTGTGTGGCTCCTCTCAAACCTTCTTTTTATAGTAGTACAATAACAATTATGAGATATGGCAGATATGCTTTTTAATACGAAAATCTGAACCTAAGGAAACATATCCGTAAAAGAGGAAAAGAAATCTGTAAAGGAAGAGAAGAGTGAAGAAGAAATCTAAAAGGTGAAAGTGAAAAACAAAATCTGATTTCTTTGACTACTTACCTTTACAAGTGTCTTTTGTTCTAGTATTTAAGCTCAATCAACTTTCACAGAACTCCAGAACTCAACTCTTCGTCAGTCTTCTCTGATCTCAAATTCCAATAGTTAATCTCTAGAAACATAATGAAGATGGACTTGCTGCGGCTTGTACTCTTCACTATCTTAGCGATCAGAGAAGTAAGAAGTACTAGCAATGCCTGCAATTCCAATGACTTGAAAGGCCTAACTATTTTCAAGTCTAGAATTCATTTGGACACTGCAGGCCGGCTAGATAGTTGGTCCAATAAAACCAGTTGTTGCAAGTGGAAAGGTATTTCTTGCCACACAAGAACAGGCAGGGTCACAGAGATCAATCTACCAGGGTTCATTACTACAGAGGAGGCTCCTCTCCAAGCTGAAATAAAGGGCTCGTTATCTACTGCAATCACACTCCTATCCTCTCTAGAGGTCATAGATCTTGGAGGGCTCACTAGTCTTTCTGGAACAATCCCAACATCCATAGGGTTCCATCTCCCAAATCTCCGAAAGCTTTATCTCAATGACAATAGCCTTAGAGGGTCAATACCAGAAAGCATTGGTAAGCTGTCAAAACTTGAAGTACTTGTACTGCATGGAAATAGGTTTTCTGGGTCACTCCCACCAAGCCTAGGGAATCTTAAGAGTCTAAATGAACTAGATCTTAATTCAAACCAATTTGTGGGTAGTATACCTGAATCATTTTCAAATTTGACAAAACTGGTTCAACTTGATCTTCATGGGAATTCTCTGACTGGTCACATACCGCAGAGAATTGGTCAGCTTCAGGTCTTGGAAGGGCTCGATCTTTCAAGCAATCAATTGGTTGGGGAAATTCCACCTTCCGTAGGTAATTTAACTGCCATTTCATTCATGCACTTGGACACCAATCATCTTACTGGAAAAATACCCCCCACCTTGGGAAATTTGCACCAACTCGTAAGACTTAACCTAGCAGTTAACAAGCTTGAGGGAGCACTGCCATCTAGTTTGGGGAATTTATCGGCTTTGAGGGGACTATCCCTCAATGACAACCGATTCTCTGGCCAGATACCAAAATCAATTGGTCGGCTCTCTCAGCTTATCTGGTTCGACATCTCTAACAATCTGATTCAAGGACAACTGCCTTCAGAAATGTCTTCCCTTAGAAATCTTGAAACACTTGTTGTGTCATTCAACCGTTTAAGCCTCTCTTCCATACCGAAATGGGTTGCAGAATTGCCTGCTATTTCCAGGATTTACATGGCAGGATGTGGAATCCAAGGAGAAATCCCGGAGTTCTTGCGGAAAGCTCGAATAACAGAACTAGACTTATCTGACAACAAACTTACTGGAAGCATACCAACTTGGATCGGAAACCTTTCTGAGCTCAACACATTGATCCTCTCCAGAAACTCACTAGTTTCAAAGATCCCGGACTCGATTACTGACTTAATTCCGTTGATTGTGCTTGATCTCCATGCAAACAAGCTATCAGGCTCCATAAGTCGAGTGTTCCAGATAAGGAAGGGATTCCCATATGTATCACTGAACCATGTTGATCTATCTGATAACTGTTTCTCAAGTGGAATTGAGCACGTTGGTGAAATAGCGCAGGACGACATGCAGTTTCTCAATTTATCAAGCAACGTTTTGCAAGGTAGGATACCAAAATCCATAAAGAGATTGAAGGCACTTCGAAGTTTGGATTTGAGTTCCAACAAGTTAGGTTTCAACTTGCCAGAGAGCTTGGGAAATCTGACCATGTTAGAGACGCTCAAGTTGCAGAAAAACAGATTCAACGACAGAATTCCAAATGGGCTTTTGAAGTTGAGAAAACTGAAGACGTTGGATTTGTCGGACAATCTTCTGGCAGGAGAAATCCCAGAGGGGAAACCCCTGAGCGACTTTCCAAAGAGCTCTTACTCCGGAAACAAAGCCCTTTGTGGAAAGCCTCTGAAGCCCTGTAAGCACACATGAACGCGTTCATGTATTTCGAGACGGAGCTCCAGACCTGCCTTTTTAGATAATAAGATGCTGGGAATGCAATACTTGTTTTTTTTTATAAATGGGAATACAATCCTTGTAATTGTTCAATCTAGATTCCAGAATTAATTGCAGCTCATTTCAAATAATAGCATAACAAATAATCTAGTTTCAGCCTTGATAATAATAATACTCTCTTGATATTATTTTGATAGACGGGGTCAAGGACCCAAAGAACACAAAAGCTTAAGTTAGTAAACAAACTTTCCTACATTTAGCAACTGCACTCAAATCATTTGAAGAAGAGGTTTTTCCATGAAGATGTGTGTTCCCTAGCTGAGTGTTCAAAACCATACAGACTTCTCGGTACACATAGTCAAACAGCGACAAGCGTGGCCCGTGGATCATCCTTGTACCGATATTGTCCCAACTTAACCACCTTTAAGGTGTTGGGTTTTAATCACAAAAGACCTCGGTACAATTAGGAATGATCCACCCACTTATTAGTTATATTTTTATTTGTCACTTTTCTGATGTGGGATCTCTCCTCTCCAACACTCCCCCTCACGTGCAACCTAACTTTTAGGTCTGCACGTGAAACTGATTAAGAAGCTGAACCCGGGCCTCATGGTTAACCGAAAGAACTTCAAACTCCGAACCTCAAACTCGGAAACAACTTCAACCAAACCAGAGCCATGACCTCTGAAAGAACGCACCCGAGCTCATGGTGAAGCAACTGGGGAGGGACCCGCTCTGATACCAAGTCAAACAGCGACAAGCGTGGCCCGTGGATCATCCTTGTACCGATATTGTCCCAACTTAACCACCTTTAAGGTGTTGGGTTTTAATCACAAAAGGCCTCGGTACAATTAGGAATGATCCACCCACTTATTAGTTATATTTTTATTTGTCACTTTTCTGATGTGGGATCTCTCCTCTCCAACACACATGAGAGAGAGCATTCATCAAAGCTTGGTTATTATGCACATATTTTCTTAAAAAATTGTTTAGGAATTGAGAGATATAGCTATGTCGATTACATAACTGCTGCTTACTTTGACGTTCTTTGATCAGATGAAGGATTGTCGCCTCAATTTTTTCAGAATATGAGAGGTTCCTTTACTACATACAGGATGACACATATTTTCTCCTGAATTTTTGCTTTATTAATAAAAATTTAGATTTACACTGTTCCACAACTTACAGGGTCAAAGGGGATCTTGTGTCAACCCCAGTTGATTGTAGTTCATGTAGTCAATTCCATTCAATCGTATACAACATAAGATCTGCTCTGGCAACTCTTCAGGTTTGTTCCCCTGTTTGGAAAGGCAGATATAAGGTACAGATGCACATCTTTCAAAAGCCAGCATGAAAAACAGGATAGGAATTGTAGGACAAACCTGAATTGTAAGGCCGACATCCAAGATGCAGATCTTTAGTCTGTCTAGGAATGTTTCAAACCCTTTCCTAGATATATAGCTGAATCTGTGCATATCCAAGTCAATCTCGAGGTAGTTTTCTCCCTGGAAATTCTCATTATGGTTAGCCAGAAAACAAACATATAAATGTACAGTATATGCTGTACTGTAAATGAAAATATAATATGCTGGACTTAACATACTATGTGTAGAACATTATAATTACAATGTATGCAGATTAAGATTTCAAACCGTCTTCATTATCATAATACAACTTTACTACCCCAATGATTACACTAGAGGTATGCAGATTATAAGATTTTAAGCACAATCAAATAACTTACCAAGCAGAACTCATGCTGAGGTCGCGAAAGAACAGGTTTTTCATTGTAAGCCTGCATAAGCTTCCTCTCTGCTGTATTCAAGTGAAGATCTTCCACATTAACAACACGTCCTAATATCTTCAATCTTTCTCGAAAGGGTGCAATTGTATCCACAGGAAAACCTTTAACCTTTTCGACTTCATCATCAATTAATTTCTGGTCAAAAGAAACATGGGTATGAGTAAAAGCATGCCTAATCTGGGACGACCGTCCAATGGCATGATTGATAGAAATAATTAGTGAAAAAGTTCTGAAGAAAATAATACGGCACGGAAAATTGCTAATGGCGCCCCATCTTACTCTGATACTTTCTTGAAAGTGAGGAGGAAGTTCTTTTGAGTATGTCTCATTAAGCTTAAAGTACAAAACGAAATTCATTCCTTCTCCATCAGTCTCACCCTGAAAAAATGCAGCGGGATACAATGGTACCTGTAGAAACCATAAAGAGACGGCATCAGAATAAATTAGTTTTACAGCTTCTGAAGCAGAGTCATATAAATCTCATTTTACTAACCAGAAGTTATCTTGAAAACCATTTAAGCTAACTTAAAGATGGGCAACTATAGACAAAGTGACTGTCATAGGAAGAGGGAGACAACAATACCTGTACATTTACAACAAGAATACCAGGCAGGTTTCCAGCAGTACTGGCAGCAGGGAGTTTCACAAACCGAGCTATATGATTTATTTTCCGCTGGGACAAAAATACATCAAGACCAAATGGATAATATGCAGCATAATTCGCAGCAAATTCCTTCTTCTTGTCCCTGCAATAAAGAATAGTATCAAATTACAAGCTCAATAATGTAGTGGAGAAACCGAACAGTCTACAGAAAATCCATAGGTGAATCTCAGATTTTGATTTATAACATTAATGATCATTACCATGTGAATATATGATCAATGCAGATATTGACAAGTTTGAGTGCAAAAACCAATCAAAAAGTTTTGTTGGAAGCTTACCTCAGATAATTTACTCCTCGAATTTTGAAAGTACTTGGATCAATTTGTGACCAAGAATCAAACATGCTCTTTTCTATAGGGCAAACAGGAACTTGGGAACCTGCTACTGGTCTTTCTAGAATCATCTTTGCCGAAACTGGAATCATACATAAAAGAATAAGTTACATAATTGCAAAAGGATATGCTTATACTATCAGTACAACCACTGAAACCCAAATTAATGACCATGTTTGCTCGTAATTAACAATTGACAACAGATTAGGGAAGGAGCCAAAGGACTTAAAAAGATCCAAAAAAATATTCTACAGCTCAATGTTGCTCAACCAAGTATGAAGAGAACATCAACATTCATCATAAGTAGTTGTATCATCGGACAGTTAACTTTTAATTTGGACAAGCTAGAGACTACAACATAAATCATATAAGCACTGAGCAACATAATGTTATACTTCTGGATGAAACAATGACTTGGGCAGAAAATTAAAGAAATGCATCGGAATGATAATCATGATGAAAACATTAAGGATCCTATATGTGTTTGATAATTGCATATAATGGATTGGAACAGATCTGAAGATAGTCGGTTCTTACATAAACTTGCATTGGCTTGTTCTTTCAATTTGAAGGGAAGCTTGAAGGCGGACTTTTTCCTTGCACTTGGTGGTGGACTATAACTTAGTGAACGTCTCTTTTCATCAGAGGTAACCGTTGAAACAAGACAAGGTAGACAGTTGCTTGGAAGAATCCCACAATTATCCAATATACTTTCTTCCTTAGCAGAACTTTCATCCACGGAGGAGGAGATTTCATCAAGGAATACAGGTTGATTTGCTTCGGTAGTTGAATGATCATCACATTTAGCTTGGGAATCACCGTCATTAAATACTTGTCTATTGACCTTTTGTGCCACAATAATAGAGTTTGCAGAATTTTCTGGTGATAACTCCCCTGCTTTATGCATTTGCTCCATTGAAGGGGCATGTAGATCGCGAATAATATAGTCCCCATAATTGCCATCTTTTACAGATGATGTACTTGATACAGAAGTACGTTCGAAGCAATTAAGAGATAAGATTTCTGCAAATATTAACGGTTTAGTAATCTAAACAAAGAACAACAATTGATCAGAACAAAGAGAAAGATGAACAGACATATTTGACTCAAAATAGACAAAGTTTTACCATCCTGAACGCTTAGGTAATCTTCATCACAGTCAGATTCCAATATTGCAACCGGATCAAACCATGCGTCTTCAATACATTCTGTGGATGCATAATGCATAACAGGTATAACAGTTACAAGAGGCGCTAGGATAGAAAAGTTTACAGCAACATGTTATTAGAGAATTAGAATGCTTAATGAGAGAATTCCACCAGAGCCTGCCTAGTCTGTTGAAGAAAATTTGTTCCCACATTTCATTTGTAATAAAAGACAAAAAAACAAGGTTTAGTAGCAAAGCTGAAAAATTGAAATGTTACTTTTAGGAAATTATGTGAGCTCATCATGGAAGAATCCTAGCACTAACATTACATAACTTAAAAACAGCTGCAGAAAGACAATCTAAAGAGTAATGCATTTCAGAATTCAGAGTCATTGATGACTTGAGATAAACATTCTTGAGGGAAAGGAATGAACCACGGAGATTCCAACAAGTAGTCCTATTATTTGAATCATCAACAGCAATGTAGATTGTAGTAAGAAGTGGGGACTTCCAAACGATTAGCTAGTTGTCTATCAACTAAACCTCTACACAGATTTCAAATAGTTTTGAAGTTTCTTCAACTATTTAGTCATTAGAAAAAAAACGGAAAGGATTTGTACCAACACAGAAGCAGAAACAGAGCTTAAATTGACCAATCAACTGTTAAATCTCAACTAATGAGGTTCTCTCACCTTCATCCAATCACATTCTTTCAATTACTCACAAAAACTCCAATTACACAAACCAACCACCAAACAAAATGAACCGAATTCCAAAACAAAGAATCTAATCCCAAGTCCAAAGTTGAGAAACATTCAGCAAAGAAAGATAGAGAAAAACAAAACCTTGGAAAGTGCGGTTGTTGGTGGTGGAGCGATCAGGTGCGGCACACCTGGCATACTTCCCCGGTGATCCCTCCGACACCGGTGCAGTCCTGGACGGAGATGAGGTCAACCTTTTTCGATTCTTCTTCCTCTTATTCTTGTAACTCAACCTCTTTCCGACGCACCGGTCCGGAGTCGACACACACGACCCCATACCACCTCTCTCCTCGGCGGCCGCTCAGAGATAACACGCCGCCGTAATCTCCGCCACAAATCACAACACAACAAACGATGAAGAATGAAACCAATAGAGAAAGAGCTGATGAAGCTTTTTTTTGAAAATGATGAAGAAGCTCTTAGCTACCGTTTGTTTTGGTTTTTCCGAAAGCAAAAGGCTAGAGAGAGGTAGCTTTAATTTGACTCTACACCAACACAACCAAAAACAAAAAAAATATAAAATAAAACAAAAACCAAAAACAGAAAATAAAAACGGAGAGCGGTGACGGCAGTTAGCCAAAGCCCGAGAGGCAAAGCAAAACATGCATCTATATATCAGCGGTCATTGAAGAAGCAGAAGGAGGAAGACGGCGGGGAGAGGGAAGGGAGGGACCCACTAACGGAAATGGGAGACACGTGGCGCGATGTGGGTTTCTGTTTTAGGTGGACGTGTGGGTTGTTTCACTGTGTTCGGACGTTGGCGTTTAGCTTACGTTAGTATTTTGGTTTGGTCGAGTGCAGACTTTCACGTAGAAAGTTAAATCTGGTGGGTGTGTGTGTGCGCGTGTGTGTACTCCTGTACTGTGTTCTTTGTGTAGTCCAGTCCAGAAGTGTCACAGTACCCAGACAGTGTGGTACAGTTTCGGCGATTACTATGAGGACGTCGGCTACTGCTTCTTCTTTCGGGTGAAAGTAAATAGAAATTTTGGTAATGGAAGAAAAAAGAAAAGGCAGAAGAATAAAACAGAGGGAAAGATACAAAATGAAGAACAACTTTCTGGTAATGGCGGATGGAGGGGGATATCATTTTGTGGAGATCTCGACTCTTTTGTCCACTCATTTCTCACCTACCAAAATTGATTACGTTTCGATACTAATAATCAAAAAAATATCCGGATAAATTTTCGCTTTTAATTCTATTTTATCCATAAATTTATCATTTCGAAGTAAGCAACTAGAAGAATACGAAAATGACATAATCGTTTGGTATTATGGACAATGTACTACTACTAATTCAGATATTAGTTGACACATCAAGTTAACGTTAGAGGTTAGTTTTTAATCATTGTTTCGAGTTTCGACCTCCCAATATTAGTTGAACATATCATCAGCTGGAGCTGAAACATATTTGCCCAATAATGTGACTTCTATTTATAGCTCTTATATTAATTGTTTTTTCATGGGAACACTCATTTATTTGATTCTATAATCTTAATTTGTTAAAAATAGATATTTTCAACAAATTTGTTTTTTTAACAAAGAATGTTAACATATTTATTGATCACAACTTAAAACAGTAAAAACACATCCCCGCGGACTAGGCTACGTAACATAAAATTTTTGTTAAATAGATAAACTGATAGAAAAATTGCTCCTGCCTCTTTCTTTGACTTGAGTACAGGAAACACACGGTACCCCTGGAAAAATATAGAACAGGACTTTAATTGTTTGATGTACAAATTAGCCTTGTATGTGGTGTACATGACTAGGCAAGGACCCCATTCACTTTGCTCACAAAGACAGAAAGCTGTCTCCAAACTTGCAAATATATTGAATACAAACACGTAAACTTCCAGGAGGAAATGGTTCAGATTTAGAGATAGCAACAGCTCATATCAATAATCTCTTAACATCATATTCACAATGGGGTCTTTTGAAGGGGCTTCTCTTGGGGCATAGCATGATAAGCATATTTGTCGCACGACCTTCATTTACCAATTGGCATTGCCTGCCACGAACTATTTCAATTACCACACCTACCGAAACAGTCTGGCTGCATGACTATTCCCTCTTTAATTTTTACTGAGGACGTGAGTATCAGTTTTTGACCAAAACAGAAATGAGCTCATAATTATTTGATACCAATGAGATTATGACAAGACTCGCTACCTCTTGTCACATACAATTACTGCCCTTTATAACAGTCAACTACCAACCAACCCAGAAAACCAGCACAAAATGAAAACTACTGCAAGCAATTGCGATGTATGGAAGTAGTTAAACTCAGAGAGGAACTAAAAACACTTACTTCCTTCTCCTATGTGAATGTGGGAGTTTCTTATATTAGAATCGTTCTCCGAATTTGAATCTAGACCTGAAAGTGAGTGACTTAAACTATTATACGTCGCTACGTTTGTGGTTAACAGAGGGAGACATCTTTAATGACTTGTTCCACGGTCTATGGCACACAGTGTGCCGTTTTTAATTGAGGATTTCACATCTCATTGTTTAATGCCTTCGCCTGTTCTTTCTTTCAACCTTTAGCAGACCAAATCTACCTCCATGATGATCATACCCAGAGAGTCCTCACACCAAAAAAAAGGTGCTAATTGAGGCGTAATCTTAAAGCAGCTATTGCAATTAACGAGTAAGATGTCTTTAAGAAATCAAAGTCCTCATTGTTTAGAAGCTTAGTGGAGTGGGTATTACTCCAGAGATTTAGGTGGGTCTGCCCTAGACGTGAAGCTGGAAAAGCCTGGATATTTGGTTCTTTTCAGCATGTTTATCCTTTGGATTAAACTTTAGTAGCTTTTCAGGCTTGAAGTTTAGGGAACTACCAAACAACAAATAAGCAATCAAACACATCCACGACAGCAAAAACTTCATAAAACTGTTTGCTTAAATCGCTCTAAATATGCATGAAAGTCGACCTATAAGCACTTCTAACCTAAAAGTCGCTCCAAACCAGCTCATTATATCTTTCAATTGTAATACTAATCCTATACAGTTCCCAGTTTCCAAGTACTTGGTAATCTAACTGGTGCTGCTGGGTTCCATCTGCCTAAGGGTATCTTGGTATCCCCAAAGATATAACAAAATGGAATTCATGGATCAAAGAACAGAACGAGGCATTGTATAGGCATAGTAAACTAATCAATGGCTGACCAGTTTCTTGTAATGGGCATTTCTGGAGCAAATGGACGCCATTAAATCATCTGAGAACCCGTTGAGTTGACTCACGTGCCGTGCCGGTAAAGGTGCACGCCAACTTATCATGGATCTGGCTAGGGTTTCAACTCTCTTTACCACAATAAGAAATAGAATTATACACTTACACTCTGCTCCCTAAACATGTTTCTATCAGTATTAGAATTCTATTTTATTTTCCTTAATAATAAAATGGTCACATGTAGAGCATGTGGTTAATGATTGATCTGTTATGACATTTAGGTAGAGATAGTTCTGATTAAATAATGGCTTCTGATGGAATACAGATGCCCTAATTCTATAAAACATCGACAAAGTTTAGCTCACCTAAATGAGTTTGTTCTCCAGTGGTTGACTTAATGCAACAACTAAATTCAAACTAAAGCATCGGTGTTCAAGGAAACCTGGACTTCTAGGGGTTCAAAATAGACTTGACACTACTAAGAGCCCAAATTTCAAATAAGGTGGGCTGAAGTCAAACATAGCCCAATATGGATCAACTTTTGAGGCAGTGACTAATGAAAAAGAGTTACCTATTTGCTGAAGAAATCGTGTTGCTGAGCCTCATGAATCAATATTCAGCACTCAGCAGATCAGTAGTATACAGCAGGCTCCAATTAGCTCCTGATTTCTGACACCAGCTTGTAGTGTTTTGCATCCTCCTATTATGCTTCTATGGTTAAGATTACTCGCATGATTAAAATGGTAGGATGATACTATACATGAACCTCATTTTGATCATGTGAGATTTCAGCTTGAGTAGATGAGCATTCTGAATCTATATGCGTTGATGCTGTGCAGTTACCCTGGACATTTAAAATGTTGATAATGGTCAAGCTAAAAGTTTAATTGCTTATTTTGAGCTGGTTGCTAATGCACTTTAACGCAGAGAAAACAGATTTCAGCCCACCAAGAGGCAGCTAGTGTGACATAAAGGTGAACATCTCATACCTTTATATCATTTGGCAATACACTTAGGACAGTAGCTCGCAATTGAGGGTTTGACGAAGCTGTCTGTGGAGAAGAACAGTGAAACTGCCGATTTAAATGAAGAAAAGAAAATCACTTACAATACTCTGCGTAGAATAACCAATGCAAGTTTCTCAGTTTGCAATTTAAAAGTTCGCTTACCTCTGTCACACAGGAGCTCAAGTTATTGTTCTCTTCTAGGTTGTTGCTAACTGACTTCAACGTTTGAGATAGAGGTGTAGCTGCACAAAGTAGTAGCCTTCTAGATGAAATTCCTTATATCAAATATGTTATCACATCTTCTTATCTTTTCATATGAAACAAAGCATCAATAGTGTTCTCTGAAATAACTCAGAGAGAGCAAAGCCTCATTCCATGAGAATCATTCATTTGCTGATACCACAGCAGAAGAGTGGGTTGATCCTATCCCATTATGGTCTACAAGCATATCAGTGATATAACTGAGATATAGTGGATGCCTCTGTTGTGGTCAGAGCAAACTTATGTAATACATATTTTCATATGTTCGATTTATTACAGTTCAAATCTATTTATTCCAATGCTTACTAACCTGTATTTCCTCCTGCAGCTGCACTGTAATCCTCTTCTTGAGCTTTGTCTATATTTATCTGGATTGCATCTTCAATCCTGGAAGGCCAATAACAGTATTTAAGTAAAATATTAATAGCAGAGTTTATTTATTGGAAATAACCTTTTTATTGTGGCGCATTTGCCATTAGTACTTGCAGTTGTGATCTTTGATGAGAACAAATGTCTGCAATGACTATCAATAAGTGCAGAATGGATCTCTTATGTGTAGAAGTTAACAAATTTAACTCTACCTATTATTTTCCTTCACCAAATTCATATTGCATCCTTCTTGGTGTTCCAATATTGAAGAGAATACCCGTTTGTCCTGGCATATAAAGCAAAGAAATAAACCACAAAGAAGAATTGAGGCTAAAAGCATTACAAGAGCCAAAACCCTAAAACTTCAGGATCACATATATACACATTGACGCCCAAAGGACAAATTAGAATTGTAACATTAAATGGAATTGCTACAAGTTAGTAAATCCCAAACAAGCAACTCCAGATATGAAATAGACGTGGAACCATCAACTGTGCCATACTCTTTTCACCACTTACAAGTTCAATGTACACAGACGTCTTACAGTGTCTGTTGCAATTTAGTAACTTGTTTGTAGTGCTTGATGGAAAATTCTTAAGCAGCACAAGTATTATATTCAGGTCGAGATTAAACTTTCCCACCTCTTGATTCATACTTCTAATAGTTTCTTGAATCTTCCTCAAAGTTGTTCCCAAACTTTCAACTTCAAAATGCAAGCCCTGAACATTAAGTGTTGTTTCAACCAAAGTTCAGAAATCAATAGAACAAATCAGTAATATGTAACTGAATTAATCTGAAATGAAAACCTGTTTTTCTGACATCAAACTCTGTATGACCACATCCTTGGCTGATATAATTTTCTGTAGGTAAGGGTGGTTAAGACAATACATTGATAAGAACCATTTCCGTTAAAAGAGTAAGCGATACTTGAGAATCAATACAAATGAGCATCAAACACTGGTCTGGATATCTCTTCCATTTGTATCTTGTTGCTATTATTAATTTTTGCTGCCTCGAGCTGCAATTCTAGTTCTGAAATGACTTTATCCTTTCTCCGAGTCTCATCTCTATAACTTATCAGTTCTTTTTCCTGTTCACATATCTTATCTGCATAACATAGTTCATTTCCAGTAAATGAATGGGTTACAAAGTGTTCAGTATTAAGTAACACAAAGAAACTTAATTCAGTAATAAGATGATTAACTTTCAAATATTAGGTTTTTTGATAGAATGACTAGGGTTGGTTTGATTCTGCCATGGCAACAACGTTTATCCCACCAAAAGCTTGTGATGGTGAAACCCTCGGTGAGTTGATGTAAATGAAAACAAGTAACAGGTATCACTGCCTACCCATGTAACCAACAAGATTAGACAACTACACTCAGACATAACATTACACAGTCCAAATCAAATGAACTAATGCAGTTAAACGAGAACCTCAAGATGGAGAATTACCAATAAATACTTTCTCGAATGTGGAAACAGTGTCCATTTTGCTCTTTAAGCCAGCCACTGGAGAAAAGCAGCAAGTTAAGAATAAAAATGGCACGCATATTCAATGAAATTATCAATGGTCATGTTGAAGTTGATATAAGCATACAGTAAGTGTTCAAAAAGGTGCTTGCCTACTTCCTCTTTCTCACTCACGAGGTGTTGCACATCATCCACAACTTTCTTTACAGAAACCGCCTCCTTCTCTATCGAATCAAACAGCAATAGATATGATTTTATCTTCTCTGATAGGACAGCAATTTGTCTATCTCTGCATTGAATTGCGCGTTTCATTTCACAGGTGGATTCCTGGACACAAATGTACACCAGTGAGCAATGTGTTGCTTGAATTGGTACAGATTCACACCTCAGACATAAAAACATTCACAACATTAGCAATAATTCATATATTAGCTCGCAAAATGTTTACATAAACTACAGATTTAAGTTCCTGAACTCATAACCACACAAAAACGTTTGTTCAGTCCTATACATACATGCACAGAAAAGCATTAATAATAGGCGCGCCAACACGAACCTCATAAGCACTGACGAAAGTCTCCTTAGACTGAAGCAAGCTATGAATCGTCGCCTTCAACTCCTTTTGCTTGTTCTCCAGCAAGGAATTGTCATTCTGAAGATAACTAACCTTCACCGAAAACAAAAACACAAACAATCAAAAACAGAAACACCGATCTCAATTTACAATTTCTCACAGACATTTCATCGAACACCTTATCTGCACAAAAAATCTATCCCTAATTGAACTCACCTCTCTTTCGAGTTTCTGCCGGAGCTAGTTGGAGGAAGCTAACTCCGCCTGAAAATCCTGCAACCTCCGGCCGTATTCTTCGTCGGATTCCTTCTGTTTCTGCATCCAAACACTCAAATCGATACGATTCGAACAACAACCAATCAATCTAACAAGATTAAAGTGGATTTCAGAGCGAAATTAACCTGAACGAGAAGATGAAGTTGCTCGGTGGCGGAGCTCTCCCTCTCCTGAAAATTCATAAAGAAATTACGATCAGATATATATATATATAGAGAGAGAGAGAGAGAGGTGGCGACGGCGATGAGAGGTTTCTTACTCGGAGATCTCGGACTTCGGTGATGAGAGTCCGGAGCTGGAGCTTGAATTTGGAGAGTTTGAGCAGCTCCATTTTCTCTTATTGAGAGTTTGAGATTTTCTGAATTTGATTTTCGGACTCCTGGCTTTTGTTTCTAATTCAACTTTTCTTTTCGGATTCCCGCTTTAATTCGCTATCGCTTTTGTTCGAAATTTCTTTTTGGAAGTGTTGACTGGTAAATGAAATTTAGTTACCCGCTTTTTCTACGGTAATGACATGAATATTATACACTTATTTTATTTTATTATTAATTGAATAAAAATAATAAATTAATAAATAAAATTTACAACATTCATAACAAAATTACTACATTTGTTTTATACATTTACATATAATTGAACTAAGTTACTGCAACGACAACAAGTATTGCATTCATAAACTTGTAAATTGTCTTAAGTTGAGTAACTGTCTCTAACAAAACAAAAATTACCTAATAAGTAATGACTATTTTTTACCAAAAAAACAACAAATTTGTTGTCATATATATAAATGTAGGTATCACAAATAGGTATAGGTACCCTAAAAGATTCTAGTTACGGTGGTAACTATATACTACAAACTTTTTTATGCTCAAATTTTTCTGAAGTTTTAGCTTCAAAGTTCAACCATTGAGTCTATGTTGTTAGTGGCGGATCCACGTGTGGGCGAGTCTAGGCACTTTTCTAGACTGGAATCTTAGTTTACATGAGATTTATAACTTGGATAGAGGCAGAAACTAGGCAAAAGTTTGAGAGAAAGGCGAAGCAGACGGTTGTAAGCTAGGAATTTCTTCCTTACGACGTCGTTTCACAAATAAATTTTAAAATAGAAAAAGGAGTGACGCAATGGTCAGTCACAAAAAATTAAACAATAAAAAAAATAAAAATGACACAAGAACCAGTCAAATACAATATTTTGTTTGTTGCTTTCCGTTTTACATGCACAAGGATTTTCTTTTCTTTTTGGATCAAAGACTTGCATAAGGATTGAAAACATAAAAACTAACAATGAAACATCGACTATAATTTCGTGTACGTACTTTCTTTTGTTTAAATTTTGCCCAACCTGATAAATATTTCTAGATCCGCGGCTGTCTGTTGTACAAGGGTTGTATTTTCAGAAAATCAACTAAATTGATTAATTTTTAGTCATTGAAAAATAAATGAACAAAACGAAAACTTATGTAAGAAAGTTTAATCTTGTTGACACGAACAATTTTGGCGATACCTCTTTTCTAGACTTGATTGTCTAATCTTAGTGGATTTTGAAAAAATATAAACTTATTACCTACACATGGTCCATTATTAATGTTAACATTTCATCATGCTTCAAGAATTTTGAGACTGTATATTGTATTAATCGTTAAGATTATCGATGTCATTATCGACGATTTTGAATATCGATCGATAAGAATTGGTTACCTTATCAACAATAAGAACCTTGGAGTATTTTGCAGCTGGTTTGTGGACATAGAGATCGATCGATCCATAGAATACTGGAGATGGACAGTTGTGTATGTTTGTCAGTGTCCAAAGTAAGTAGGTCGCGTAGAATATGAAAACATGTTGAGGAGAATTCCAAAAGCTTATCACATATGTTCCCTATCTGCTTGTCCAATTACGCTGTCTGGCATTGGTCTATTTGCTTGTATCTTCCAAATAAATATGAGTATATGACTTACAGCTGCTTTTTCATTCAAAATCTGAATAATTGAAGACGAAGAACAAGTGCAAGCTGCAGGAGAAGCCTCTCCAATCTTCGAATTATTATTGGCTCTGAGGGTCCATATATATGTATAGTAGGGCACTGCCATTGTGTTCTTTAGCAAAAGCCTTCAAACTTGTATGTGGGTACTTGTCTAACTGATAAAAACTCCAAAAACTAAGTAATGAAGTGCAGCTAAGAGAGTGTTGTATAACTTGTTTGCAGCTGATATTTTATTTTAAGTTTTATATTATTTTGAATTTATGATATTTACAGGGTGAAATATGCAGTCTGATCAAATTGCTTAACTCAACTGCCTTTAGTAGCCATGATTAGTATAGGCCCATCATCTGAACAGCAGATGAGATTAGGTTGAAGAGTGTCTGTAAGTGCAACTGTCATGACATCTACTGTTAACAAACACCATAATTATCATTCATTTTGGTCGATCATTCCTACAGTTGGAAAATGTTTTGGCGTCAAAAAATTGCATAAATTGCAAAAATATACATATAGCAAATAAGGTCGAGCGTAGTTTACGAGTTCGAGTTGGAGTCTATATATGAAGAAAACTCGATCGATCCTGCCCTAGCCTTTTTATGGTTAGGGTAGTCACTAATATACTTACATCGTTAAGCATAAGTAACACTCTTTATATGGGTTCACAAATCATAACGAGATACGACTACAACATATATCACAAAGCTTGTCATACAAGCTACGTAATTGTACTTGAAAGTCATATCGACAGTCTCACCAACATATCTCTACAAACACACTTTGAACCTCTTGTCTCACATTAAAAAATATGTAAAAGATGGAGTATCTTTCTCCTATAAAAGGAAACTCCCTCCTTGTTAGGGAGATACACACAGTATTTGCTACACTTGTAATACTTTGAGGAGCCATTAACTAAGACATCCGGTATTTAATACATGTTAAGTGAACGTAGTCATGACCGGTCCTAGCGCAGTGCACACAGTATATAGTTATATACCCCTTTGTGTATATATATATATCAATTGACCATACATAAAAAATATATATTAATAATAAAATATTGTTAATAATTCTCTTTGTATTTTCTAAAATATCTTTATTTTCTTTAATTTTTTCCATATCCACAAATTATGTATTAATTATGGAGAAAATTTATTGCAAACAATAAAGGAGGCTAGATTGAATCTTCTTCTAGTCACTGATAAAAATCAGTAAATTTTTAGTAAACTTCCATACATAAGGGGCACATTTTTTTCCCGCATCCGACTCTAAATCCCTCAGAGCCTGCCCTGGACGTAGTTTTGTCCACAGTATAGATCGTGTTCATTGTCTCAATTTTGCTACTAAACACACACATATCACACCAATGATACACCGTCTCAGCATCCCTTTTCTTAGGTTCCATATGCATGATGTATACAAGATTACAAGTTACAAGCATACATATACAAGTACGCACCGGAGAGGCGAATCCCTCTGTACTTAATTAGCTGAAAGAGCAGAGCATAGAGAGTAAACAAACAGGCTGATACGTAGTTCAGCCAAAACCGATCACCGTACCGGAGAGTTAGCACATCACATTGACATTTCTAGTACCTTCCCACCGGCCACCAGCCAAGTAATGCTCAAACAGGATCGAATTCGATTCCTCCATTGCTAGTCTCAGTAAATTTCTTAACCTAATGTTTCCACAAATGTTCTAGGTTATGCCCATGAAAGCTTCAGCCCCAAATTAAAACGATGACGACACCACAGTACCTGCTAGCTTGCTTATTTGCTGGTACCCGTATCGATCTGGCGCATACTAACGACAATGAAGAACAGACCACAGTCGCAATCAGCTCGTGATGAAATAGATCCAAGTACAACTACTACTACAGTATGAACCAGCAGCAGTAGTTTGGTTTCCGAGTTGTACGTGTTTTACTGTATTTCTTGATAGAGCAAGAGCAACACAAGCTTTCCATCAAGTGTGTGCCTAACCAAATCTGATATTCCGAGTGGCAAACTGGTTGGCCTAACTTGTGCTTGAAGCTTTCGTCTCATCCATCACTCCTTGACAATTGAGTATTCCATATACCGAACACCATTCCAGGAAATCATCAATCGACGTTAGTCTTTGGACTTTACATGAATATCTATGTAGCTAGCTGTTCAACCATGGCATGCACACAAGTGACACAACCTTAGCTAATTCCGCAACATGTATGAGAGAAATTTATAATGAATGCAATTATTTGATGCATTGTTTCGTCACGTCTAGGTAAATACAGTTATTCGTATTCAACAGTAAAATTAAAAAATTGTTATATTTAGTAAGAATTTTGAAATTTAATTATCAATTTAACAATAATGTTTATTTATTTTGTTTTAACAAATGCTATAGTGACATGCAAAAGATGAGAGAGAAAATTTAGTTATTGTTTTAATTGTGTATCAAATATTGATAAATTTATTAATTTTATTTAATAATTATTTAATTTATCAATGTTTTATGCATTATGCCATCAATTTACAAAAAAATTGACAAATTTTCACTTTTATGAATGCTGTTAAAGATACTCCTATTACTAAATTTTGTGTATAAAATGTGCATGAAAGGGGGAATACTACTTTACCAAAAACAACCGCTAGTTGTGTGTTTTTGATTTCCTTAAACATTCGAGGCAGTAACGATTCTATGCGAAAGTTATTTGAGAATGCGATTCCAAGTGGAATGGACTAAAGGACCAATAATAGGTATCTTTTTAGTCTGGAACTTAATTATTAGAGAAGGCAGTTTAATAATAATCAAGTTACACGATCATATGTTACACACACTAATCTGGCTCAAGCAGAAATGGCTTAATGGGGACCAACTTTTTTCCAAAGTGCTTTTGTAAGAAATGGAAAAAAAACCTTGTATTTGGATCTAATTTTGGAAAAAGAATGTAACAGCATTTCCGTTTTAGGAGGACGGCTTTCATGATCATTGATATACCACTTAACTAATTAGGCAAGGGTGGGCCTAATTTGTCAAAGGCTTCCAAATTTTGGTCCTAATTTTTTCCTACCCAAATCTAAAACCATGATTAGTCATTAGATTAATAATACATTACACCCATGACACTCATCATTGTCATAACAATCATTTATTAATTGGAAGCCCACTCATAACCCACCTTTATAGTAGATCATAAGATGTTTTTATTTTATTTTTTTAATTGAATGAATAGATCATAGGCTTATTTTATCAAGAATTATCGATATGCTAACAGAAAAACTAACATCTTGGCAGAAACACATGAGCTGCTATTAGTATAGGTATTACGTATACAGTATACACTAAAATGTATTATGTTTTTGAAGTGCAAGCTACCTTCAGCATCGGTAAAATCCCTATCAATAATAGACCGGGGAAGGAGACACAAAATGTATAGATACTTCAGTCACTACTCTCTCATTCGGATCTAAATAAAAAATGACCCTTCTATACTCGAGCTAACCCTAAATCTTTGTATTTCAAATGGGGTAATATCCTACTGTATTTTAGTCCTTTATAAATCGTTAACCCAAGTAAATCCAATAAAGAAAAGTATAATAGGATTTTAGGAAAAATTGTTGTATGCATTACATATATATATATATGATACAAACTTAGTTATTCATAACAAGTTATATATTTGATCGTTTATGTATCAATATTATACTATCCATTTTCGTTCATTCACTTGTATCATGTATATACACAAACCGTATAATAAAGATACTACTACATTTTAAAACTTATCGTAGTTTTCATGCAGCACTCAAAATATCGTGCGACTTGTGGTCTGAGACGAGAACAGAGTACGTTGAATTCGTATTTGGCGTAGGTAACGAAAAGTACACGTGTCGTAGACCCAATTCCCCTGCAGAACCACGTATTTTCCACACCGTCAGTCACGTAGACAAACAAGTTGACTGAAACAGTGATATCAATCTACGGTGGAGAAGCGACGGGAAAGGCAGACAATAAAAGGAGTGAAAGAGAAGAAAAAGAAGAGACAAACAGAGAAGGCTCCGAGAAAAGCTCCTCCGAGTTTCTCAGTGAGTCGAGTTGAGCTTCCCGAGGTCGCTGTCGAGCTCGAGAAAATTAGCAAAAAGACAAAGAAAAAGAAACTTAACAGTAGGCACAGTCCAAAGTCCTTTTTTTTGTCATTGAATCCAAACCTGGTTGTCCTTCTCACATTTCTTAGCCATCGTTTTCGATCCCTTCTTTTATAAAGGGCTTTGCGTGATTTAGTTAGTTTATTTTGAATCTGGACAGCGGGGTGGGGCTACATTTTATGCAAGTGAGAGAGATCCGTTGGGTAATGGATCCGCCGGTGTCGCTGGTGAACGAATGCTCCTACTCCAATGGCAATGCGGGGTCGTATAATCTCTCGGAGATCTGGCAGTTTCCGATGAGCGGTGGCGGGGGAGGAATGGGGGACTCCGGAGGGCTGCGGCGGCCGAGTTTCGGGCAGTTTGGGGATGTTTCGGGTGCGATTCGGGACGCTTTGGGCGGTGGTGATCCGAATCAGATGAGTATGGAGCAGAGAAGTAGGAAGAGGAGAGATGCTGAGGATGAGTCCTCCCCCAAAAGCAGCGGCAGCATTGGCGCGGTAACTATTTTTCAATCTCATTTCTTTGCATTGTGCACGTGCTATTCATTGTTGGCTTAATTTTTTTTTCTAAATCTCTTGACATATTTTTGATTCAAAATGGAACCTGGTGTACTAATTTGGTTACTTGGTGTGAATTGTAATACTTATGAAATCAATCTGTAAATGTAAATGCTTGTTGTTTCTAAACTTTTTGCAGAATGATTGTGATGGGAAGCGGCTTAAAACAGCGGGAAGAGGTGGAGATGAGAATCATGAGGCCAAAGGTGAGTTAGAAACAAGTTCAGGGAAGCCTGTGGAGCAGAGCACTACTCAGCCGACGGATCCGCCTAAGCAGGACTACATCCATGTACGAGCAAGAAGGGGTCAAGCTACTGATAGCCACAGTCTTGCAGAAAGAGTAATAATTTACTTTCATTCTCTTTGGTCATGTTGTAATGTTTGAATTTTATAGATTTTCGATTTCGGGGTCTGTGAGGTGCAGAATGGATGGAGGCGTATCCAAGAGGATGTGTATAGTTGTTGTTGGATAACATTTTTTCTGTTACCAAACCATAAATTAGAACATGATTGATGAAGCACCTAAAACATAATACTCATTTGACACTGATGGTGCACAGGCTAGAAGAGAAAAGATTAGCGAAAGGATGAAAATTCTCCAAGATCTGGTCCCTGGTTGTAATAAGGTATGGTATGGCCATTCTTTGAATTTTGTTCAACTAGTCAATTTCAGAGAGCATTCAAGTTGGTTTTTATTTATTTATTTATTTTTTTTATTTTTTTGATATCAACTAGTAGTCATCGACTCTGTAACAAATGGCAACTAAAGCCGGTGGATCAGCATGTTTAATTTCAGTTTTTGTTCAATATGGTAAATAAATTCTGATGAAGGCAGTAAATCTTATTCAGGTTATTGGGAAAGCACTGGTGCTTGATGAGATAATCAATTATATCCAATCTCTGCAGCATCAAGTGGAGGTATATAGCCTTTGGTTTTTCTATATTTTTAGTTGTGGTAATGTTTGCAAGATATTTCTTCTTGTTTATCTTTTAACCCTCATCAATTTCCGGGATGTTGCAGTTCCTGTCTATGAAGCTTGAAGCAGTCAATACAAGAATGACCCCTACCATCGAGGTATTTCCATCTAAAGAAGTAGTATATGTAATACTCGTATGCCTTAAAAGTTAATGTTGTTGGATCACAGTTCCATTCTCCTTTTTCACACTCAAGAGTCTTGCAGGGAACCTATTCGTCCTGCAATATTTTCCATTGGCTGACCATTTACCGATACTGAATGTTTAGGACAACTTTATCTATGTTTGTTTTTCCCCTCAATATTTTCATTATTTGCTTTTGTGGAGAACTATGGTACTTTAGAAGTTGATGCAGTGAACCATCTTCTTCTCTTTCACCCTTTCCTTTTCTTCTAAACTGGAGAACATTTTTATGTTGGTTTTCAAACAATATATTTCGTACCTGGTGAACTTGTAATGAAACTTGCAGACGGCATTACTTGTTTTTGGATTGATAAAGCCGCTTGTGTCCATTACTCTCAAGGACTTCAAAATTCTTAACATGCCACATTCTTCAGTTACTGGTGAAACTTTGGTTAGCTTTAGAAAAAAGTAAAACTTAAGGGAATATAGTTACTGGTAAAGCTTTGGTTAGCTTAAGAAAAAGTAAAAATCAAAGGGAATATAGACGGGGTTAGTGCAAGGTAGGAATTTCCTCTTTTCTATGAATTGTCAATTTTCATAACAGATCAAATTGTCATCTCAGTTTGGTCAACAAACATTCGACACTGCTGCAATGGCATTTGGTACACAACCTCCAAGGGAATATAGCCGTGGATCTTCACCGGAATGGTTGCATATGCAAGTCGGTGGTGGTTTTGAAAGAACAACATAGCCCTAAAAAATCCTCTTCAATTGGGAATAAAAGTATCAGGGCAATTCATCCTACTCAGTAGCTGTCAAAGAAAGTATTCCACGATATGTCATATCATAGCAAGTCCTTATTTCTACATCAGGCATGGAGTTATTATAATATCTACGGATCTGCAACTTGGTAACTATACTTCTCCATTAGTTTGTGTTGGGAATTGAACTGTTAACTTCATATATATAGCTGGCTACACATTCTTCTCCATATAATACCCAAACAAGTACAGGGAATGAGTAATGTTCTTGTAGAAGTGTGTTGCTTGTTCCATATTTCTGATGCTCATATCTTGTGTAAACATTGTTTTAACATTGATTGCTTATCAAGCTGGAACTACTTTAAATAAAGTATCCTTGCTTTCTTGAAGTCCATATTGATTCACAACAATCTTATGTTTTTCAGTGACTTCAGTTCTATTACCTTACTAAACTACCAACATATGACATTAAAATGTAGATCATCTGGTGATTTTGTACTATCATATAGTAATTCAAGTAGGTTACATGGATCTTTTGGTGTTTTTGTTTGTTTGAGAGCATGATCTTTTGGTGTTTTAGTAATATTATCTGTAGAAAACTGAATACAAAGTAGCCAAAATAAGGAAAAGAGACTACAGTTTTCACTTTACTCTCTAACCAATAAATAAGAAACATCAAGGGTAAACATAAGTACTTGTTGGCTTCCAAGCAAGGTGATGAGAACGTTGCTTGAAGAGAAGTTGTGCCTCAGCCTCCTCACCTTCCCTTCATCTTTGCCATTATCTCATCCAAACCAAATGGATCAGCTTCTGTATCATCATGATCAAACTCAACAGTTCCATCTCTTGGACCTTCCCTCTCCACAGTTCCTCCAAATCCTTTGTGAGGTTTGAAGCGATCAGTATTCATGATCTATTCCAACTGCTCATCAGCACCTCCATAGGTATCAGCATCTACTTCCTTCTTCGGCCTGTACAGGCTAGAGTGTAGGCGGAGCTGTAAATAAGCGTTTCTCGTATACATTGTACTGGTCATCGTTGCCAAACCCAGAGTCCGTTCCTTTCTGCTGGTTAAACAGCCTCTGGTCGTACATAACCTCTTCCCCACTTCCTGGTCCAACTCTAAGACAAGCCATGACAAGAGCAATTTTCTCACTGTCACTGATGTCACGATTGCTATCTCTAGTGACTCTACTTCTCTTGTTCTTTGTCAGCATTCTCTCCCTTTCCCTCTCGTCAAATCTCATCTTGCTTCAATCTTTCTTCCCTTGTGTCATCAGTATCCATTGCTGTCTTCTCTCCATTAGTCTTTGAAACTGCAGCTGCAAAAGCTGTTGCCTCAGCACGAGCTGTCCGAGCTATATTTCTCAGCTCCTGCTCTCTTCTCTCCTGCTCCTGCGCCTTCCTCTCCATCTGAACTTTTGTTCTCAGATCAATCTCCTCCTTACACTTCATGTGTGCTACATGCAAAGCATCTTGAAGATGTGCAAAGTTCTCACTAACTTGAACATCTTGAAGTCGTCTCCCATCAACTCCTTCACGTTTGTCCAGTGGGATCGTATACCCTTTCGGGTTCTTGAACTGCAAAATACAAGGTGGAATACTCCATTCCTTCTTATCTGTAAAGCTCACCGTCCTAGGAGGAGAATGTAGCAACGGCACAGGCGGCTCTCCAGAAGCCTTCAGAACATGTTTGTGCCGAAACTTTGGAGGTTCAAGTGGATCCACAGGCTTGTCCATCGTCTTTATAATCCTCTCCTTAGCACCAGAGTTGAATGCCGCAGACGTATGCGATGGCCTATACTTGATTAATTTCGAGTCTTGGGTTTGTTCTGGTTATCTTTTTAGCTGTGCAGCACTCAGTCTCACATTAGCAATCTTGTCAAGAGCAGCTTTTGTTTCTGCTGTGGTTTTCTCAATCTCCTCCTCATTGTCTCTCAAAATCTTAGGCACAAGGTCTTTACGCTTTGACAGTTCTTTTTGGCATTCTCATTTTACTTAACAATGGCATCATAGGCAATGTTTCTATAGGCATCAAAAGAAACCGGAAGAGTTTTGGGTTGGGGCTTTGAGGACTTGGTGTCCTCCTTGCCCATGCCAAGAGGGTACTGAATTTATGAATCTCCGGAAAAGCACCGCCATCACCGAAATCCGTTACCTTGCTAGGGACTGAAGAAGTCAATGTTGTGTTACTAAAGAACCTCTCCTTGAACCATTGATCGTTCGAGTGGTCGTAGAAGGTTGTTGTGGTTGATTTCACAGGTGGAAGACGATGGAGCAGAGCAGCCATAGTGATTAGTGCTTCGAGTTAATCTACAGACTTCGTCAATGAGCATAGCAATCACGAACGTAGGTTGAATTAATGTTTTATGATATGGTCTCTGCTTTTTATACATCGTTTTCGCTGAGTGTTCGTAAATCCTATTCCATAGTAAACTAGGAAAGCTGAAGTATTATCTTAGATGATCATGGAATCCCTGTAGTAAGAACCCTGTCTTGTTTTCACCCAACAATATTTGTTTTGAATTTTAAGCATTCCCAACATGGTTAGGGTATCGGTTTTGTAAGATCATCATGATATCATTCTCGACAGCAAAATAAACTTAAAAAAAAACATGTATTTCATATATTCAGTAGAGAAACCCTTATTACAGGCAAATTCACAACACATACAACACAGTTATGAATCTGATTAATAATTGTGTTGCCTCTGATTGATACTGCGAATCTGATTAACATTGAGAATTGGGATGAAGATGTTCTTGTAACTTGACCCGGTGGTACCGCTCTGCGATCAAGTGTGCTGCAGTCGATTTGAACCATAAGATGGACCCAAGTATCATAATTTTATTTTTGCCCTCAAGTGCTCAATCGCATTAGGGTTTGCTGTGTTACTTGGTTTGATTTACAACCAGGAGCAACTGAGCAAGGGAGACTGGAGACCCGAAAGAGTGATTATCCACTCGAGGCTTGGACAAGGTCTACCATAGGAATAACTCTACGACTTTTTTGGAGAGTGTCTGCAGCTGCCATAAACCTTTAGTTCATGTCGTACGGATTATTGGAAGCAATAATGTGGAAGAACAGAAATGGAACGGAAAATCTCCGACAAGGGACAGAGGCAGAATGCTTGAAAGGACATCGTAAACCTCCAGAAGTATTATAGAGATAAGTTGCCAAAAAAGAAGTATTATATAGATACACCACCCTACTTAAACTAGTGTTCCTTTAGTATATGGTAGATTACGGTCACGGGCAAAGCAATCGGCATTCCAAAGATAACCCTGCAAATAGTTACATCAATAAAACAGGTCAGAGTTTTTCCATTATTGTTTACCTTTATTTATCAATTATTATTTTTTGACATGTAAATACTTACAAAGTGCCAAGTATTTGTTGGCGCACACCGTATTCTTTAGCGAATACAAATGGAACAAGCAGCATCGTAAAGAGTTTCTCTCCTTCCCGCTGATCATGGTACTATTCGGTATGGATCAAGGCAGCATGTTAAATATAGATTAAGGCAGCATGTCAAATTATCTAACCCTACCGAACCTACGTCGTTGACGGTGTTGATGCATAAAACGATAAATAGATGCAGAACAAACCATACTTCTGGTAACTTCCACCTAATAATGTATAACAAATGTGTCTGAGAACAGTTTCACCCTACCTGAAAAAATGCTGCTCTCTATGTTCAATTAAATTGTGTAAACGTACATCTGGGACAAACCCTGGAGACAACATCTCCAAAAGACATGAAGCACACTGAAGGTGGAACTATATGAATGGAAAAATACATAGGCCAAACTAACACTAGGGATATGGCACAACTAATGTACAACTTCCTATCCTCTGTTCAAACAAAAATATATACAAAAATCATTTTTTCTCCATTTTCAGTTTATTTCTTTTTCGTTGTCCTTCTCATGCTGGCTCTCCGGGCAACATCCCATGCCTTTTGAGGGGCATATACACCTGCCTGTCTGGCAAAGAACGATTCATATCCAGGCGAGTCGAAAGCAAACCCAGTGTGTTTTGAAATCTCTCGTGGGAGTTGAGCTACAGCATAGCTCCTGGCCTGGGCAGGGGTGAGGTTGTTTCCAATTTCCAGCAACTCATCCCTGGTCCTACCTTCTGGCTCATCCCTGTGAAGCTCCTGAACTATCTGATAATCGTATGGGGAGAACCATCTTTGCATCCTATATCCAGATGACAATAGATTAATTCACAAAATTTAGTCAAGACCAGTTCATACCCTCATTTGAGTCATTTCAAAGCCAAACACTGACCAAGTGCAAAAAAGATTGCTATTTCCTTACCCTTGGTAAACAAAGTCGCCAAAGAGTGCAACAATGGGGACAAGAAGAAGTGTCATGTAGAAGTACAAAGTACTCATCAAGACATATATAACCTGGTAAACACTTTTCTGCATTAAGAAAAAAAATATGTTAGCATTTTAAAATTTGACGGAAGATTGGAAATCAACAATGGCAAACAATGATTATGGGACAAGGAAAGAAGACCCACCGAACTTTCTACAAAACAGTATATGAAAATGAATATAAACCATAACGCAATGCTTCCTCCGGTGCTAATATAATGCCACCTTGTGATCGAATTACAGTTCATCAGCAAACGCAAGTTGACAGTAACTACAACACAAGTGAAAGCCATCGTGCTGATATCCATAAGTCCAAACATCTTGCCAGATGAATCCACACTTGTATGGGTGGAGTTGGTCACAAAATAGAAGAAGACTAAAGATTGGTAAACTGAAAAGAAGGCCCAGGTTGCCACGACCCTCCATTTGAAATACATATTTCTTATTCCCTCCTTGTATAGTTCAGGGTACTTCTTGGAAAGGGTTGCACTGACATCCTTATAAAGACCACAAGACAACGATAATAAATAGACAGGTTAATGAATGTAGAGATGATGCAATGACATGCAGCTATCCTGTATACATTTGAGGAAAGAAAAGAAGCTATAATTTAATACAATTTGACATTATCAAGTAAGAGGGACACATACCTTGTCAAAAAGCCCAACCATGATCACGGGCAAGGCTGTGAATATGACATTATATAGTGACTGGTACCAATCATCATAGAACCTTTGACCAGAATATCCAGTATAAAAGGTGAACCAAAATTGTGTCAAAGTGAATGTAAGATTCTTGTAAAAGAAGTATGTGATGACCTGAAAAATGCCATTAGATCTTGTCAATTTTGCAAAACTCATGAAATATATCTAAGTAATCTTCAGAACATGGAACCAAACCTTGCATAATCTGATATAAGACCACCGTCCATGGACAAGCAGTAAATCAGTAAGAAAGCGAAACTGGGCAATAGCGAAATCACTAGCCATCACTGCCTGCATCCCTTCTTGCCCACTTATTCCAACACCAACATGAGCAGCTTGGATCATGCTCACATCGTTGGCACCATCACCAATGCTAAGTGTTATTTTCTTGGCACCTTTTCTTACCATACTCGTCACCTGACAACAGTTGCAAATTTGAGATGCACAGAAATATATGCTAAGTATGTACATATAGGGCTTAAACAGATTATGTAAGGTCTGAATAATACTAGAAAGTTCACCTGTGCTTTCTGTAAAGGAGAAACTCGACAGCAAACAACTGAATTACAATTCAAGCTCAAATTCAGTAGCATCACTCGTAAAGTTGGGTCCAAAGCATACATCAAACACTTGCCATCTATTACTAGTGCTAATTTTGGCCCAGACACAGTGCGAAGATATTGCTGTGCTTCCTCAAGGCACCTCTTCAGATCTTTCTTCACTTCATCTTTAATAACACGTGCAATTTCCACTTGGTCACCCTAACAGCAGAATCCAGATGAACAAGATAAATACCAAATACTGTGGTAGTAAGTAACTTCTATTTTTTATTTTTTATAGACGTGGAAGAGCAGCAATAGAAAACTGGGAGCCCTTCTAGTGAGGACCTCTAAGTTGAGGACTAGTTGAGGACTTTTCAATTTATCCTGCTTTTCGATCTTATATCCACATCTTAACCGTTCATTTTATAAATATTTATGAGCAGATCATTTATGTAAATTTTCAACTGAATTGAAAATCGTTAAGGCATTCATAAGTGTGATTTACCAATTACAAACTTGAACGGTTCATGTTCGACAGATTTGGTTCGTCCATTGATTTGATCTACAACTAGTTCTTAACGATCACCAATTTGGCTGAAATTTTGTATGATTGATCTACTTATATAAATCTACAACTTCAACGATTAAGATGTCAAAATTTGATCAAAAAGTTGGTCTGATAAACAATTAATTCAAAAGTCCTCAACTAGTCCTTAACTTAGAGGTCCTCATTAGAAGGGCTCCCTAGAAAACTCAAGAAACTAGAGGTTTTTGACATATTCTACAGTTGTAAGAACGGTTGTAAGCTATAGCTCTTTGCTTACCCTGTTCTCAGCTTCCCTAATAACATCAGTTTCTGAGCTGATAATGAACTGTTTCATTTCATTATTGATCAAATTGCATGCTGCAGAAAATATTAAAAATAAAATTAGATGAATAATAGCATAGAGAAGATAATTAAAAAAGTAAAAAAAAAACAGATTCAAACATGGAAGGGTGAGGGGCAATAAAAAAGACCAATTATTTAGATACCACATACCATAAGCTATATTTATTGCTGTTTCCATCTTATCTCCTGTTAGTACCCAAATCTTGATACCAGCTCTAGCAAGAGTCTCTATACAAGCTGGTACTCCTTCCTGGAGCTTGTCCTCAATAGCAGTGCATCCAATCAATGTGAGATCAGTCTCAATGAGTTCTGCCACCTTCATTGAAATTTCAGATTAACTTGCATAATATGATATACAATTTTACTACTTTTCAAGGTATAAACAGCTGAGCTACAATTCCAGGTAAAATAAAAAAACTACATTACTTATAAAGTCTAGACCGAAACCAGAAAATGGGAAACTTTTAGTATCGAATTAAGACTGAAAGAAACATACCTCATCCAGCTTCTTTTCACGATCCCGTAGACTGGACTTAGCCTGAATAAATTTCTCATTCCAGCTTTCATACACATCAGAACTTAAATCTTTATAGGCCAGGCAAAGAGTACGTAATCCAGAAGACCCAAATAGTTCCAAGTGTTCCCTTGATACTTTCTTCAGATCGTCTTGGCCATAAGACAATCTCTCGTAGATAACATTATCTGCTCCCTGTTAATAGCAGTTTTGTAATACCATGTTACTTACTGGCCAACAAACCAGCAATTTCAACCAACATAAATACTCAATAATCTATTACCTTGCAATACAAGACAAGCCTGCCATCTGGATAACGACATACAACGGACTGACGCTTCCTTGTACTAGTTATGCAACAAAAATTGCAATTAATGCATAGGACAAACAACCATGAATCACAAGTGTATTCAAGAACACAGCAGACCTGTTGAACTCGAGGACATTTAGAACCTCATAAGACACATCTTGGACATCGCCGAGTTTCTCCACATGAGATTCTCGAACACATATAGTAGTCGGTGAACGCCTGAGAGATAGAGAACATACTCCTACTTTAATATGGGATTCATACACTTGAAGAAACAGAAAAAAAAAACCCTGAAAATCCCCATGATAACAGTAGAAATTATGGATAAAGCAAAAACAAAGTTGGAGACCATACTGAAATTCCCCTTAACAATGGATAAAATATGCTAAGTCTGCATAATACAAGGACAATCAAATGAAAACAATGATTAATGAGGCAGACACTCTTTATTCTAAAGCAAACACTGCCCACCAGTTACGTATCATCAATTATGGTTTAGGAAATGGACAAGTACGATTCACATCCCTAGTGACAATAGGACACAACTGAGAGGTCCAAACCTGTAAAAGAAGAAACCAAAGTTCTTCGCAGCAATGACCAAAGCAGATTCATCAGGGGATGCAGCTTGATACGTGATCTTGTCAGGGGACTCATCACCCTCAGGAAGTACAGTATGGCATATAGCAAGGCATCTGAAAAATTCCTACAATAGAAAGGTAACTATCAGTATCAAAACTTCATATGAATGCTCACAGGAGGCAGGACATGAAAAGTTAGAAGAGACCAAAAGATAAGAACTCCTTGAAGCTGTAAAACTATATCGTAAAGATAGATATGCACACCTACAAATAACTAACCAAATCCCAAAATAAGGAAAGGGAAACCAACATGCCTAATAATGTACCTGGTACAAGTAACCCCAGATCAAACCAAGTATATGTAATGAAAATCAGAGCTGCTCCTAATAAATATAAAACCTACCTTACAGATATCTGGATTAGGTTCATTTCTCCAAGCTCCCCGCATAAGCTTGGAATCATTGAAGTTAAATCCCTTCTCATGATCTGTATTGGAATTGTAGTCCTATAAGAACATAAAACCATAATTTCATTAATAGGAAGCATGACCAATCAAATATTTATTTAAACGGGTATTTCTTCTGGCCAGGATCAAGGGTGAAATCTAGGTACAGTGCCTACTACACAGATACATCCAAGATATTTCGGAAGGGGCATTCTTGGGAGAATAAAATATCAACCACCGGAAAAAAGACATATCGGTGGATATATCAATATCAGAGCAGATATTTCACACTTTTTTGTGGTCGTTAAGATATTTCACACTTTGAGCCAGACTAACAATTTAAATCATACATATTTAAGCAAGAATCCAACTGATCAACCGAGGTCAGTAGTTGGCAATATAGCAAGATAAACTTTTCAGGAAGACAACACTAGCATAAAATGTACACATTTAACTATAGGGTGATTCTAATGAGACCTCCAAATTTGATATTTAGACCCCTCTTTTTACCTTTTTCATCAAACTTCCTATTTTACCCTACTTAACATTGCTCCCAATTCGATTAGCTCATCTCACATTGAGATATGCACCCCCAGAGTGAAAAGTCCTAAATTAACAATTCCCATCAATAATGATTTAAAATTCACAGACTTGTTTGGTCTATACTGTTCCATGGTAGAATGATATATGTAAGATGTGCTATGGGTGCACAAAACAACTACATGATACAATCATGAATGTGAACTCTAGCTAGGAAGGAGCTTTCAAAATGTATTCTCTATTGTCTCTGTGATTTATAAACTGCTATGTTTAATACGTACTAGAGTATTGTTTCTTATGTAAGAGAGTGCTTTTCCACCGAGATGAGTTGTTACTTCAATGAAAAAAATGCATCATTAATACATGCAAAGTGGAATTTAATCGCTTCATTCTCTCATGTACTATGGATTTGTTTCTAGTTATGTGGGTGGATCAATGATAGGTAGAAGAATAAGAAGGCAGACACCACCTGGTTGGCAATTCGCAAAGAGAGGGAGAACATACCTCATTAAGTTTTATACCATTTCTTTGAGCTATTCCCCTTTCTATTTCAGTGACGCCAGTTCCATAGACCTCTCCTCCAATTGAACACTTGAAGAACTCCATCAAATTTCTTGTTAAAGTTCCAGTTTTATCAGAAAAGATGTATTCCACCTGATCGAATGACAAGAGCATCACCCTTGATGAACAGCAGTTATGGAATTAAAATGATAGAGAACTTTTGGTTTTTATTTTTAAACAAAAATTGATAGAGAACTTAATAATTACATCATGCAGTAACATATGAAGTGCAATTATTTCAAAAAAATTAATGCTGATAAAGATGACAACATATTGATTATAGCAATAGCACAAATATTATGAAAATGAAACATGTCCTCTTAATTACAAAACCAATATGGGAACCATTACCTGTCCAAGTTCCTCATTCAAATTCGAAGTCCTAGCCAATGCAGGGGTATTGCTTTCCATATGATACATTCGCAAATCATTGTTGATATATTGGGTGGACTGAATAAATTTGATCATCTGAAATTGCATGCAAAATTAAATGACTTGAAACATCACTGATATTATGAACACTTAAATATAAATAAATAGGGATGATCATTTTTTAAGGGCAAATTGAAAAGAAACCTGCCTCAATGGAAACATAAAGAGAGATAGGGATGATTGTCGAGTATAGAGTAATCAAGGTAAGAATAGTCAGCATAAAAACCTACAACACCAACAAACTATAAATACTACAAACAAATTTAATTGAAAAGGAACCCAATACTATCCACAGCAATCATTCCATATGTTTACCACAAAACGGTTATCAGGGTTAAATGAGCTGTATGAGGAGTCCTCTCCTTTTGTTCCCCGAAGACCCAAGTAGTAGTACTTGTAGTTAATGAATACACCACTGCAGAAATACATAAAGCACCAACATCACCATGTGGAACAATCAAAAAAAAGAATTTGAAAGGGATAATATGAAGCACAAGAATCACCGTACCTGCCTATGGCTCCAATCAGACACATACAAAAGAGAGTAATAAAAAGGCCAATGATAAGTTTGTCAAGTTTCCTCTCTAACGTACTTCTTTTAGAAGGGACATTCATGCTATTCATCATAACCTGCAATTTAAAATATCAACGTCTCATCAACTGGCAATTATGGACAGATGACAGAATTAAAGGAAACATACATTACAATAAGATATTATTATACCCACTAACTTACTATAACATTCCAAGGACCAGCTACCCTTCAATATGGAAGCATCAAAGGCAAACAGCTTAAAGGAAAGTTCAAGTATAGACAGATGACAAGAGAATTAATGGAAACATAGAGTAGAATTAGATATGATCAAAATAACTTCTTATACCCTTGCTAATACATTCATATGACCAGAATATGGAAGTAACAAAGGCAAACAACTTAGAGGAAGGTAAAGAGCATGTGTAGTGCATTAGCAAGGAAGTACATTTAAGAAAGGAAGTCAGAGTCGCAACATCTACAGATGAAAATACCAATAAACAAAGAAATTCTCACTAACTCACATTTATCAAGGGTTTGAATACAAACTTGTGCTAAGAAACAACTATAATCAATTTTTTTTCAATATATTTCATTCTTTACTATGAATGTTCCATTTATGAAAATAATTGTACTGCATTTCATGATACCTTGGTTTCATGACCTGTAAATACAACAGCCGCAACTATGTACTCCGTGTTCCTGAGGCTGCATCCCTGAAAATAAGTGAGTAAGCCAAGTCAGTTTCACCAATTAAATACAGACAAAATCCAAATCAGCAATTAAACAAAATACACAACCATATTAGTTCAACAATACATAGAATCACTGCACTATTATTACGCTTAGACATATTGTTCAGGCACACCACATAACAGAACTAATAACATTCCCTATTGCAAAAGTTCATAAAAGACTACTCTTGTGGGATGCATATGTATATTTGCAGCAAAAGGGTGCAGTTACTATTTCAAAATTACCTTCTAGATACAATTTGACCAAGGAAAATTCAAAAAAAAAGTAAATTATGAGAAATAAATATCATACACGAAGTAGAAGATGGTTAGGAGATAGAGGTAGTGTCTGCTTGTCAACAATGAGGTTTCCAGTGAAAGTGTACAGTGAATTGTTAGGTTGTTCACACTGCACTTCTCCTGCAATTAGGCATAGACTATTCATTAAATTGAGACTACAAATAAGTTGAGGTTTTGATATAAAAACCACCACATTTCAATTGAGTACTTCGACCACCATCTGACAGACACCAAGTATACCAACATGCATTTATAAGGACTTTATGACGAGTACATTAACCAGAATACTAAACCTTTAAAGTCAGATGCTTTCTCAGGAGTCAAGTAATCCCAAGTCTTTTCCAATGCTTTTCTGATTTTTAAATTAGTTTCCCCATCCAAATTTGCAGTCTGCAACAAAAGAATTTTTTTCTTTTCAGGAAAAAAGAGGAGAGCCTTTCCATCATATATGGATAAAATATTCAATCTCAACGTTGAAAAAGATAAAAGGATCAAAACCTCAATGTAGCAGACACCATCTGCGTTGGTAGATGCAAGAAAAAGTAGATCCGCTGGGAAGAATGCGTTTTGCTTAATCTATAGCCGTGTAACAACAGATTCAATTTAAGTGATAAAAACCTCCTTCTTATCCAAACTAAAGTCTAAAACTATTCCCTTACAGGACTGTAAAAGTCTTCATAAATTTAAAATTACATGAATTTTATACACAATATATAAGTAGCAGTGTCCTCACCCTGACAATATCTCCAACTTGTAACCTTTTCCAAGGAATAGTTTCCCACCGTTGATCTTGCAAGACATCCACTGAATTATTATTTATCGTCATATCGTTCAGTCTACGCTTCTGATGAAAATGAAGAAAGAAACAAGATTAAAACTTGATCGTGGAGAGACAGAAAAGAGAATATATATATATAGAGAGAGAGAGAGAACATATTGAAATGAAGGCTGCACGATATTTGGAGCAAGTGGTACTTACCCAATCCTCCCATGCTTCCTTTCCAAGAGTAATAAGAAGCACCAAACTTAGCGGTACCACATTGGTTACTGGATGAACGGGACTGCATATTATATATACTTGAGTAAACTATGCTAAATATTTTTAAGCGTATTTAAATTAGGTTGAATCAATCATGATCAGCACCAAGCGTATTCGTACCACCAAACCGATTTCTTAAAAAGCAAGAAACAAAAAAGACAGAGTTCAATTGAAGGCAATGTTATTGCTATATGAGTGTGATGATGAATTCAAGAAAATCATAAGATGTGAGGTGCAAATCTTTCTTTACTGGAAACAGATAAAACAAAGCTTCCATTTGATTTGAGCTTCATTAACAGCAAGATATTGAAAAGCTTAATATACAAGTCTAAAATGTATTATCAGCTTAATTTCCTGTTAAGATATGATTAAATTTAACATTGTTGCAAACCAAACTAATAAAACAGCGTTCCTCCCTCCTCCCACCCAAAGCAAAACACATTTGAGAGAAAAATATATAATAATATAATACTCTTACATCTGAATTTTTCAATTTAAAGGTTCGTAAGTAAATCAGAAGAAAGGTGCATATGAGAGACAAGTAAAGCATCTATTCAAGGCACGTCGATTTAAATATTGCCAGGTTCATGTTGTTTTCTTAATAACATCAATTCTGGTCAGGTTAACAAGATAAATGTACTACTTTGAGCTAAAATGTTGGTATTCTAGTAATAAGCTACATAAGGTATCTACCAAATTAACATACCTGATAGGTGTTGTTGATAAAATTGAGATTCCAAGGAAGTAAAGGTTAGCCACTCGTCTGAACTGCCAGTGAAAAGCACAGAAGTTTCTCAGGACCATGAAAAAACATAATAAAGGTTCGCAGTAATAGGTACAATGCAAACCAAAGGTTCATCAGAAAGCTAATCAGCATAACCATTTTCAAGTGCTAAGGCAAGCTCAAATAAATTTATATAAACAAAACTTAAACACGTGGCAATTGTCATGTGAAGCCCAACTACCTAAATTTTCAAATTACATTATACATACTGCTGAAGTTTATTTTGTTCCAGAAATAAGTGATTCATAGTAACACAGAAGAACTAGATTATGGAAGTATAAAATAAACAGGCCAAAAAAGAAAAAAGAAACAATAAATGATCTTTGAAACAAAAAATTCCCCAAGTTGAAGACTAAAAAGGAGATATAGAGCTTCAACACCAACAATGGAGGGTGCCTTCTATAAACACTTCCGACTACCTGGTCCAGCATATAATAAGGTCTAACATAATCAGATTCATCGACAAATAAGTTACCTGTTCAAAGAGTCCTTTTGGCAAAAAAGTAAGGAAGTTGTACTTAGTAGTTGATATAGAATTCCCCTGGAACAATAAAAGCATACTGATTAAAATTTGACTACATATTACATAATGGAGTCAGATAAAAGCAAGAAATAACAAGACATATGGAAAACCACAGATACTACGCATTGTAAATGTCCACAACAAGAGAATGTACTGAAATTCAAATAGGATTAACCAAATCCTAGTTAAAACATGCTCATAAACCCTGTTAGTGGTATAAGAGAAAACAGAAAATGCCGTCTTGCAAACCATAGACAGCAGCATACAACCACCAGTATGAAAACCTTTTAATACACAGAAAGAAGGTCACATACCTAGCGGAAACTACAAATTCTAAAACTAAACAACAAAATGCAGCTTAAATTTGTTGCCTAGCATTATTTACTTAAACCTTCACCTAAGCATAAAAATTATCCGAAAATCAAAATATCCTCAACGCCACACAAAGCAACCAAACCAAATCATATTCCAATATCCTAGGCCTCTCCTTATCAACCCTACATCTCTCAATCTCATCATCCTAACTTCAGTGAACACCTAAATTTCTACGACGTGCAACAAACCAAAACAAAATCAAACAACTCGGAATTTAAATAATTTCTCGTCATTTTTGGCCTAAATTTCCAGCAACCAAAACGGAGAGAGAGAGAGAGAGCACGAACCGCAAATTTGACGGGGAGATTGGCCTCGCGATCATTGCAGTAAATCGTGCGGTTACTCGGCGCTTGAGGCTGGACTCGTCCGAGGCGCACCGTCTGAGTCGTCGTCGCCGACGATGTTCGGTCGAACGGCGAGTTACTGCGACCTCCGAGCCTCGATCTCGGGGGCCGATTCCACCCGCTCATGTTTTCGCGGCCCGATCTGGAATCAGGCGACGAGTCGTTTACCGGCGAAGAGTCTTCGATCGTTGCTTTCCGATTTGTTTGGTAGTTTAGACCCGTCTGAAAAACCAGAGAAGTGTGCGGATTCAACGCCCTCTCAAAAACCCGTTTTCTTTTTTTCTTAATTTTAATTTCTTTTTTTTTGTCGTTTTATAAACCGCGAATTTGATTTCTTCGGCCGAGTAATTTTCTCATGCGCGCGTCACTGTGCGTATCTAGAAGTTCAGCAGATGGACTGTTGACGTGACGTGACGCGCCAAGGGGGAGCGTGGCCATTGTGTGTGCGCAGCTTTGAATCGCCCTACGGCGTCGTTTTGTCGTTGCTTTGGACACTAAAGGCGGTTGTCAGCCGTTTAACTACCCCTCACGTTAGATTTTTTTGTCAAATTAAACAAATTTAAAGACATACGCGTCATTAAGGAAGAAAATCAAATGTATATACAAAAAAATGCGCTCTTAAAAAATAAAGCAGTTTAAACCAATTGATCTATCGGCCTAGTTTCGTCGGTGATGGTTATTAGTTCTACTCAAATAGAGTTTACACCTTTGAATTTTATTAAGAAGAATACAACCAAGTCATGTATCACGCCCACAAATACAACCAACTCAAAGATAGATAGACTAGAGAAAGCACAAGTAAGAAAGAAACGAAGTAATGGCGATCATGTAACCATATTCCTTGTTCACTTTCTCTAATTTCTTGTGCCATTGGCATTCCTTCATCTTCACCATGTCTATTTCCAGATATGCAATCATCTTTTTCAATATTGGAGGTGCAGCCAGCTTCTTCATCATCAAAAGAGCCGAAGAACTTGGCCAGTTGTTCTGAAAGGGATCGCTGGCTTTCATTTAATGATTCTTCATCTCCTTCATAATCATCATCGCCTTCGTAAATCAAATATAGCCCCCACTTCTTCAGCTCCACCCCTTTCATATATGGCGGCTCTCTCCTCATTACATGTATCTTATAACCATCCTTCAATTGGGACACCAAAGGATGATGAATTGGATACCGGCACAAGTGAAATTGATCTTCATTTGTATTGGGTACTCCCGATAAGATCAATGTTGTAGTGAAAGTAGGAGAATCCAGTATCAGGATCTGTGCTTGAATATCTACCACAGCAGGGAGTTCTTCTCTTAGGTCATCAGGTATTTGATGGTTGAGAGAAACTACAACACATAGAATTACACTTTTGAGAGGGCGGTTTCCTCGTTTTGAGAATGTAACCATTTCTTGAGAAAACCAGTCAGGTATCATGCTTCCAGGCATGCTAAGGTTCCGTATTTTCCTCAGATAGCTCTGCAGCATTTTAGTTAGAGCAACCAACTCAATACCAACACGGGAAATTTGACACTTATACTGGGCATTTGGGCAGTGCAAGTAGACGTGGATATAGAGAGCAAGTGAGGTATTAAACACACAATTACATAGAGAGCAAGAGAGGGTACCTTTTTCGCAAGTCTTCTCTTAACAGCTGATGAGCAAGCCTTGCAGCCACTCATGTACAACCTTACCAGGGAATTCAAGCATTCAATACCTGGAATATCCTCAACTTTTGCACAATTTGTAAGGTTTAGCTCAGTCAAGTTCTCCAGGTTGGAAACATCAGAGATGCGTTCTAATGCAATACAGTTTGCAATATCCACCTTTTTCAAACTTGAGGGAAGCGGAGGCAGAGACTTTAGCTTTCTACAATGAGGCAGTAGAAGTTCTTGGAGCAAGGACAGACCAACCAGGCTGGCTGGAAGGCGGCAGAAACTATTACGGCTGAGATTCAAAGTTTCAAGTGATGATAACTTCTCGAAATCATCCGAAATTTCACCAGATATATTACAAGCACTAGCATCCAGTTCACAAAGCAGGGACAGATTTGAGAAGGAAGCTGGAAGTATAAACTTCTCTTCTGCAGGCCTCCCAGCTTGAGGCTTCTTTCCCATGCTCAAAACCATCATACTAGAAAGCTTTCCAAAGCTATCAGGTAGTTCTGTCACTGCAGTTTCCTTCATCTGCAATTGGTGCAAGGATTTTAACTGTCCTATTGATGCTGGAAGCGTACGGAACTGCTTACATCTGTTTAATATTAACATGGTAAGATTTTCCAGCAACCCTATGGATTCTGGCAATTCAGTGATATTTGCTGCAGTTATGATTATAGAAGTTAGTGGCCTCATGTCTCCAATTGACTCTGGTAATGATCTAAGAGATTCACAGTTCCTCAGCTCAAGTTTCTCAAGTGTTTTCAAGGCACCAATATCCTGCGGGAGGTTCGTGATTGATGTCTGCTCTATCTTCAGCACAACTAAAGAACTCAATCTTCCAACTGAATCAGGCAATGAGCTCAGAAATCGACCCTGCCCAACTGATAAGTTCTTTAAGCTTGACAATGAACCAATGGTCGCAGGCAGTTCAGTGAGTGGAGTACCATAAGTACTAAATTCCATTAAGAAATTGAGGTTCCCAATGGAATTGGGAAGAGTTTTTAGTGATTTACACCAGAACAACCTTAGTATCTCGAGGTTTGCCAAAGAGCCAATGGAATCAGGTAGCTTTTCCAAACCGGATTCATTAAGGGAGAACTCTTTCAAAGAACACAGCATACCAATCTCCTCAGGCAGCCCTTTCAAGGCTCTGCACCGGTTCAAGCTGAGCTTTTCAAGTTTTGTGAGATGGAATATAGTTTCGGGTAGACTTTCAATAGAAGTTTCATCAAGGACAAATTCTTTTAGTGATACCATGCTTCCGATGTTTTTTGGCAGTCTTTTCAATTGTGAGCAACCATAAAGGTTTAGGTTCTCAAGTTTTCTCAGGCCGGAGACATCACTTGGAAGTTCAACCAGGTTTTTACACCCTTCCAAGTTCAAGTAGACTAATGTATTCAAATTCCCAATCGAATCATGGAGCTTGATCAGTCCAACACAATACTTAAGAATAAGCTTTTCCAACGCATGATTCCCAGATAAATCAGGAATAGCAGTTAGAGAACTGCAGCGACTTAGATTCAGGAACATCAATTTCTCAGCCACCTGGAAAATGGTACAGTTACTATCAAATACCAGCACAAATAATAACCAAACTACACTACATGGTACCCGCAAACTAGAAATGAAACTATAAGGTTCGCTAACAAAATACTGAAAGTGAAATGTTTAGAAGTATAGTGAAGACTGGAGATCAGGCATGTACACCTCTTGCTTCTCAGAATAATGGTGAATAATGCTGGTTGGATAAGTGAAGCCTACCTTATTCTTGTTACCACTGCACAATATTTCCACATTGCTATCTGAAAGATCAAGGCCAGCAAGTCGCTGAAGGAAAAGAACAGAAGGAAGAGATTTAAGAGGACAACCTTTCCATTGTAACCACTTCAATTCAGAAGGAAGAAATTTGAAGCTCCCTTCCAAATTCACATAATTCATCTGAAGTAGCCTAAGATTGACCATTGCTCCAAGGGGTTTAGAGTGAATTGTAATTCGACTCTTTTTCTCTGCTTGAGTTTGAAGATATACTTTGTATCTTTCCTTTAAGTATGTAGTAGCAGAGGTAAAATTGGGGCTACTTTGAAAGCTGTTCCAAGAAATTTTGTCGCCGGTTAGATCCTTTGGACCCTTCAATTTCCATGCAGTGTCTAGGTCCTCTAGGACTATGCCTTGTATACATCTTGTCCCCTATTGTGAATCAAGGTATAAAAATTATATATAAGAAGTTGATTGAAGACAAGCGGAAAAAAACAGATGCATCATATATTTATGTGGCAGGAGCCATGTTAATCTCTCACCACAATCAGTTTAGGGCATCCAGGGAAATGAAAGGCACATATATATACATCAATTTGTGAGAACCCTTGCTACATGGCAATCAGTGTTCAGTGAAATTAAAAAAGAAAAGAAAAAGGAAACTATGAAAGGCTCTCAAATATATCTAAAACGTACCAAGAATTTGCATAAAAGGAATGTAGAAAGATTATTTTATGCTGGAATATGTACCGTATCATCCTTGAAGACATTAATAATTTTATCATGTTCCCACAGTCTACTACGCATGCCAGGATCCGAAAGGTTTTCGTGTATCACGATTTGTCTTCCCATGTCCCTAACTTGATCGTGCATCCACAATGTAGTGTCATTTGTAATCTTAATAAGTGATTTTGCAGTGAGGTCAGCAATTGCTATTTCACCATCAAAACCGCAGCTCCTCAATATGTCAATTGCATCTTCTCTCTTGGGATTCATTTTTACAAGTAAGCATGCAATATCCAAGAAGATACACTTTTCTTGCTCGTCTAGCGCGTCATAACTTATCTTCAACACATCCTGAAGATGTTGTGGCCGGATCTTTTTCAGTTTGTTCAGAGCATCTGTCCATTCCTCTATTCTCCTCTTATCAAATAGAAAAGAACCAAATACTTCAAGAGCTAACGGTAGCCCTCCTGTAAGAGACACTATTTTTTTAGAGAGATCCAAGAAATTTTCTGTGGGTTTATCTCTTCTCAGTGCATGGTAACTAAAGAGTTGTAGCGCCTGGGACTCATGCAACTCCCTGACCTCATACAACTTATAATTCACAAGATAACTGGGTAATAGTCCTTTATCCCTCGTGGTAATGATAATCCGGCTTCCTTCATTGAACCATTGCCCTTTGCCAACGGAAGCACTTAGCTGGTTAACATTATCAACATCATCCAGAACAACAAGAACTCGCTTGTCATATACAAGTGCCTTAATCGCAGAAATACCAGTCTCAATGTCAATCACAGGCATCTTACCAGGGGAAAGATTGTTGATAAGTTTGTTTTGAAGAGATACCAAGCCCTTATGTCCTGCAGAGACTTCTCTAACATTTGAGATGAAACTGCGTCCCCCAAAGTGACCAACAAGTCTATTAAAAATAGCCTTGGCAAGCGTTGTCTTCCCAACACCACCCATGCCATGAATTCCCACAACTCGAACATCACTTGAGCTAACATCTAACAACCTCATCATGTCTTCAATTCGGGATTCAAGACCCACTGTGTATGCTTCAAGACCCACCGGGGTTCTGTTGATTTCATGCCAAACCCTTTTGACTAAAGATTGAACCAACGCTGCTTCTTTGCTGTAAAATATACATCACATACACTTTTTAGCTTACAAACTTGCCACAGCAATTAAGTATTAAGACACAGCAGTATCATAAACAGAACAGAACAACTACTAAATTTAAACAAAAAGACTTCATGCTACCTAGAAAGAAAAAGGTCTGCATTTCAGAAATCCAATCCGAAAGCGATACACATTACTATATTCAATCAGAGACATTTGAAACAAACAAATAAACACATTACTAAATTCAAACCTCCAAAACACTCCAAAAGACATAATCATATTTTAATCACACACAACAAAACCTTAAACATAAACAGATCAGCTCAAATTTCAACTAAATAAACCCTAGATATTTGAGATCAAACACTACCTGCTGTCGAAAACAAACCCAGCTATGCCACCAACTTTAGCCATGGCCTTTCTCCATTCACAGACCTTGGAGCTCTCAAATCTAATCTCATGAGATTTAAAGTCCTTCTCAAACGGCCCGCTCTGTCGCCGGACGTCGGAGGGGTCCACCTGGTAAAACACCGGCAGAATCAGTCTCCGGCCGCCTTCGCAGATCTTCGCGAGCTCCTCGAGGCACCACCTGGAGTCGGCGTACCTCGGCGAGAGCACGACGACGGCGGCCGCCGAGTCTTCGATCGCTTCCAGAAGACTCGGGGCGATCTCGTCGCCGCGGCCGAGGGCGTCGTCGTCGCGGAAGACGCGCACGCCGCGTTGCACGAGGGCGTCGTAGAGGGCGTTGGTGATGGTGTGGCGCGTGTCCTCACCTCTGAAGCTTAGGAACACGTCCCACCGGAGCCGGAAACCGCCGACGGCGCCGTCGTACTGCATTATCAATGCCTTAATTGCGTCTGGGAGCTACTGAGATTCCTGAAGCTTCTTGTTGCTAAAGAATAATTATGATATCTTAGGTCGTACTGCATTATCAATGCCTTAATTGCGTCTGGGAGCTACTGAGATTCCGGAAGCTTCTTGTTGCTAAAGAATAATTATGATATCTTACAAGTTTGCTAAAGAATTATTCTGAAATGAAACGACTGTTTTTCAAGCTTAATGGTCCAACTCCATAGACCATTAGTCAAGAAGCCAGAGGGTGACGTATTATCATGACGTGGTTTTGCTGATCAGAAATAGCGGTTACGGCCTGACGCAGTTTTAGTTTTTTAGTAAAATAAAATTTATTTAGTTATCAACTAAATTTCAGTTTGCAAATACACTATTTAGACAATATCTTAACAAATTACATTAAGTTGATCTTCACATGTCATGTGTCACTATATTTTTATTAAAATACCCTTCACTATTTTTTGGTGCTAATGTCCACCATGCTATTGTGCTACTGTGTTACTATCTAGGAATGTGCTATTGTGTTATTGTCTATAAAAAGTGTTACTGCAGGTACTATTGCAATTTTTCTCCGCTAATTTTATGACACTGTAATAGGTTGCTATTGCCGAAAAGGTCTCACATGATAGGAAACTACTGCTACTGTTGACTCAAACTATACTGCTATTATCAAACAAAAAAACTACAACTGCTTAATGTACAATAACAACACCCTTTACCACACTCTAATCAATCAAATTTTAAACTTGGAAAAGATCAATGGCTGATTCATATGCAAAACTGAAACTATAACATCATGAATACTCATCACTAAACTCAGATTAATATTATCACATCTTCAAGAATACCCTTCCAATTTCTCATCCACAATTGAAATACAAACATAGAATAACTCACAAAAAATCGAATTAACTAAATGATGCCATAACCAGATCTAAGATGTCAACGTCGTACGAGATTCGGTCAGAGTATGGAGGTGGTGGGATCAAGGCGTCATCATCGTCGCTGAGCGCCGTCGTGCGTTGCCCTCTTCAACATGCATCGGAGGACAAAGCTAATGGCTTTGGACATCGAGAGAGGAGATGCAATCTAGTCGTCATTGAGTGTCAACGTGGTGTCTGACAGCCACATCGGCGTCGGGCTTCAAGTTGAGAGAGAGAGAATAAGAAGAAGAAGAAGAAGAAGAAGAAGAAAACAATATGATTGAGTAGTAGGGAGGAGGAGAAAGTTTAATGAAAAAAACGTAATTTAGTTGTTAAACTGGACATTATGATCATTTTGCTGTAAAATTCAGAGTCAACTCTTACATTCATTGATTTTGGGTCTGAGCATGTGTCATTTTCTGTATAAAAATTATTCAAAATGAGTTTTTTGTGTTTTCAAATTTGTTTAGGTAGTACTTTATAGTTCTCCTTAGTTTTTTCTTTTTAAAGGTGGACCGTCTAACCCATTTAGCCCATCGAACTAGGTACCACCATGACACGAGTGGGCTCCGTCTAGCCCGCATAGGCCAAGTTTGCCAATGCTTCGCCCAGCCCATCTAAGCGATTTTGTTTGGAGAATCACATATAAGGAACCAACTAAATTTGTAAATACAAAAAATCATTTTCCAAAATTTGTTATACAAATTAAAACATCATCTCAAGCCTAAAACAAGGTTATAACAGGCTGACCCAGATTATAGTTAAAAAATGACTAAAATGTCTATCTTTATATCAAAAATACACACCTCGTCCTTTATTATCCTCAATCACACATAACCACATATTCAATTTAAGTGATAAAACATCCTTCTAATCCAAACTAAAGTCTAAAACTACTCCCTTACAGGACTGTAAAAAGTCTTCATAAATTTAAAATTACATGAATTTTATACACAATATATAAGTAGCAGTGTCCTCCCCCGACAATATCTCCAACTTGTAACCTTTTCCAAGGAATAGTTTCCCACCTTTTATCTTGCAAGACATCCACTGAATTATTATTTATCGTCAAATCGTTCAGCCTACGCTTCTGATGAAAATGAAGAAAGAAGATTAAAACTTGATCGTGGAGAGACAGAAAAGAGAATATATATATATATAGAGAACATATTGAAATGAAGGCTGCACGATATTTAAAGCAAGTGGTACTTACCCAATCCTCCCATGTTTCCTTTCCAAGAGTAATAAGAAGCACCAAACTTAGCGGTACCACATTGGTTACTGGATGAACGGGACTGCATATTATATATACTTGAGTAAACTATGCTAAATATTTTTAAGCGTATTTAAATTAGGTTGAATCAATCATGATCAGCACCAAGCGTATTCGTACCACCAAATCGATTTCTTAAAAAGCAAGAAACAAAAAAGACAGAGTTCAATTGAAGGCAATGTTACTGCTATATGAGTGTGATGATGAATTTAAGAAAATCATAAGATGTGAGGTGCAAATCTTTCTTTGCTGGAAGTGGAAACATATAAAACAAAGCTTCCATTTGATTTGAGCTTCATTAACAGCAAGATATTGAAAAGCTTAATATAAAAGTCTAAAATGTATTATCAGCTTAATTTCCTGTTAAGATATGATTAAATTTAACATTGTTGCAAACCAAACTAATAAAACAGCGTTCCTCCCTCCTCCCACCCAAAGGAAAACACATTTGAGAGAAAAATATATAATAATATAATACTCTTACATCTGAATTTTTCAATTTAAAGGTTCGTAAGTAAATCAGAAGAAAGGGATATATGAGAGACAAGTAAAGCATCTATTCAAGGCACGTCGAGTTAAATATTGCCAGGTTCATGTTGTTTTCTTAATAAATCAATTCTGGTCAGGTTGACAAGGTAAATGTACTACTTTGAGCTAAAATGTTGGTATTCTAGTAATAAGCTACATAAGGTATCTACCAAATTAACATACCTGATAGGTGTTGTTGATAAAATTGAGATTCCAAGGAAGTAAAGGTTAGCCACTCGTCTGAACTGCCAGTGAAAAGCACAGAAGTTTCTTAGGACCATGAAAAAATATAATAAAGGTTCGCAGTAATAGGTACAATGCAAACCAAAGGTTCATCAGAAAGCTAATCAGCATAACCATTTTCAAGTGCTAAGGCAAACTCAAATAAATTTATATAAACAAAACTTAAACACGTGGCAATTGTCATGTGAAGCCCAACTACCTAAATTTTCAAATTACATTATGCATACTGCTGAAGTTTATTTTGTTCCAGAAATAAGTGATTCATAGTAACACAGAAGAACTAGATTATGGAAGTATAAAATAAACAGGCCAAAAAAGAAAAAAGAAACAATAAATGATCTTTGAAACAAAAAATTCCCCAAGTTGAAGACTAAAAAGGAGATATAGAGCTTCAACACCAACAATGGAGGGTGCCTTCTATAAACACTTCTGACTACCTGGTCCAGCATATAATAAGGTCTAACATAATCAGATTCATCGACAAATAAGTTACCTGTTCAAAGAGTCCTTTCGGCAAAAAAGTAAGGAAGTTGTACTTAGTAGTTGATATAGAATTCCCCTGGAACAATAAAAGCATACTGATTAAAATTTGACTACATATTACATAATGGAGTCAGATAAAAGCAAGAAATAACAAGACATGGAAAACCACATATACTACGCATTGTAAATGTCCACAACAAGAGAATGTACTGAAATTCAAATAGGATTAACCAAATCCTAGTTAAAACATGCTCATAAACCCTGTTAGTGGTATAAGAGAAAACAGAAAATGCCGTCTTGCAAACCATAGACAGCAGCATACAACCACCAGTATGAAAAACTTTTAATACACAGAAAGAAGGTCACATAACTAGCGGAAATTACACAAAAGGCGTCGTTTGTCGTTGCTTTGGACACTAAAGGCGGTTGTCAGCCGTTTAACTACCCCTCACGTTAGATTTTTTTTGTCAAATTAAACAAATTTAAAGACATACGCGTCATTAAGGAAGAAAATCAAATGTATATACAAAAAAATGCGCTCTTAAAATAAAGCAGTTTAAACCAATTGATCTATCGGCCATTCGGCCTAGTTTCGTCGGTGATGGTTATAAGTTCTACTCAAATAGAGTTTACACCTTTGAATTTTATTAAGAATACAACCAAGTCATGTATCACGCCCACAAATACAACCAAGTAAGAAAGAAACGAAGTAATGGCGATCATGTAACCATATTCCTTGTTCACTTTCTCTAATTTCTTGTGCCATTGGCATTCCTTCATCTTCACCATGTCTATTTCCAGATATGCAATCATCTTTTTCAATATTGGAGGTGCAGCCAGCTTCTTCATCATCAAAAGAGCCGAAGAACTTGGCCAGTTTTTCTGAAAGGGATTGATGGCTTTCTTTCAGCGACTCTTCGTCTCCCTCGTAATCATCATCACCTTCATACACCAAATGAATCCCCCACTTCTTCAGCTCCACCCCTTTCATTAATGGTGGCTCACTCCTCTCTACATGTATCGTATAACCATCCTTCAATTGGAATACCAAAGGGTGATGATTTCGATACTTGCACAAGTAAAAATGATCTTCATTTGTATTGGGGACTCCAGTTAAGGCCAACCTTGAAGTGAAGGTAGGAGAATTCAGTATGAGGATCTTTGCTTGAATATCTACCACAGTAGGGAGTTCTCGTAGGTCATCTGGTACTTCTTGGTTGAGAGAAACTACAACACCTATCATCAAACCTTTAAGAACACGGTTTTTCCGTTCTGAGAATGTAATCACATCTTGAGAAAACCAGTCTGGTATCTTGCTCCCAGGTATGCTAAGATTGCTAATTCTCCTCAAGTGGCTCTGCAATATAATTTGAAGTTATAAAATAATAAAAATAAAACCTTCTGGAAAATTCAGCATGTTTATTAAGGAATTTTATAAGCCAGATATGTGTGCAGGGAGAGAGATTGAGAGAGGACCTTTTTTGCGAGTCTTTTCCTGACAACTGACGAGCAAGTGTCGCAACCACTCATATAGAGATTCATCAACGAATTCAAGCATTCAATACCTGGAATATCCTCAACTTTCGCACAATTTGTAAGGTTTAGCTCAGTCAAGTTCTCCAGGTTGGAAACATCAGAGATGCGTTCTAATGCAATACAGTTTGCAATATCCACCTTTTTCAAACTTGAGGGAAGCGGAGGCAGAGACTTTAGCTTTCTACAATGAGGCAGTAGAAGTTCTTGGAGCAAGGACAGACCAACCAGGCTGGCTGGAAGGCGGCAGAAACTATTACGGCTGAGATTCAAAGTTTCAAGTGATGATAACTTCTCGAAATCATCCGAAATTTCACCAGATATATTACAAGCACTAGCATCCAGTTTGTACAGCAAGGACAGATTTGAGAAGGAAGCTGGAAGTATAAAATTCTCTTCTGCAGGCCTCCCAGCTTGAGGCTTCTTTCCCATGCTCAAAACCATCAAACTAGAAAGCATTCCAAAGCTATCAGGTAGTTCTGTCACTGCAGTTTCCTTCATCTGCAATTGGTGCAAGGATTTTAACTGTCCTATTGATGCTGGAAGCGTACGGAACTGCTTACATCTGTTTAATCTTAACATGGTAAGATTTTCCAGCAACCCTATGGATTCTGGCAATTCAGTGATATTTGCTGCAGTTATGATTATAGAAGTTAGTGGCCTCATGTCTCCAATTGACTCTGGTAATGATCTAAGAGATTCACAGTTCCTCAGCTCAAGTTTCTCAAGTGTTTTCAAGGCACTAATCTCTTGTGGAAGATCTGTGATTGATGTCTCATCTATCTTTAACACAACCAGTGATTTTAGTCCTCCAATGGAAGCTGGTAGTGCTTGCAGAAAATGACCATGTCCTACTGATAATTCCTTCAAGTTTGATAATGAACCAAAACTCAATGGGAGTTCTTCAATTGGAGTACCGTAAGTGAAAAATTCCATTAAGTTACTCAGGTTACCGAGTGAGTTAGGAATGGTGGTCAGTGAACTACACCTGAACAACCTTAGTATCTCGAGGTTTGCCAAAGAGCCAATGGAATCAGGTAGCTTTTCCAAACCGGATTCATTAAGGGAGAACTCTTTCAAAGAACACAGCATACCAATCTCCTCAGGCAGCCCTTTCAAGGCTCTGCACCCGTTCAAGCTGAGCTTTTCAAGTTTTGTGAGATGGAATATAGTTTCGGGTAGACTTTCAATAGAAGTTTCATCAAGGACAAATTCTTTTAGTGATACCATGCTTCCGATGTTTTTTGGCAGTCTTTTCAATTGTGAGCAACCATAAAGGTTTAGGTTCTCAAGTTTCTCAGGCCGGAGACATCACTTGGAAGTTCAACCAGGTTTTTACACCCTTCCAAGTTCAAGTAGACTAATGTATTCAAATTCCCAATCGAATCATGGAGCTTGATCAGTCCAACACAATACTTAAGAATAAGCTTTTCCAACGCATGATTCCCAGATAAATCAGGAATAGCAGTTAGAGAACTGCAGCCACTTAGATTCAGGAACATCAATTTCTCAGCCACCTGGAAAATGGTACAGTTACTATCAAATACCAGCACAAATAATAACCAAACTACACTACATGGTACCCGCAAACTAGAAATGAAACTATAAGGTTCGCTAACAAAATACTGAAAGTGAAATGTTTAGAAGTATAGTGAAGACTGGAGATCAGGCATGTACACCTCTTGCTTCTCAGAATAATGGTGAATAATGCTGGTTGGATAAGTGAAGCCTACCTTATTCTTGTTACCACTGCACAATCTTTCCACATTGCTATCTGAAAGATCAAGGCCAGCAAGTCGCTGAAGGAAAAGAACAGAAGGAAGAGATTTAAGAGGACAACCTTTCCATTGTAACCACTTCAATTCAGAAGGAAGAAATTTGAAGCTCCCTTCCAAATTCACATAATTCATCTGAAGTAGCCTAAGATTGACCATTGCTCCAAGGGGTTTAGAGTGAATTGTAATTCGACTCTTTTTCTCTGCTTGAGTTTGAAGATATACTTTGTATCTTTCCTTTAAGTATGTCGTAGCAGAGGTAAAATTGGGGCTACTTTGAAAGCTGTTCCAAGAAATTTTGTCGCCGGTTAGATCCTTTGGACCCTTCAATTTCCATGCAGTGTCTAGGTCCTCTAGGACTATGCCTTGTATACATCTTGTCCCCTATTGTGAATCAAGGTATAAAAATTATATATAAGAAGTTGATTGAAGACAAGCGGAAAAAAACAGATGCATCATATATTTATTTGGCAGGAGCCATGTTAATCTCTCACCACAATCAGTTTAGGGCATCTAGGGAAATGAAAGGCACATATATGTATACATCAATTTGTGAGAACCCTTGCTACATGGCAATCAGTGTTCAGTGAAATTAAAAAAGAAAAGAAAAAGGAAACTATGAAAGGCTCTCAAATATATCTAAAACGTACCAAGAATTTGCATAAAAGGAATGTAGAAAGATTATTTTATGCTGGAATATGTACCGTATCATCCTTGAAGACATTAATAATTTTATCATGTTCCCACAGTCTACTACGCATGCCAGGATCCGAAAGGTTTTCGTGTATCACGATTTGTCTTCCCATGTCCCTAACTTGATCGTGCATCCACAATGTAGTGTCATATGTAATCTTAATAAGTGATTTTGCAGTAAGGTCAGCAATTGCTATTTCACCATCAAAACCGCAGCTCCTCAATATGTCAATTGCATCTTCTCTCTTGGGATTCATTTTTACAAGTAAGCATGCAATATCCAAGAAGATACACTTTTCTTGCTCGTCTAGCGCGTCATAACTTATCTTCAACACATCCTGAAGATGTTGTGGCTGGATCTTTTGCAGTTTGTGCAGAGCATCTGTCCATTCCTCTATTCTCCTCTTATCAAATAGAAAAGAACCAAATACTTCAAGAGCTAACGGTAGCCCTCCTGTAAGAGACACTATTTTGTTAGAGAGATCCAAGAAATTTTCTGTGGGTTTATCTCTTCTCAGTGCATGGTAACTAAAGAGTTGTAGCGCCTGGGACTCATGCAACTCCCTGACCTCATACAACTTATAATTCTCAAGATAACTGGGTAATAGTCCTTTATCCCTCGTGGTAATGATAATCCGGCTTCCTTCATTGAACCATTGCCCTTTGCCAACGGAAGCACTTAGCTGGTTAACATTATCAACATCATCCAGAACAACAAGAACTCGCTTGTCATATACAAGTGCCTTAATCGCAGAAATACCAGTCTCAATGTCAATCACAGGCATCTTACCAGGGGAAAGATTGTGGATAAGTTTGTTTTGAAGAGATACCAAGCCCTTATGTCCTGCAGAGACTTCTCTAACATTTGAGATGAAACTGTGTCCCCCAAAGTGACCAACAAGTCTATTAAAAATAGCCTTGGCAAGCGTTGTCTTCCCAACACCACCCATGCCATGAACTCCCACAACTCGAACATCACTTGATCTAACATCTAACAACCTCATCATGTCTTCAATTCGGGATTCAAGACCCACTGTGTATGCTCCAAGACCCACCGGGGTTCTGTTGATTTCATGCCAAACCCTTTTGACTAAAGATTGAACCAACCCTGTTTCTTTGCTGTAAAATATACATCACAAACACTTTTTAGCTTACAAACTTGCCACAGCAATTAAGAATTAAGACACAGCAGTATCATAAACAGAACAGAACGACTACTAAATTTAAACAAAAAGACTTCATGCTACCTAGAAAGAAAAAGGTCTGCATTTCAGAAATCCAATCCGAAAGCGATACACATTACTATATTCAATCAGAGACATTTGAAACAAACAAATAAACACATTACTAAATTCAAATTTGCAATTTATTTTACATACACTGGACAGAACATCAATTTTCTCCCTTGAATTCTCCAGACACGTCGAGAACTATGGAATTAGATACCATGATTTCCAAGAAAAGTGAGAATTAGCTGATTAATTTGCTCTGGAAATTGTTCTTGCACAAAATGATTCCCTTCTGCAATGTATATAGTGTCCAAATCAGGCACAAAATGCTTTACTGCCCCAGTCCGTATGTAATCTCCCATTCCTGGAAACTTGAAGACATAGTCCTTTTCACCCATGACAAGTAGTGTTGCAGCAGAGACTTTTAGATCAGTATAACCGCAATCCACAGCTAAAGTCCTGCATCAATGGAACCAATTCTATTACAATTAACTAGGCTGATGGAGAAGCTACATTTCATGTGGAATTAAGATTTTATGATTCTTTTTGCTTTTTTGGTCCGACAAAAATGTGAATTTAGTACACCAAATGTTCTTATCCTAAGGGCTACAGGAAAATAATTAGGACTGAGTAAATGCAAGAGTTATGTTTTACCTGTATGGAATTTGCAATGGAAAACAGAATAAAAGGGATACCTAGTGATACCACACCAGCTACTCTATCAGGATGGAGAGCGGCTACTATGTATGCAGGCATAGCTCCAAAATCCTTACCAACAAGAAAAGCCTGGTCATTATTATGTAATTGGGTTAGAATTATCTTGGGCAATATGGGTTTGAAGTCTTCAACTACCTTACGAATTAACTGGGTTTTGAACACAAAATTAATTTTAAGCACCACTACTGAGTACTGACATACAGACCAGTACTCCTTACCTTGTTAATGGCCAGAGAATTCAAAAGGCCAACATCTTCAACAAGGTCATTGAAAGTAGCCTTTTCAAGCTCAGCTGGCTGCTCAGAAAGTCCATATCCCCTGCAATCATAGGCAATTGCTCGGTAGCCATTGTTAGCCAAAGCAATCATTTGGTGCCTCCAAGAGTACCATATTTCTGGAAACCCATGCAGGAAAAGCACCACATACATTTGAACCTTCAAAAACTAAAAATTTCCAGCAAAATTATAAACTAGATAAAGCAAATCCTACTCCATATCAGATCCTACTGTTTTTTTGTTCCTCACCTAGCAGAGTCAGTCTCTACATTATCCACTCTCTTTCTCTTCTGACTCTCAAATTCTTCAATTTTAAAGACATAAAGATCTCCGAAAGATGTGCAAAGAAAAGTCCATTATCTGTGCATTTCTGTGAATCTCTTTTGAGGTGTTTATACTATGAAAGCCACATAATGGAACTGAAATTCAGATCATACAGCCAACATCACCAGTCCAAAAGTAAAACAATCACATGTTTATAGAAACCGTACATGAGCAAATACTCATGCGATGTCTTCACCAATCTGTTAATCAAAAATAGCCAAGGGAACAGCATTAGATTCCACCCCTTCTTACTCCCATCCACCAACTGCACCACAATCATATTCACAATCACTCTGGCAACTTCAAATTGTGAAACATTTCAATCAATCTTGCACGTATTATCATGACGTGGTTTTGCTGATCATAAATAGCGGTTACGGCCTGACGGAGTTTTAGTTTTTTAGTAAAATACAATTTACACACACGCACATGTTATATGTTCTACAACACTCCTCCTTGTGCCGCGCGTCGAAATGCCGGATGGTGCTTACAATGTTGTCTCGTTAAAATCTTGCCAAGTAATAAAAACCCTGTGGAAAAAAACAACCTTGGTCGAAAGAAAAAGAGTACAACACACCATGTTTCTCGATCGAGAACGTGGCTCCCCCTGATAAGTAGCTCACTTAGGGAGGCTCGATAGTCGTCACATTCCAATGCTCTTTACATGCTTCTCGAGAGTAGACTTAGACAGAGATTTAGTAAACAGGTCCGCTACGTTTGCCTCTGAACTCACTTGATTAACTTGAATGTTGAGGAGGACTTGTTGTTGCTGATTATAGAAGAACTTTGGTGAGATGTGCTTCGTATGATCACCCTTGGTGTAGCCTTGCCTCATTTGTTCAAAACATGCGGCATTGTCTTCAATACAAGTCGGCTTGTCTATGGTGGAGCTCAATCCACTAGTCCCTCTAATGTGTTCTATAACTGATTTGAGCCAAACACATTCGCGAACAGCTTCATGTAGCGCTATAATCTCTACATGGTTGGAGGATGTCACCACTAAGGTCTGCTTTGTGGACCTCCAAGATATCGTTGTATTCCCAATGGTGAAGACATAACCAGTTTGGGAACGCCCCTTATGTGGATCTGATAAGTATCCAGCATCCGTGAAACCAACCAAGATATCATTAGGTGTTTCGCTATAAGGGCAGCAAGCGGTGCCAAGTACATTGGGAGAGTAATGCTTATCGACATCTAAGTGTGCATGCATGTACAGCGCTCGGCAGTCATGTGCACAACCCTCTCAGCTGTTGCATCATGCTCGGCAACATGTGCACCGTGCTCAGCAGTGTGCACGTAGTGCCCGGCAGCTGCAGCGCTCGGTGGCCAGCGTGCACCGCTCGGCATTCTGCATGCAGTGCTCGACAGTGTGCTCCCAGTGCATAGCCGGCAGCGTCTGGTGCTCGGCAGGGGCAACACTGTGCTCGGCAGCTGTGCACAGCGCACGGCAGCAAGGTGCACCATACCCGGCAGCTTGGTTCCTTAAGTGACCAGCGCCTAGATTCTCAGGAACTCTACACTCTTTTGCAGTCCATCTTGAATCCTTATATGGAAAGAACATGCCCATGTCCATTGACCCTTTAAGGTATCAAAATATGTTCTTGACACCAGTCCAATGACGTTGCGTTGGCGCAGAGTTATGTCTAGCTAACAAGTTCACTGAGAAAGCAATGTCTGGCAAAGTGCACTGAGCCAAATATAGTAGCGCACCGATTGCACTAAGATATGGTACCTCGGCTCCAAGTACATCCTCGCCATCCTCTTTAGGACGGAATGGATCTCTCTTTACATCCAAACTCCGGACTACCATGAGGGTGCTAACTGGATTCATTTTATCCACATTGAAGCGCCTGAGCATCTTGTGAACATATGCACTCTGGTGTATTAAGATTCCAGAGGCTCGGTGCTCTAGCTCAATGCCTAGGCAAAACCGAGTCTTTCCCATGTCCTTCATCTCAAACTCGGACTTCAGATGTGCCACGGTCTCATTGATTTCATCAAGAGTCACTATGATATTCATATCATCCACATAAACGGCGACTATCGCAAATCCGGAACTCGTTTTTCTTATGAACATGCAAGGGCACAACTCATTGTTCTTATAACCCTTCCTAATCAAGTAGTCACTAAGACGGGTATACCACATCCGCCCGGATTGCTTCAATCCGTATAGTGAGTGTTGCAACTTAATGCAGTACGCACTCTGTGGTTTAGAGTTACTTGACTTAGGCACCTGGAAACCATCAGGTAATTTCATATGTATCTCTGAATCAAGATCCCTATAGAGATATGCTGTAATCACGTCCATGAGCTGCATGTCCAGTTTTTCAGATACTACCAAACTGACAAGGTAACGGAAAGTGATTATGTCCATTACGGGAGAATATGTGTCCTCGTAGTCTATTTCAGGGCGTTGTGAGAAACCTTACGCCACAAGGCGAGCTTTATACCTTAGTATCTCGTTCTTCTCATTACGCTTTCTAACAAATACCCATTTATGTCCCACAAGCTTTACACTTGGCGGCGTTAGCATAACCGGTCCAAACACCTGTCGCTTTGTTAGGGAATTCAATTCCTCCTGGATAGCAACTTTCCATTTAGGCCAATCCGCTCTAAGTTCACATTCATTGACGGAGCGTGGTTCGATATCATCGTGCTCAATTATCTCAAGAGCCACGGCATAAGCAAATACATCATCGATATGCATGGATGATCGGTCCTGCAATGATACTGTGTTCTCATAACACATCGAGATTTTCATGTTCTCAATTACCGATTCGGGTCCCGGGGCGTCCCCCAAACACACCGACATCGTTTCTAGGACATAGGTGTAATCAGAGACAATCTCGTGAGAAGGATTCTCAGTATCGATGAGTAAAGGATTGGATTGTGCCAGAGGAGCCCTTTTCTTCCTGGGCTGCACATATTTCGAACCAAGTGGCCTCCCCCTCTTCTTTTGAGGAGCCACGGCCTCCACCCGTCCACTAGGGTCGCCATCGCCCATACTAGGGGCAACGGTGCTCGGACCCGGGGTGTCCGTGCCCATCTTTGGGACTTCTAGCCTTGCAGGGACATTAGCAGCTGGTATGTCCTATCTCGTGACCTTAGCAATCTCAGCAAATGAGTCGGGCATCGAATCCGCCACTTGCTGGAGCTCAAGGATTCGCCTCACTTCCTTCTCGGCATGAGAAGTGCGGAGATCATAATGAGCAAGCATTGGAACTGACCAGGTCAATTCCTGTCATTCACGCCGAGCATGTATGCTCTCATCTCCCCCTAACGACGGGAAGACGGCCTCATCAAAGTGACAATCAGCGAATCGGGCCTTAAAGAGATCACCTGTCAAAGGCTCTAGGTATCTGATGATAGTTGGGGAATCATAGCCAACATAGATACCCAAACGTCGTTGCGGACCCATTTTCTCACGCAGTGGTGGCGTAATAAGCACATACACTCCACAACCAAATATGCGTAAGTGCGAAATGTCAGGCTCATATCTAGTAACCAACTGGTACGCACTAAACGCTTGGTTGGAGGCGGGTCGGAAACGAACTAACACGGCTGCATGCAATATAACATAACCCCAAGACGCAATAGGGAGCTTTGAGCCCATGACCAGTGCTCTAACTATCAACTGAAGTCTCTTTATCATAGCTTCAGCCAAACCATTATGAGTATGCACTTGTGGAACAGAATACTTAATCTTTATTCCAACCGATATGCAATAGTCGTCAAAAGTCTTTGACGTGAACTCACCGGCATTATCCATCCGAATCGACTTGATTGGATGATCAGGGTGGTTAGCCCTCAGCTTAATAATCTGTGCCAGGAGTTTGGGAAAAACAGCATTCCTTGTGGACAATAAGGCGACATGCGACCAGCGTGTCGATGTATCCACTAGAACCATGAAGTATCTAAACGGTCCACATTCTGGATGGATGGGTCTGTAGATATCACCTTGGATACGCTGGAGAAATGAGATGTTCTCTGTGTTTGCTTTAGCATAAGAAAGTCTGGCCACCAACTTAGCCATTGCACAAGCTTTACAAAACGACTTATGAGCATCAGACATAGTCAGTGACGCATCAGGAAGGGTCCGGATCTTCATGACCGAGTGAGGATCGGCGGAGCTGTCCTCTGGCGACCCAATTGTCGGCTGGGAGCTCACTTTGGTGACCACTGCATCTCTACCTTCTATGTGGAGCATGTGTCCCAAACCTTTTCGCTTTGTACGGAAGAAAGAATGTCCATACGATTTTCGTAGAATCCTTATCATCATATCTCTTCCGGGGTGACCGAGACGGTCATGCCATAACTTGTACGAGTCATGGTCCCAATAATCATGTTCGGCGACCGCATAGGATTCAATAACCCTTATGGTGGTGAGGTACAAACCACAAGATTGACTCATTAGCTTCTCTAAGTTGCGCTTAGAGCCGCACTCATTGGAGGTTACACAGAGGAACTCACGTTCATTCTCACAATGCGTCTCCAAGTGGAAACCATTGGCGCAGATGTCCTTGAAACTCAGTAGTGTTCGAAGGCCCTTAGGCGCATACAAGGCATCGAAAACAATGATCAAGGTTCCATTCGGCAGCAGGAACCTATCAGGTTCGCGCCCTTGAATGACAGGAGATGAACCGATCAAAGTCTTCACGGAAGTTTGACACGGCGTTAGCTCTGTAAAGAGCAGCCGATTCCTCAGGATCGTGTGGGTCTTCCCACTGTCTGCAAGGCACTCGATTTCTCCACGTGACATACCCATCAAACAAGGTAGATACGTGAGAAAAAGATATAAAATCGAAGGCAGCAATCGAAGGCAACGGTGTGCTTTGCAGAATTCCTGGCAGCTTGACCTTTGCTCACTAAAATGGTCATAACTCCTTTGTTAGGATGGATATGAATGAACCGCGAAAAACGTTGGAAACTAGACAGACGTAGCTTTCCAGTGATATGTGTTTTGCATTCTAGTTCATCCGGAGCTGTTCACAAAGCTCTTCGGAAGTTACTGTACCGAAAGTGGCAGATTCGCTGTTTTCGTTTTTGAATGCCCTGAATTGCAGCTTGCTCGTATGCCAATGCCATAGGCCCTTGGCAACGTTCGGTAGCGCATTGCATCTACATATATGCCATTGCACTAAGCATTTGGCAACTTGGTAGTGCATGAGGAGCCACACACATGCCGGTGCACAGAGCACTCTGCAACTGTCGTTGGCTGCACACTCTTTGGCGCCCATGGCGCACGATATGGGGCAGATAGGAGGGGGCTCGGCAGCTCATCACTAGTGCACGGTATGAGGTGCACAGAGCTTTGGTAAATGCCACCTAGAGCTCGGCCCTGGTGCCTGGTGCTCGGCAGTCGGTGTCCTATGCACGTCCTCAAGTGTTTTGTGCTATGTAGCTCACTTAATGCTTGTCCTGGATGTAAGTGCGCATCAATTGGTGATCAGTGCATAGACCCTTGTGTTCAATGCTAACATCTAATGCTTAGTGCTCAACACTTAATACACAGTACACGACAGTTCATGTGTAGGACACACAAAACTTGTCAACATCTGGCACAAAAGTGGTGGCATTCCTCACACAAAAATGAAGCAATTGGCATACATGGGCGGCAATTGACACACAATTGGGGCAAAAAACAATCTAGGGGCAGTAGGTAGCGTACAGAGTAGCAACAGGCATGTTGGGCGGCAACAGGAGCGTGACTGTCGGCAGCCGGTAGCCAGGTGCACGTGTGCTCGGCAGTAATGCACAACAGCTCGGCAACCATGCCGGCAGCATGTGTAGCGCATGCAGCTCCTAGGCAGCGCTCAATAGCTTGCTTGTCTTAGGCTCAAAACAGTGTTGCCTAGCTTCTAAACTCCATTGGAGAGTCTTAGAGAGGCATACAATGGTCAAGTGCATCGGATATTGTCAACTATTTGTATAAACATATCGAACACAATAGTTAAGAACATCGAATTACACGCATAATGGTTTACAACCAAAGGTCTCAAGAACAATCAAACTAATCATGGCATAAACATGCCTTATTACATATGCTTGAAAGGAAAAAACAACAAACATGGAGGTAAAACAAACAAGAGCTCAATAACTTTAAAAGTCGGGTGCATCTAAGTCGGTTTGTTCCTGAAAATCCTCAACCATAGGGTTGGCATTCGGCACTCTGTCTACTTCCACAGTGACATGACTCTCCACAGTTTCCTTATATTTCTTATACGCAGCTATTATGTCGGCAGGTGCTCGGCATTTCCTCATTCAGTGGTCTTGTGACACACAACGATAACATATATTTGCCTTAACATTTTTCTTGGCGAATTTCTGAACCGGCTTGGGAGCTCGGCCCCTAGGGGCGGGTGCATCATCCTTCTTCCAGATATTAGGTCGGCCCTTAGAGCGTTTAAAACCTCTAGTGCCTCTCCTAGTCCGGGTGCCTTGACCAGAGCCTTGCTCACGGTGATATGGTTCATAATGATCTCGTGCTCTCTGTTTCATGACTTTCCCTCCTCTGGCACTGTTGTAATTAGTCTCTGGAACAACGAGGGTCCCAACAGGCCGAGCAGTGTTTTTAGTCAAGATCTTACAATCCTTTTCCTCAATTAGCAATAACGTCATAAGAGAGTCAAATGTTGGAGTAAGACCACTCTTATAGTCATGCATGTACTGTTTCATCAAAGTAGATGATGACCTGGGGAAAGTGAGCAATGTTTTCTCTATGAGATCATCCTCGGACTTCTCAACTCCACAAAAATGCAGACGAGCACGTAGTGCAAGCATGTTTGTCTGGTACTCCTCTACAGATTTGTAATTCATTAGCCTGATGGAAGCCCATTCAGCTTGCAGCTCCGGTAGAAGCGCAACATGAACATTACCAAATCTTGTCGCGAGCTTGTTCCATAGCTCCAGCGGATCGGCTACTTGCTGGTATTGCCACCTTAATGTGGAATCCAGGTGCCGACGGATAAACATAAGCGTCTTGGACTTTGTTTTTTCGTACGGCAGCTCTACACCCTCTGCAAGGGGTTCCGTGGGAGGATCGATGGTGGAGATATAGTCCTTGCCAATAAAAGTCTGCCTCATGTCGAGGACCCAGCGGTGATACTCACGGCCTTGGGCGTCCAGGGGATCAAACTGCAATTGTTTGTCCATTGACTCTGCATACAAGAATTCAAGCAGTTAAATCGAGACCAATTGAATTTGATGCTTAATTCTTAAATCAAACAGCCATGGATACCACACCATGCTGACCTAGAGAGGATATACAGTACATATGTACATGTTTACAGCCGCGTGCACGTGCCAAGGCCCAGCCTCGGCAGCAGTGCTCGATAGGTTCTCAGTAGGTGCACGTGTGGTGCCCGGTGGCAACGTGCACGTGCACATGGCCAATCCCCGGCAGCAGCGCTCGGCATCAGCCTAACCGGTGCACATGTGGTGCTTGACATCAGTGCACGTGCACAGGGCCAATCCCCGGCAGCAGTGCACGTCAGTGCATAGAAGGTGCGCATGCGCGCCGACAGCAGTGTGCACCCGCGCACAGGGGCAGGCCCCGGCAGCGGTGCTCGGCAGTGCATAGCGGCAGCATGGCAGACATATGCAATCACTCCTCTAGGGTTTTATTTAACAAATTGTACCTACAAAATCAAACGTCCCAAGCATAGAAGGGAGATGGAGAAGGGAGGAAAGGACTTTTATCCCGCCGAGTTTAGAGAACTTTGAACGGGTTTAGGGTTTCAAAGTACATACCTTTGTCTATAAATTCTTCAAATAAGCTTGAGATTTGTGTTTTTGATACTTGGGAAGCGGTTGTGCGCAGCAAAAAGGCAGCGGTGCACGATAGTGCACGTCTGTGCGCGTTGGTGCGCGCTGGTGTCCGGTGGGTGCGCTGCGGTGAACAGGAGGGTGCACGTCGGTGCTCGCGGCAGTGCGCAGGCAGGGGCTGCCGAAAAAAAACTTTTGGGTTTTGAGTTTTTTTTTTCGGTGGTGGGTGGCCGATATTAGCTAGGGTTTTCTAGAGCAAAACGTGCTGATAGCGTCTTGTAGAATATGTGCTGATAGAGAATGGATGAAATCAATCTACTTATTATGAATAGGGAGAAGCTCTTTATATAAAGACTCACTCTAAGTACAATGGACCAATCCTACATGGATTGGGTTAAGTCCATAATGTAAATCTATTACAACTAGGGCACATGCATAAGGCCCATTGGGCTAAGCCCATATACACGGCATAAGACCAAGTCCACACACGCACATGTTATATGTCCTACAACATTTAGTTATCAACTAACTTTACAAATACACTATTTAAACAACATCTTACAATGCTAAAAACGTAACTTAACAAATTACACTAAGTTGATCTTCACATGTCATGTGTCATTATATTTTTATTAAAATACCATTCACTATATTCTGGTGCTACTGTCCACCGTGCTATTGTGCTACTGTGTTACTATCTAGGAAGGTGCTATTGTGTTATTGTCTATAGAAAAGTGCTATTGCATGTACTATTGCAATTTTTCTCTGCTAATTTTATGACACTGTAATAGGTTGATACTGCCGAAAAGGTCTCACATGATAGGAAACTACTGCTGCTGTTGACTCAAACTGTACTGCTATTATCAAACAATAAAGCTGCAACTGCTTAATGTACAATAGCAACACCCTTTACCACACTCTAATCAATCAAATTTTAAACTTGGAAAAGATCAATGGCTGATTCATATGCAAAACTGAAACTATAACATCATGAATACTCATCACTAAACTCGGATTAATATTATCAATCTTCAAGAATACCCTTCCAATTTCTCATCCACAATTGAAATACAAACATAGAATCACTCACAAAAAAATCAAATTAACTAAATGATGCCATAACCAGATCTAAGATGTCAACGTCGTACGAGATTCGGTCAGAGGATGGAGGTGGTGGGATATAGGCGTCGTCATCGTCGCTGAGCGTCGTCGTGCGTTGCCCTCTTCAACATGCATCACAGGACAGAGCTAATGGCTTTAGACATCGAGAGAGGAGATGCAATCTAGTCGTCATTGAGTGTCAACGTGGTGTCTGACAGCCACATCAGCGTCGGGCTTCAAGTTGAGAGAGAGAGAATAAGAAGAAGAAAACAATATGATTGAGTAGTAGGGAGGAGGAGAAAGTTTAATGAAAAAAAACGTAATTTAGTTGTTAAAGTGGACATTATGATCATTTTGTTGTAAAATTCAGAGTCAACTCTTACATTCATTGATTGTGGGTCTGAGCATGTGTCCTTTTCTGTATAAAAATTATTCAAAATGAGTTTTTTGTTTACAAATTTGGTTAGGTAGTGCTTTATAGTTCTCCTTAGTTTTTTCTTTTTAAAGGTGGACCGTCTAACCCATTTAGCCCATCGAACTAGGTACCACCATGACACGAGTGGGCTCCGTCTAGCCCGCATAGGCCAAGTTTGCCACTGCTTCGCCCAGCTCATCTAAGCGATTTTGTTTGGATAATCACATATAAGGAACCAACTAAATTTGTAAATACAAAAAATCATTTTCCAAAATTTTTTATACAAAATAAAACATCATCTCAAGCCTAAAACAAAGTTATAACAGGCTGACCCAGATTATAGTTAGGAAATGACTAAAATGTCCATCTCTATATCAAAAATACACACCTCGTCCTTTATTATCCTCAATCACGCATAGCCACATATTCTTTTCCTCTCTCTTATAACTCTGATCTGCTATTCTCTCTCACCTTTGATCTGCTCTTCTCTCTCACATTCAATTTGCTCTATCACCTTCGATCTTCTCTCTCACTTCCAATCGGCTCTTCTCCCTCTCTCTAGCTACCGTCATTCAATCCTTAATTTTTCAGTCTTATTGATACTATTGCTGCAATCATCAGGTATTGTTGTTACCGTTGCTGCAAACCATCAAAACCTGATGTTGTTGCTGCATATCAAAAGGTCTTGCTGCTATAGTTGATGCAGATCATCAAGTTTAGTTGTTACTGTTGCTGTAAATCATCAAGTTATGTTGCTACTGTTGTCGCATATCAAAAGATATTGTTGCTACTGTTGATGCAGATCATCAAGTCTTGCTTTTACTATTGATGCAGATCATTAGATTTTGCTGCTACTGCAGATTATCAGGTTTTGCTACTACTACAGATTATCAAGTTTTGCTGCTACTGCAGATTATCAAGTTTTGTACGTGTAAGAGTCCTGCTACTATACATTTGGTAGTATCATATTTTTTCTGGTGAATTTGGTAGTAGCAGTAGCTATTTAATCAGCAACGTCTACCTTATATTTGCTTCTGTGTGTTATTGTACACATTTGGTGGTAGTAGCATAAGTTTTTTCTTGTGTAAGGCAGTAGCAATAATAACATTGTCCTATTCGGCAGTAGCAACTACGAGCATCCAAGGTAGTAACAGTGACAATAACACTTTCTGATCTGACAATAACACCTTTAAACTTGGTAGCAGTAGCGTGCCACGTCAGTATCAAAGAATTGCCTAAAAAATTACAATAGCGTCGGCAGTAACACATTTTAACTCGGTAGTAGCACTTTCAAGTCGGGCAGTAGCACATTTCAACTCGACAGTAACAACGTGCCACATCAGTAGAGAATTAAATATGCAGTGAATGGTAGTTTGGTAAAATATATAATGACAGATGACATGTGGACATCAATTTGTCCTAAAATTTCATTAAAGATAATTTTTTAAAATATATAATGACAAATGACATGTGGACATCAACTTGTCATAATTTGTTAATTTGTGTCCTTAAAAGTGTAAGATATTGTCTAAATGATGTATTTGTAAATTTAAATTGTAAGATGATTTAGCCTCCCTCTTCTCTCTCTAGCACACCAAATCCTCCCTCATCCTCGTCCAACGACAGTCTCGCTTTGGCTGGCTTTAGGGCTTAGCCGACATCGAGATTTGCTACCGGACGGGAATTCCTAGGGTTTAAATAGTGGCAACGCCTCTTTCTCCATCTAGGAGAGAGGGCGTTTGATCAGGATAGACGGCGAAGGCAGAAGAGGATAGATTGGCTTTGCTAGTCTGCTCTCACGTTGGGATCGTTTCAAGGCGGCTGGAAGATCTCTTCAAGGTTAGGTGAAGTTTCGGCGACGGCTTGAAGGAGTGGAATCCTCTTGATTGCGGTGGTCTGTGGGTTCCCTTGAGAGAGAAGCCTACTGCTTCATTGACGACGGTGGGATCTTAGGGTTTCCCTGATCGTGATAGGGGAAGCATTGGCGGTGATTCAGGATCTGAATCCTTGAGCAGCGACGGTGATCTTCTTTCGATTTGGTTGTGATCAATGGAATACTCCTGGTTCTCTGACCTTGTTGCAGGTGGTGATGTTGATTGAGGGGCGAGACCGGTCGCCGAAATTCGGAAGTTTTCCGGCATCTGGTTCGGATGGAGAGGCGAAAGGAGAGAGGGATGGTGGTTGGGCCTCTAGGCTTTTGTTGTCCAAGCCCAATAGTCTTTTTTCTTTTGTTTTGTTTTTCAGTTTTAGTCGAGGTTGTAGAGGCGGCGGACATAGTGTGGTCCAGATCGCGTTTATGTTTTTATAATTTATATTTAAGAATAATATCTTATGATTTATGTTTCTCATATATTATAGAATTTGTTTAGGCTTTGTCTCTGCTAGGCTCATGTTGACATGAGCGTAATGTGATAGTGTTTGATAGTCCTCTTTGTCAAAGCTTTTGTATGATGTTATTTTAGTTTTTGTCTATCAATGAAAAACATATAGTTGAATTTAAAAAAAAATTAAAATTTGATAGATAACTAAATTGTAATTTGTTATTTTTTATTCCTTTCACGCTGCTCGCGCTTGGTCTCATGCAAAAGTCTACTCGTTCCGTCGACTCTTGATCTCCAATATTTCCATTACTTGAAACCCTCCCCTTCTCTTAATCGTTTCCAGCAGAACTGTGATCGCCAATCCAGTCACGTTCCGATGGCGTTGAGCACCTCACGAGGGTTCAGTAGTTTCTCTCGTCTCAACCATAAAAATTCCAGATGCTCTCTAAAATCACTTACAAAATGTAAAAGAGACTCATTTTTTTTTCAAATTGTTCTCAAGTTTAGTTACACCAGTTTGCACTACGATTAGGAGGTTAATGTACACTTTAAAATGATTTTTTGTTATTGGTTTAGAGATGGCAACAAAGGCTTGGGTGGAAAGAAGGAGAAAATTACAATCAAAATGGAAAGAGGAGGTAAGAAGATGAAGATTGCTGCATGGCCTGAAATTTCTGACCGGAATTCATGTAGAGAAATAGGGTTATGATTGAAACCATGAGTTCCGAACATAGAGTTATACGGCAGAAAAGAAAATGAGAGTGAGTTTACAAGACAATTACAATAATTCAGTGATTTCAGTCCAACTTCACTCATCTAAATACATACCAGAAGAGAGTACCAAAAGTTACGTAAATCAATTATCACATTCAGTGGAGAGAATACTAAAAATCACCTCGTCTATAGTTCTACCTTTTACAATATAGTGCTTCCTCAAAACACCTTCCCTTTGAAATCCAGCCTTCTCCATCACCCTCAGTGATGCCACATTCTCCAAATCAACACAACCTTCCAGTCTCTCCAAATGTGTCCACTCCTTGAAAATAGTACCAACCACTGTCATCAAATGCATTACTACATAATCCGACTGACTGAGTTTTCCATCACCTGCTTCCAAAGCTCCAAGACCACCTTTGATATGCGAAATAATCTCCGCAAGGACTCTCAGTTCACCCAGATGCTTCGTTAACTTCAAATTAAAATGGGGCCAATATGATGAACTGAACCTCTCGTAATTGACCTCCAAATGCTATTCAGCACAGTTGATCTTGAGTTTGGCAGTTTGGCATAAAGGACCAAGGCCTCCCAAACAGACTCTGTCACATAGAGTTCTTTCATTCCCCAAAATCCACAGGCAGTACCTGAAAACATCACAGAATCCGTATTTATTTCCATCAAGCTAATCAAAAAATATGCAATAGCATAATGTAGAACATACCTTGCCCTTGTAAGGGCAACATTGATTCTCTGCGGATTTCAAATAAACTCAAAAGTGACTGTTGATAATTGGATCGTACAGTGGAAAATATAACGACTTAGACACATCTTCAACATCTGAATGGGAAAAGAGTTCTTCCAATGCTTCAGAAACAACATTGTCTTAAAGGAATCAACTTTCTGGATAAGCGAAACCAAGTCTTGGAAATCATCTTCCGGAATATAACTTTTCCCTATTCGAGTACAGAACACAGAAATGCAATATCTTAACGGCGCTGCAGTAGAGATAAATCTATGTCTCAAAAAGTCAACAAAGGTTTTGCACTTCAACTTTTAAACTTGAGCAACTCTTCTGCGTTCATTATCTTTCATGTCACTAACAGTTGTTTGTTCTGTCTCTTTGGTGAACTCATTTTCCAAGAAAATATGGTAGTCAGAAACACAATCCTCAAGTAAACCTATCATGGAAGCAAAGCAATGCCTCCAACCAGTCGTTGGCCCTAAACAATCTACAAGCCTTTTGATACGGCAATCCATATAAATTTATTTTATGTCTGAACCAATTTTGAGTCGCTCCTTATTCCCAAATAGAAGAATCTCTCCTAGTGAACAAAGCAAATCTTTTGACCCTGCATCATGCACCATCTTCACAAGACGAGAAGCAACTTCAGTTATTGCAACATTTGTTGGAGCACAGATAAGAGTCCTATATTTCATCTGTAGCAGGGTTCACTGTGGTTTTTGTTTTCCCAGTACCAGGAGTTCCCCAGATAAGTTCAACGGCAGACTTCTCACTAGAACGCAGCATTTCAAGGAAGGCCAACACTGCCCCAGTTTGGGACTCATTTAATCCAGATACTAGACTCTCAGCTATACTCTTATTCCAGATGTTATTATTCTCTGCAGAGCAGAAATCTCTGAACCTATTACCAAGCATATCTTATTTCAGTCAGTTCCAACAATAAATGGATTAAATCCAACAGCAAAAGTTCTACCATTTCAAAATCAAATGGTATAATTGGATGTGAATGGTAAGGCTAAAGAAATTCAAAACATATGATTGCATCAGTCTCTAAATCCTAAGAGAAAGACATTGTGTCAGAATTACTACGGAGTTATCTTAAAATTATGAAAACCTACTGATTCATGCACATACTCATTGAAGTAATTTCAGCTCTATCAACTAAGCAAAACCTACATTATTCATTCGGATTTAAATTCACCAAGAAAACAACAAAATCTACATTACCATGGAATCAGGGCATAGAACTTCGTTGATAATCTTTAGATTTCTGGACATATGCAACGCTTTCCAAATTCTTCCTTCAGGGATTAAATTCACCAAGAAGACTATAAACGGTGAGGTCCTTCTATTTTCGATTTCAAACTCTTTTGATGCCTTGACTTTAAAGTAAAGAGAGGTACTGTCATCTTCATTCTCACTTTCTGAGACATTAGTGGCTGATGCAAAAGTCCACGACCTCCCTACCCTTTGTAAATCAGAAACAGTTTCTGGTTTGGCATCTACTAGTACAAAAAGATCACCAGGCAAAGTTTTATATGGCTCCTTGCCCCTATCACTGAACCTGTTCCGCCATTAATCAACCTGTTCCACCATATGGCTTGGCTTCGTCAAAACCCACTACTTCAGCAAACGGTGCTCTATGAAGAGTTTCCATACTTGAATGCACTTTTGCTCGGGTTTCTTCCTGTAAAGGATATATATAAGACCCGAAGTAATGCTGAGCCGATTGAAATGATTTAGGAATGTTCTTCACCTAGAAAAGTAAAGGCTCAGAATAAGTACTCTTTTTATAACACAATGATATCATAAACGCTGAAGTATATAATTTAACAAGATTACAACAATGTGAACCTGACAATTCTTATCAATGGTCATAGGTATCCAAGAATAAAATTCAGGATTAGTAATCCAAATTCTTTTTGTACAAGCTTCAATTCAATCTATTTATCCTGTTTTAACCTGAAATAACGAAGTAAATATAAAGAATTGCTATGTTTGGTTACCTCTCAATTTTCCATTTGGGCCACATTTTGTTCATGGGTAAGGCTGTTTTTTTAAGTTTTTACAGCAAGCATAAAGAAAAGAAACGTGCTACATTGAAAAGCAACCTCCTTTCAAAGGCATCAAGATTCAACACAAAACCCTGTACCAAGCTAATAATTTCTCTTTTGTGGGTCTTTCCCATTACCAAAAAGGAAAGCTGCAATACCAATCTCAACAACGTTTGAAGATACACAGTCTAATATTAAGAAAAGCAAACAAAAACTAATTGGAAGCAAATTTGCCATCTTTCGCGCATGTGTCCACAAACAGGGAAGGAGTTGAAACAGTTCCTCACGATGCTCTTAGAGGGAATCACGCCTTGATAGCAAGAACCTTGTCCTTGGGGCATTCATGTGTGCTGTGCTGTGCTGTTTGGAGCTACAAATGGAACTATACTTGCGCTTATGATTCAGCAGTGCATTTCTCCCAGAACAATAGGTACAAACCCACTTATCCTCATTAAATTCATTACCACAGGAACAAACTATTTCATATTTTTCACGGTCAAAAGCTGCACCCTGTGGGATATGTCAGGGCAATAAGCAGTAGGGTGAAGATGCTGAAAACAAATATCACAAGGCACGCTAGGGCAATAAGAAGGGTGGTGACGGTCGTGACAAAGTTTACAAAACACGTGAGGCAAGAAGGACAAGGGGGATGCTCCTTAGAACACTCATTGCAAGGCACACTTGGTCTTATGGTGACCGGCACTGGTCTTCTGATCTCGTACCTCAAGGCAGCAGGTATATCGGCGGCCTCTTTCATCCAAGGCACCATGGACTTGTCTAAGTAAAAATCATCTCCAAATGGGATGGGGGTATTGGGGCCTGTTTGTTTCAGTTCCATTGTTAGATACTAATTGAAAGGTGAAATTGGAAGCCGTTAAGTGAGATAAATATATGTGTTTTTTTAAATATTATTAAATTATTAAATACCTAATACAACATAAAAAGTGTATTATAATGCTTAACACAACATAAAAATGTATTATAAGGCTCATCAAACTCCTTACTAAATTCTTCTTACCAAAAAAAAAACTCCTTACTAAATTCTATTTATAATAGAACTAATAGAAATCCTGATGGAATCATAAATCATATCCCAAACTTAATGATGAAGGTAAGAATCCTTGTACCCATTCGAAAGATGCTCATTACGTCCTCGTTACGGTCTGACTCGTCTTGGAGTCTGCTCTTCATATAGCGGCGCACCTTGATTAACGCATCTTCGATGCTGTGTTTGCTGCGGCGATCAGGGGTGTGGCTGTTTAAGCGGCGATCTAGCTCTGCTTCATAGCCGCGGAGATTCTCTATGCTGATATCCTCATAGGCGGGTTTAGCTCTCCTAGAACTCGGTTCGGCTGAAGCCATATTTGTCTCTCTTTAGGGTTCGAAGAAATGAAATGAGAGATGGATAAGCTTTCTTAAGCGTTATCTATAACGGGAGATCTCAGTCGGTCGGGTTTGGACTGCTTTAAGCAAAGGCCTATTAGATGTGCTATATTTGGTGTTTTTTAAGGAGAAAATTACACACATTAGAGAGAGGAGCGTGAGGCATCCCAAATTTGCTATATTTATCTGTAATATGATTTTCAACGAATAATACCATATTTTTTCTGTTTTATAAACAACTTGTTTTATATGCTACATGAAATTTCATCAAAGAACCCTAAAAAGGAAAGCAAGGGTCTTTGAGCATAAATAGGTGAGAATGGAAGTCCCAAACAAGAAGAAGGGTAAAAGACCCGACCTTTTGGCGTTCTCTTGGTCCCTTAACGAACGTCTTTTCAAGAACAAGGTAATTGGTTTTCACTCGCTTCATAAAAATCACATCTTTCTTTCGTGTTTTTACTGAAGAAAGTTGGCGTCTTTGTCTTGACTGCGCATAGATGAGTGAGACGGTGAAGGTTTTATGGCTAGAATCTTGATGACTGTTAGAGCATCCGCACCCGTTTTAGGGCCTGCTCCTCCTCAAAATAGGAGGAGCAAGCACTATTTGAGCACCTCCTATTACTATTTGAGTAATAGGAGGTGCAGTGCAGTGTTTTCGTGCAGCGGTAGGAAAAAATAGCACCTCCTATTACTATTCATTGATTTTTTTTCGTGCATCTACACTGTAATTTCTTACTTGCTCTATTTTCCATAAAGATAAGCCTTAAGATGAGTTTGAAACTTTAAGTGCGTTTGTTCCAAGTACGAATTCTTTTATTTAGTCAATTCATGTAGATTGTGATATAGCATCTGCAAGAATCAATATACATCTTGCAAAAGAAGAATATGAAAAGATATGGAATGACCTTTGAAAAGAACTTCTGCGCATGACTTCTGATCTGCACAGCAGTCTTTGTTCCTATATGTTCTGCAAACCACAAAGTACCAATAGAAGGGGAAAATTATGACCCCGACTTAGGAAAAACTTAAAGCATTATATCATGCCAAGACTCTGTTAACATATTCAGAAATTCAGCTCAAAGCAGTACATACCAACATGACACTTAGTAAGGAAATAAACGGGAGGGAGAGCAAAGTTAAGGGTCATGTGAATTGTAACCTTCAATGCGCTGCCATGCTCTACCATAGAGCTTCAAGGCTTCAAGAAACCTATTATGCTCCTCCTCAGTCCACCGCTCCCGCTGCTTGGTAATAGTATACGGCTTTCTTGCCTATCATTAGGATACCACAATTCAGCTACTTAAAACTTACTACACAAATAAAATTATAAGCCAAAGACAGGCCTGCTTGCGTTACCTTAATGATCAAATCTTCTCCAGATGAAAAAGTGTCCATTACTGGACTTGCGCAGCTGAACGCTGCTTCAAATCCTCTCTAACCAGCAAAGTATAGAACAAGTTCCTTCTCTCATTAGTGAAAGCACTGAGCACCGCTGTCACTAGTAAAGCCGTTGTGGCTGTACTACACAAACTAATATTTGAAGTGTGAACTACTACTGCAAAAGAAACACAGGAATGGGTAGAGATCCGTCTCTGATTTATAGCAGCACAATTAAGCATTCGAATTTCGCACCAAACCGAAGCTCTCTATCAAATTACTTAAATATATAACACAAATGGATCCAACAACAATCTCACTATCCACTGAAACCACAGAGGATCGGAGAGAGGCTTCAACTAAAATAAATTTACTTACTCAGGATCGGAGGATCCTCACCAAAACGAACCGCAAGAAGAAGAAGACGCCAAAACCTTTAACTACGAAACAAACAAGGCGAAACACGAAGAGAGAAATAAATTCCGATCAGTTTCATAGTTGCTCTGCAAAAAATCTCACATCTCTGTTTGGTTGCTGAACAAATCGAAATATATATATATCAAAAGCTAAAATCTTAGCTTTGTTCATCACTTACTGAAGAGTAACAGTCCTCTCCTTTATTCAATTCAGAGCTCAAATAGCTCAGTGCTCAAATTCATCATTATATTTTTCAACTTAATTTCGTATCAGCAACCAAACCGAGAGAGATATAAAGTAACCGACGAGCTCAAATACTTCAGAAATGAGAGGAAATAGTACCTTCCATGGCGCAGCTAATGAGAACTCGTGACTGAAATACCAGCCGGAATTGTCACCGCACACGCGCCTGTGACGGCATAGTTTCCGTCGACGGAGAGATCGGAATTTGATCCGGAAAATCTCGAAACACAAAATCTCGTCACCCGCGTGTGTGGGCTCCACCGGGACTGCTCGAGCAGCAGCTCGAGCAAGAACTGCTCGTGCTCGCGCTCGACCTCCTCGTCAACGATCAGTCGCCGGCCTCCACCTCCCTCGCTGCACGCTCGATTCTCGCTTGCTCGTGCTGTTTTCCGGCTGGCCCACCCGAAATCCACGCTGCTCGTGCTCAAATCCTCCCACGCTGCTGATGCTCTTATGAAAGGAGGTTCCTTTTTTAGCTGAGAGTCCACCAGATCTTGATGACTCGGAAGGACCTAATCTTTGACCCCAACTGTTTTGGTTTTCTAATTTTTCATCATGATTTGATTTTACTGCAATGTAAAACTGTAATTGAGTTTGTGGGTCTTGTTTTTCATTTGGTACTGATGAGCAGAGAGCTCTGTTTTGATTGTATGCTGTGTTGGAATTCTGAAATATGAGTAAAAGCCTTTGGATTTACTTAAATGTTTATGATTCATGTAAATAATGCATGCTTTTGTGAGAAACGGCTTTAGAGTATTCATGAGGCGGCTGTTCTGTGAATTCATGAGGCGGCTTTAGAGTATTTCAGTGATTGGTGACAAGAATCTGATTGCGGGTGACTGGCGACCCGTCAGAGTTCGGAGACCGGTAAAGGTCCGGTAAAGTGTTATTTCTCTTATATTGTTTAAATTTGTACGATAGTGAAGGGTAAAAATATCTTGAAAAATATTTTTTTAATATAATTTATGTATTTAGGCAAATTAAATGTATTTTTTATTCAATTAGATTTCAAGATCTTATTTTCATTGAAAAGAGATTTGATTTTTATTTTTATGTGTGGTCATAAATGTTGGAGAGGAGAAATCTCATATCAAAAAAGTGACAAATAAAATATAACAAATATGATGGTGTATCATTCCTAATTGTACCAAGACCTTTTATGATTAACTGTAGAAATTCTATTACCTTTATCTTCTCATTATCACAATTGATTGCTTTCAGTTTTCTCTTAGTAAACCGACTGGATTGATTCAAAACTGAATTTTAAAACTGAATCTCAATATTGGTACTTGGACAGAAATATCAGAGCGGGTTACGCACATACACGTGTGAAGCCCAAATGTCACACAAACTCCACGATCATCCAAGTTGTTGTCCACGTGTTAGGCTTAAAGATTCGCCACACATGCTGGAGCGTGTTGAAATATATATCTCATATTAGGAATATGAGACATTATCTGTGGATGTATAAGAATTTGTACTACTCTCTTCATTACTAATTAATTTTAGAGTTCAACGTTATACTTCTTAGACTCCAACCGATTTCAGCTCGACACTGTTCATTACTGGAATTCGGGGCCACTAGAATGACACCAATAGGTTTACCGTCGAGACAAATTGTCAACCAGGGATGTGGGAGGATCTTATCCTTGATGTACTGGACCCCCTCTTCTTTGCTAGCACAAGGCTCCCAAGTGTTGAAACGAGCCACTTTCTCGTCTGACGCCCAAACCATGAAATCATCAATGTCGGATTGTCAGAAAGACCCATCAGCCGGAAGGTGATTGTAAAAACCTCATCACCGGCACCCCCTTCTGTTCCACTTGGTATGCCGGAATTCCCCTCCATTGTTTAGAGCTCAGATTAATGTTACTGGTTTATGTAAAACACTAGGTGCAACCATGCAAGGGAAGATATAAAAGGGCAAGTTGAGTGATGACCAAGAAAGTCCGAAAGGACTGAGAATAAACAAGCTGAGGGATAATCCCGTGTACTAACTAGTGGCCGCCATGGTAGACTTTGGCAACCAGATCTCTAAAACAAATCAGAGAGATGGATATTATATTTTCTTTAAGTTCACAAAGACTTGAAATTAGTGACATGAGCATTTTCAGCATGATCTGAAAGTCTGAAACCATCTGCAATGAAGTAATAAACTTCAGAAATGGTTTGGAAGAATGCAGTAAAATACTAATGAAGGACTGCAACTGAAATCATACATACATTAGATGCATGTGGATGTTACACCAAAATCATAATCAAAACCAGAAAAATATGTTTAAATAATATCCAATTATTGTCGGAGTAATTTTTTTTTGAACGTACTGATTTGTTGTTTACAGAAAGCTCCCCTCTGGTTTTGCAGTTTGCGGAATGGGATGTTGTCTGAGCATATATGATTTTGTAAACACTGTTCTACCATTCGATGTTTATGTTTTCATTCATTTTCATTTCTCTTCTCTAGTAGTGTATACGATTGATTTTCAACCTAATAATTATATTGGAATACTCTAGTAATTAGTATCTAGTATCTACATATATGGTCTTCAAAGCACATTATTTTACTGCAATTACATCAAGTATGACATTGATCTGAAGAAAGAAGACTATAAATCACCATATCACAAGTTCTTCCCTTCAAAACTATATACTTTCTAAGAACACCTTCCTTCTGGAACCCAGCCTTCTCCAGAACCCTCTGTGATCCCACATTCTGAACATCAACAAGAGCTTCTAGTCTCTCTAGATATGTCCACTCCTTAAAAATAGTTTCGGCCACAATTTGCACAGCCCTTGTTGCAATCCCCTTCCCCCAGTACTTGGACGCCAGAACATAGCCGAGTTCACCTCTGCAACTATCATTCCCTTGTTTCGTGCATACGGAAATGGCACCAATTGGCTTGTTGTCAAGGCAGATTGCCCTGAACCAGGGGTGTGGGATAGCATGCTCCTTGATGAATTTATTGCCATCTTCTTTGTTGCTATAAGCCTCCCACGTGCAGAAGCGAGTAACTTTCTCATCGCTGGCCCAGACCATGAAGTCATCAACGTCTGAAACATCCAAATGCCTAAGGCTGATCTTGGACAACTCAGCACTGCTGCAACTTCCCTCCATGTATGATTATCACAATGATCGGTTAGAATTCTAAGCCTTTCTGAGAATTCTGACTGATCTGAATGGATTAGACAAAGCTGCAACAGAGCATAGGTTTATATATTTAAGAAGCTGGAGAAGTGTGCGAGCATAGATAAGAACGTTCCGAGAAATTAATAAGGTGTCTGCTTGGTCTCATCAATTACTTGGAGTAGGGACCAAGAAAAAGCTTTAGCCGTCTTGTTTGACCAGTGCAGGTTCCTTGGGCTCTTCTCTAATGAAAGAAATGCATTTACAAATAAAGAACCAAGGTGATGATGCCATTACTTGATTTAAAATTAATTTTCCAGTCACCATCTAATACCAAAGCCTTGAACTTTTTGTTTTTTCCTTGTACAAGTATCTGGATTCTAAACTATTTAGTGAAGACTTCAATTCACAATCAGAACAATACCAATTACATAGGAAATGGATCACACTGGTAACAATTCTTCGGCAATCACACTACGTCCTTACAGACTCTCAGATGCTGAGGATTTCCTGATGTATGCTGGTGATGAAAGGGTGACACAATTCACTCGTTGGAACACATTCACTTCTAAAGATCAAGCACTTTCCTACATAAGGGAGTTCTGCATTCCTCACTGTTACTGCAAATCCATCTGCATCAATGACCGCTCGATTGGATTTCTCTCCATCAAGCCATATGAAGATAACGACAAGTGCAGAGCAGAGGTTGGGTACGCGGTAGCTGCCGAGTATTGGGGACGAGGCATAACAACCAGAGCTGTGAAGATGGCCATCATTGATGTGTTCAAACAATTCACTGATTTGGTTAGACTTCAAGCTAAGGTTTTGGTAGAGAACAAGGGTTCCCAGCGAGTGTTGGTAAAACTTGGGTTTCAAAAAGAAGGTCTGTTGAGGAAGTATACCATTCATAAAGGTACAGCCAGTGATATTTTCATATATAGTCTTCTATCCACTGATCCCATGCCTTGAAATGCTAGCCTGAAATTTTCCTCAACAAAAAAAGAAAAGAAATGCCTGAAACAATTGATCGATAATGCCATAACATTTCTTATATGATAACCATGTCATGTACTCATGTTGTCAAGCTATCCGGCAAATGTTCTTTAAAATTTTCTGTAAAATTTTTCACTACTGTCAAAATTAAACCCCCCAATAAGTTTGATGATTTTCCTTTTATCTAGCATCTTTTAAGACAAAGATTTCTATATTTCTTCAAGGAAGATTGCGACTTCTATTCTTCCATCATTGTCGAATGTTCTTCTAAAGACTCTTGAGTTTTCAAAGGCGACGCCGGGGCGGGTTTCAATGCGAGGCGGAAGGGAAACGCCCCGCCTACTCAAAGGCAAACGTGCTGCTGGAAAGGCGACTGCCCAGGCGTTGGGGCGGCGCTTTCTGCAGAAGGCGGAGGTGCAGCGCGCAGAAGGCAAGGTTGAAGACGATAAAATTTCTTTTTCCCATAATAGGGGCCGTTTTTCATGCACCTCTCCGCCTCTGAAAACATTCCCAGTATGATGATATAAACCTACTAGGCTACTAAGTACTAACACTACAGGTGTGACTCATAAATTGCTGAGCACCTCATCACTAGTGTGTTTGAATGTTAATGAGTAGTGGGTTTTAGATGCAGCTTCTGTTCTGAAGTTCTGATGGTAATGAGTAATGACCCATTTGGACATTTGTCTTCTGGTATTACTAGCTAGGAAGATTCTGGCAAACTGGTCCTCTATATAACACATACAATTCACTAGATTACAAAGTGCCATACAATTCACTAGATTACAAAGTGCCACTACGTATTCCAGTTGAGCCCGGAACCATATCTCAAATTTCCTGCATCCATGGATTCGTCCAGAATTTCACTTCGTCCTTTCAAACTCTCTGATGCCGATGACTTCTTGAAATGGGAAAGTGATGATAGAGTTACATGCTATCTGAGATGGAACTCCATAACCTCTGGAGAAGAAGCCTTTGACATATATTGAGAAGGTTGCTATTCCTCACCCATGGCGTCGGCGTCGGTCCATATGTTAATTGGATGACCATTGCATAGGGTATGTTTATGTGAAGCTGGAACGGGGCGATGATTCCTGCAGGGCACATGTTAGCTATGCTTTGTCTGCAGACTTATATTATGGGGGACAAGGGATTGTCACATTGGCTTTGAAGATGAGTCGAAAAAATGATAAAAATAACCATTTTATTTAATTAATTTAAATGAGAAAATTTGAATAAGTTATATAATGAATAAGAGAATTTAACATGTTAGCTATGCCTTGTCTGCAGACTTATGGGGGAAAGGGATTGTCACATTGGCTTTGAAGATGAGTTGAAAAAATGATGAAAATAATCATTTTATTTAACCAATTTAAATGAAAAAATTTAAATAAGTTATATAGTAAATAAGAAATAGTCACCTAAACTGCGTCTCGCATTTTCTATCAATCATCATCATGCATCAGGAAAGCGTTCTAGCATCGAATTGTAGAGGCATCGTTTCACAAGAACGACTACGAGCTCTGATTAATATAGTGCAACAGAGGAAACCAACATTGATTTTCCTCTCGGAAACCATGGCGCAGGAGAAACATATTGAAACCCTAAGCACCAGATTAGGTTTTGCAGGAAGCATATGTGTCCCCGCTGAGGAAGGGTGTCAAGGCCTAGCTTTGTTATGGACAGGAGATGCTCATGCTAGTCTTCGAACTCGATCCTTCCATCATATTGATGTTGAGATTGGTGATCCTGGTCAATCTGCTCAATACCATTTCACAGGTATCTATGGTTGGGCTCCTAGAGGAGATAGATGGAAAACATGGGAGTTGATCCGAACATTGGGAGATGAAGTATGCGAGCTCCCTTGGCTGATGGGGGTGATTTCAATGAGGTTCTCTGCCGGGCTGACAAATCTGGAGGAACTCCGAGAGCTGACACTGCAATTTTAGCTTTTCGACAAACAATGGCGGACTATGCTCTATCAGATATGGGGTTTATGGGCAGTCGATTTACCTGGTCTAATAAGTTCACAAAAGAGCGGCTTGATCGATGCTTTCAAACTCTACCATGGAAGAATAAATACCCCTTTAGCAAGTGCATTACTTTGCCTCCAAGTGACTCGGATCATTGTCCAATTTTGGTTGACATACGGAAGAACATTATTCCAGCATACCAGAACATAGAAAGAATGTTTCGATTTGAAGAAATGTGGTTTGGAAATATTATATGCAGCAACATTATACAGAAAAATTGGGCTCTTCCTTTCACGGGTAACATGTGTTGAGATATATATCCCACATCGGGAATATAGGACCTTGTCTGTGGGTTTATAAGGGTTTGGGCTACTCTCTCTATTGCCAATTGGTTTTGGAGTTGAACCCCAGACTACTTTATCATGGTATCAGAGCGGGTTGCCCACGTACACGTGTGAAGCCTAAAGGCCACACGAACTCCACGACCACCCCAAGTTGTTGTCCACGTGTTAGGCTTAAAGATTCGCCACACGTGCGGGGGCGTGTTGAGATATATATCCCACATCGGGAATATGGGACCTTGGTTTATAAGGGTTTGGGCTACTCTCTCTATTGCCAATTGGTTTTAGAGTTGAACCTCAGACTACTTTATCATGGTATCAGAGCGGGTTGCCCACGTACACGTGTGAAGCCCAAAGGCCACACGAACTCCACGACCACCCAAGTTGTTGTCCACGTGTTAGGCTTAAAGATTCGCCACACATGCGGGGGCGTGTTGAGATATATATCCCACATCGGGAATATGGGACCTTGTCTGTGGGTTTATAAGGGTTTGGGCTACTCTCTCTATTGCCAATTGGTTTTGGAGTTGAACCCCAGACTACTTTATCAACATACTGTTTCAAGTTCATCAAAAACTCTCAAGCATGGGGACAGAACTCATGCAATGGCATGCAATTGAGTCTCAAAAGCAGAAGGTGGAACTTAAAACTATTGGAGATCGTTTAGAAGTGATCATGAAACAACCACACTCAACATCTCAGTATAAGGAGCAACGTGCATTGCATGTTCGACAAAGTCAACTCTTGGCTCAACAAGAAAAGTATTGGAGACAGAGGTCAAGAGCCATTTGACTTAAGGATGGTGATAGGAACTCAGCTTTCTTTCACCGTAAGGCTTCTAGCAGAAGGCACAAAAACGTTTGAAGAATGAGAGTAGTATATTACAAACTAATCCCAAGATGATCAGACAAATGATGTATAATTATTATCAAAATATTTTCAGTAGTGAAGGAGCAGATCAGGCAGTAATCTCAGAGATATTTAGAGCGACGCCCTTAAAGGTTACAGCTGAGATGAACAACGACCTCTTGCTTCCTTATTCAAATGAAGAGATTAGGGAGGCGTTATTTCAAATGCACCCCTTGAAGAGTCCAGGACCGGATGGTATGTCTCCCTTATTCTTTCAGAAATATTGGAATATTATTGGTGATGATGTTTGTCATGCTGTTAAGAATTTTTTGGAGAAAGGTGAGAATTGGGATGCCTCGAATTTCACTTACATCTGCCTTATTCTGAAGACTAAGAACCCTACTGAGTCAGCACATTTCCGGCCTATTGCACTATGTAATGTCATTTACAGAATCACATCCAAATGCATTGCCAACAGACTTAAACGATGGCTGCCGGATATTATTACACCCTTGCAGAGTGCTTATGTTCCCGGTAGACTAATCTCGGATAATACCCTCTCTGCCTCTGAGGTGGATCATTTTATGCACACACTTAATTCTCAAGTTGAAGGTTTCTTTTCAAAGGCATATGACAGATTGGAATGGTCGTTTCTGCAAACTATGTTGATAAAGCTTGGTTTTGAGGCTAGATGGGTCCAGATGATTATGAATTGTGTTCGTTCAGTGACCTATGCTATTCTTGTCAATGGTAAAGCAACTGGAGTTATCACACCTACTAGAGGTATTAGACAGGGAGATCCACTTTCTCCATACTTATTCATTTTATGTACTGAAGGTCTTTCTGCATTCTTGTCTCAAGCTTTAAGCGTCGGAACCTTGCAAGGTTTGAAGATGGCTCCAAGTGCACCAACTTTACAGCATCTCTTTTTTGCAGATGACAGTCTGCTTTTTGGTAATGCTACTCTTAGTGAATGTCGAATGATACGGCATCTTCTCAACACTTATGAAAAAGCAAGTGGACAGCAAGTAAACTACTTGAAAAGCTCGGTGGTCTTTAGTCAGAATTTGCCGGATAATCTCAAACAGGCTTTGGCGGCAACTCTTCAGGTCACCAGAGTGCGTGAGCACGACAAGTATTTAGGATTACCACTCAGGGTTGGTCGATCGAAGATAGATAAGTTTGGCTACTTACAAGAGAGAGAAACAGAAAAGCTTATAAACTGGAAATTGAGAATCCTTAGCTGTGCAGGTAAAACAATTCTTATTAAAGCAGTGGCCCAAACAATTCCTACGTATGCCATGAGCTGCTACCTCCTTCCCAAAACTCTATGTGATGCCATACGTAAGCTCTGTGCTTCGTTCTTCTGGGGTGATTCAGATACTAAGAGAAGTATTCATTGGCAAAGTTGGGAAAGACTATGTTTGACAAAAGAAGAGGGCGGTATGGGGTTCAAAAACCTTTATGCCTACAACTTGGCCATGTTGGCCAAGCAAGGGTGGTGTTTTATGTCTCAACCAGATTCACTTGTAGCTTGTGTGTTCAAGGCTAGGTACTTTCCAATGTCTACCTTCCAAAATGCAGAACTTGGAACCAATCCCTCATTTGCTTGGCGAAGTATCTTGGAAGGCAAATCAGTTCTACAGGCAGGAACTAAATGGAGAATTAGAGATGGAACTAAAGTGCAGATTTGGACAGATAAATGGATACCAGAATGTCCCAAATATCTTGTGTCGAAACCACCTTAAGTGCCTTTTGAATTTGTCTCTGACTTGCATGGAATGAACAATTAGTTCACCACTTATTCCATCCTCAAGTTGCTATGCAGATCATGAAGGTTCCCCTAAAACGACAGGATATGCAAGATTCATAATATTGGGCACCAGATAAGAAAGATTTCTTCACGGTAAAGTCGGTTTATTGGATATCTAGAACAAGTGTTATGGGAGATACTCTAGCCTCTACTTCACAAGGTGATATGTACAAGTCTCTTTGGCAGAGTATATGGCAAGCAAAGGTGCCTCGCAAGGTGCAGATATATGTTTGGCGTGCATGTCAGAATTTGCTTCCCATAAGAATACGACTTACTACCACAGATTATGAGGGAGAGGTCAATTGTGTATTATGTGGTCATAGCTATGAAGATGCAATGCACTTATTCTGTCAATGTCCTATTGCTAAAGAGGTACTCTCCAAAAACCAGGGAACATTAATAGCACCATTTTGCCTAGTCCAATTTTCAAAGAATGGATGCTAGAGGTGGTTCATCATAAGCCAAAAGTTTTTGACTCAGTGATGATGATTATCTGGGCACTGTGGAGAAATAGAAATTCAATGTTGTGGGAGGGCATCTCAAAAACAGCAACAGATATATGGCTGGATACTATGTCATGGCTTGAAGAGTTTCAGAACGCTCGTTATCCTACCAAAACTAACAGCAAGAGCAACAAGAAACAGGTGGACAAGTGATCTCCTTGCTCTTCTGCATTTAAACTAAATGTAGATGGAGCTTTTTACCGTCTTTACCTCAGGGAGGTGTAGGATGTGTTCTACGAGATAGGAATAGGGTCTTTGTTGCAGCCTTCAGCAAGCCGGTCCATCATGTGGCCTCAGCTCAACATGTGGAGCTTATGGCTATTAGGTCGGCTGTGGACTTTATTAAGCAGCAAGGCCTCTCAAATATCATTATCGAATCAGACTGCTTATTGGCAATGCAAGACATTCAACAACTTGGCAGAAATCTTAATATCCTTCATGCTACAGTTCAAGATATTAGGGGTGAGCTTCTAAATTTGCAGAATAATGAGGTGAAATTTGCATCTAGACTTTGTAATCAAGTTGCACATAAGCTAGCCAACATGGCATATGAATCTGATAGATATCAGGAATGGCATCAACAACCCCCGGTTGTATTGTAGATGCCCTACATTTTGATTGTAATTCTGCATAACTCTCTAGTTTTTTAAATAAAAGTCAGTAGCTTCCTTAAAAAAAAATTGTCACCCAACAATGAATAATTACTTGAAACCATGTGTTATAGACTTTATATAGTCTATTGACTAATTGAATTCTATGAGCTATAACCTCACATAATGTGTAAGGATGTAAGCTCACTAATGTGAAAGGTTGTAACCACACATTTATGTGAAAGATTGTAACCACACATTTATATGAAATGTTGTAACCACACATTTATGTGAAATGTTGTAACCACACATTTATGTGAAAGGCTGTGGCTATAAAATGTCAAAGGTTGAAATTATTAGGGTTGTAACATATCAACCATAATTCATAGCAATTCAAGTAGTGGATGGTTTTCCCTATGTATAAATAGGTGACACTTCCTTTGTTCTAATCATAATCGAAAACATCATCATCTCCTCTCTCAAAAAGTTATTCTCTCTATTTTATAGCATTCCAGTTATAAATTGAAGGTACTACAAGTTAGTCGGTGTTCTTGACAGCAGTGCAGCTCCAAAGCACTAGTAGTCGTTGTATCATGTGAGACAAGTGTCATCAAGCCTTTTGCACTAGTAGATGGGGCATAATTTGTCTTAAGGAAAGTGTGTGAAACACATGACCCGCCTTCATCACTTTGCTCATATCATTCGTTTAAGTGTTCCAAGCACGTGATTCAGCTTTCACAAATTCTATTTCTCCTTGAATCAAGTGTGGTAACCAATGTTGTTCATAATAATTATTTTTATGTTCATCATTTCATCATTTCATTATTTATAATTATTGATTAATTATAAATTGGATTTATGTGAATATATATATATATATATATATATATATATATATATATATATGCAATATCTAACCCCTTTTTGTGTTTATGATGGCAATGTCTAGGATCTTCATAGAGTTCCCATTTCTGGTGAGGATTGAGGCTATGGTAGAGGTTGAGAATAACGGGTCTCAAAGGGTCTTAGAGACTGCCAAAAAAGGGTCTTAGAGAAGGTTGGGTTTGTGAAAGAAAAGCGGATGAGGAAGTATGAGTATTGCAATTCAAAGGTGAAATCAGAGATATGATTATGTATAGTTTTTTTTTAAAAGGGCCAGCAACAAATTTTAAACTTTAATTAATGAAACCATAGAATACAAAAAGAAACATAAAGCCTAAACTTCAAATTACAATAAGTAACGTATTTTCAATGGCTACTCTATTTACTTTGACAAAACGTTGACATAACAGAAAGATTATTGTACTACAGACAAACATCATAACAAATAGTGCAGCTTTCTTACTATATATATTGCCACACAAAATCATATATGGCTGCTCTATATTTTATCCTACCACTAGGAGGTAACAACTATTTGACAGAACAAAGAACTTGCATTGCAACTTACCTAGAGCAGAAAAGACACACAATGTGCCAATACCGAGACAATGCCCAAATCTTCTTATTGAAAGCAGTGAAATATTAAAATCTGACTAAGTGGTTATAGCGTTGTGGTAAGGGCATTCACTACTACATATTGATAAAGTCATATGTTCGAGTCATCATGAGGATGAAAGTGAAATCCTTTGATCATCTTTAAAAATCTGATAAGATAAAATAACATAAATATACCCTAAATGGACTAATTTCATAAACCCAGGTCAGACCCATAAAAAGAATCTAAGCCCAAGTCACGCCACCATACACATTAACATGTCAAGCTCGAGCAAAAACTCGCCACCATGACCTTGCCATATCCAGATCGAGTGCGTCTCCGGATCGGAACAAATTGATTCCAAGGTTATTAATCCTAAAACATGTATATTTAACAGTTACAAGTTCTTACAAACACACAAGCATTTAGAGATTATTCGAACAAGAGTGGCATCCAGTGCGCGGGTTTGTGAGAAAATGAAGACACGGTTACAAGTTCTTCCAAACACATGAATTTAGAGATAGAGCTAACAAAATAGCTCAATTATTACAGCATTAAAATTAACAAACTAACTTGCCACCTACGCAAATAGATAATACGGCCAAATACAACTACTCAAAACACTAGCTTTCTTCAAATACGCCAACATATAAAACAATGCATGGGCAGCCATGGCATATATATAATTCTTAATGAACATATAATTAACTAGCTCGAGGCGTCGAGCTCCAAAGCAATGGCGGATGACGACGACATTTCGTCAACTCTTCCCCATGTTGACGGTTTCCGACTGCGCTGGGACGTGTTCTTAAGCTTCAGAGGCGAGGACACCCGGGAAACGATCACGAAGAATCTCTATGAGGAGCTCCAACGACGCGGCGTACGGGTTTTCCTAGACAACGACGGTTTGGACCGCGGGGACGACATCGGCCCGACTCTACTGGAAGCCATCGAGGACTCGGTGGCGGCCATCATCGTCCTGTCGCCGAGATATGCCGAATCAAGGTGGTGTCTCAAAGAGCTTGCTAAGATTTGCGAGGGCAGAAGGAGACTGATTCTGCCTCTGTTTTACCACGTGGATCCCTCTGAAGTTCGGCTGCAAACCGGACAGTTTGAGGAGCACTTTAGAGAACACGAGCAGAAGTTTGATAGCGCCACGGTCTCTGGATGGAGGACTGCCATGACCACAGTTAGCGAGAGAGCTGGTTTTGTCTTTCCCAGCTCAAGGTATAAATATCTAAATCTAAATAGCCTCATATATATATATATATATATATATATATATATATATATATATATATATATGCGTGTAATATTCTGATCAAACAGATTGCACTGGAATTATCATTTCACTTTGTTTAATCATAACATAGGTTTTTCTTCATTCCCAGTAATTCATCCAGTATTAATCCAAGGTGTGAGACTTAATTGGCTAAGTTAGACTTCATTCATGACCTTGACCAGAAATATAATTGTGATCGTGTATATTGACAGGAGAGAAGGGGAGTTAATTCCAGATGATGAGGTGAAAAATAAAGAAGCAGACATTTTTTTTGAAAACAAGAAAGAAGCAGAGTTGATCATTGAAAAATTAGTAAGAAGAATTTTGACAGAAATAAGCAAAACTCCTATGGGTCTCACACCGTACCGAGTGGGACTTCATTCCCGAGTTGAAGATGTGATGAAGCTGTTAGATATCGGATCCAAAACCGTTCAAGTTATCGGAGTTCATGGCATGGGCGGCATTGGCAAAACAACCCTTGCCAAGGCTCTTTTCAATCGACTTGTTGGTTATTTTGAGAGTCACAGTTTCATCTCAAATGTCAGAGAAAGGTCAAATGAGAAGGGTTTAATAACTCTTCAAAATACACTTATTAGTGATCTTTCCAAAGGGAAGATGAGGGCCGAAATTGATCAGACTAGTGATGGTATTGCTGCCATCAAAGTGGTCGTGAATGAGAAGCGAGTTCTCGTTGTTCTGGATGATGTTAATAACATAGACCAACTAAGTGCTTTAGTTGGCTATGGACAATGGTTTTATGAAGGAAGCCGAATTATTGTTACAACGAGAGATAGAGAACTCCTACCTAGACATGGTGTCAATCATAAGTTGTATGAGGTCAGGGAGTTGGACGCGTCTCATGCTCTAGAACTTTTCAGTCACCATGCACTGGGAGTTAGACAGAACCCAGCATCTACCTTTCTGAAACTATCTAACCAGATTGTGGCTCTTACTGGTGGGTTACCGTTAGCTATTGAAGTATTCGGCTGTAGCCTCTATGAGAGGAGAGTAGAGGTATGGACAGACGCTCTGGAAAAACTGAAACAGATTCGTCCAGGGGATCTTCAGGATGTACTGATGATAAGCTACAATGCCCTAGATGACCAAGAGAAGTGCATCTTTCTAGACATTGCATGTTTGTTTGTTAAAATGAAGACCAAAAGAGAAGACGCAGTTGTCATATTGAAGGGCTGTGGTTTTAATGGTGAAATAGGACTTACTGTCCTCACAGCAAGATCACTCATTAAGATTGCTGAGGACACTACATTGTGGATGCACGATCAAGTGAGAGACATGGGAATGCAAATCGTTAAAAAAGAAAACGATTCACATCCTGGCATGCGTAGTAGACTATGGGATCGCGATGAAATTATGAATGTTTTCGAGCATGATAAGGTACTCGATCATTTCAATCCCGCAGCATGATATTTATATATGTTGTTCTCCATATATTCCTCATATACATACAATTTCTAGCTTTTCATTACATAACTTCAGCTTTTCTCAACCCAGCTCCTCATATATTTTGTATTACACTGACAATAGGGGACACCATACATACAAGGGATTGTCCTAGACTTTAAAATGAAAAGGAAAGTGAGTGACCTAGGTGGTGACATAATTTCTTGGTACAACTTTCGGAGAAGCCCCAATTGTACCTCTGCATTGACATACCTAAGGGAAAGATACAAAGCGCATCTTAAAAGCCAAGCAGAGAAAAAGGAAGAGGTCAAGATTTCCTCTAAAGCTTTAGGAGCAATGGTCAATCTTAGGCTGCTCCAAATGAATTATGTGAATTTGGAAGGGAACTTTAAGTTTCTTCCTGCCGGAGTCAAGTGGTTACAATGGAAAGGTTGTCCTTTGAGATCTCTCCCTTCTAATTTTTTACCTCGGCAACTCGCTGTCCTTGATCTTTCAGACAGCAATATCACAAGTTTGTGGGGAGGACGCAGTATCATGCAATGTTTCACTTGTCTGACCTGCAGTGGAGACGAAAACAAGGTATATATATGTGCTTGGTTTTACTTGACAGAAAGAAGTATTTTACTCATATGTTTATCAGTCTATATAATTGACTAAATATATATTGCTTTTCAGGTGGCAGAGAAATTGATGTTCTTGAATCTAAGAAACTGCATTTACCTAACTGATATTCCTGATTTATCTGGGAATCGGGAACTACGGCAGCTTAATCTTGAGCACTGTATTTCATTGACTAGGCTTCATTGCTCGATTGGGAACTTGAACACATTAGTCCACTTGAACATGAGAGAGTGTTCAAAGCTTGTTGAACTTCCAGGAGATGTTTCTGGCCTGAAAAATCTCGAGTACCTAATCCTCTCTGGTTGCACACAGTTCAAAGATCTGCCAAACAACATGGAAAGCTTGGAGTCACTGAAAGAACTTCTCCTTGATGACACTGCTATACAAAGTCTTCCCCAATCTATCTTCCGGCTTACAAAACTTGAAAAGATCAGCTTGAACCGGTGCAAAGTATTGAAAGAGCTACCTAAGGAGATTGGAAGGCTGTATTCTTTGAAAGAAATATCCTTTAATGGATCTGGTTTGGAAAAACTACCTGATTCCATTGGCTCTTTGGCAAACCTTGAGATATTAAGATTGTTCTGGTGTAAATCACTAAAAACTCTTCCCAATTCCATTGGGAACCTCAATTTCTTAATGGAATTTAGTACTTATGGTACTCCACTCACTGAACTGCCTGCGACCATTGGTTCATTGTCAAGCTTAAAGAACTTATCAGTTGGGCAGGGTCGATTTCTGAGCTCATTGCCTGATTCAGTTGGAAGATTGAGTTCTTTAGTTGTGCTGAAGATAGAGCAGACATCAATCACGAACCTCCCGCAGGATATTGGTGCCTTGAAAACACTTGAGAAACTTGAGCTGAGGAACTGTGAATCTCTTAGATCATTACCAGAGTCAATTGGAGACATGAGGTCACTAACTTCTATAATCATAACTGCAGCAAATATCACTGAATTGCCAGAATCCATAGGGTTGCTGGAAAATCTTACCATGTTAATATTAAACAGATGTAAGCAGTTCCGTACGCTTCCAGCATCAATAGGACAGTTAAAATCCTTGCACCAATTGCAGATGAAGGAAACTGCAGTGACAGAACTACCTGATAGCTTTGGAATACTTTCTAGTTTGATGGTTTTGAGCATGGGAAAGAAGCCTCAAGCTGGGAGGCCTGCAGAAGAGAATTTTATACTTCCAGCTTCCTTCTCAAATCTGTCCTTGCTGTACGAACTGGATGCTAGTGCTTGTAATATATCTGGTGAAATTTCGGATGATTTCGAGAAGTTATCATCACTTGAAACTTTGAATCTCAGCCGTAATAGTTTCTGCCGCCTTCCAGCCAGCCTGGTTGGTCTGTCCTTGCTCCAAGAACTTCTACTGCCTCATTGTAGAAAGCTAAAGTCTCTGCCTCCGCTTCCCTCAAGTTTGAAAAAGGTGGATATTGCAAACTGTATTGCATTAGAACGCATCTCTGATGTTTCCAACCTGGAGAACTTGACTGAGCTAAACCTTACAAATTGTGCAAAAGTTGAGGATATTCCAGGGCTGGAATGCTTGAATTCCCTGGTAAGGTTGTACATGAGTGGCTGCAAGGCTTGCTCATCAGCTGTTAAGAGAAGACTTGCGAAAAAGGTACCCTCTCTTGCTCTCTATGTAATTGTGTGTTTAATACCTCACTTGCTCTCTATATCCACGTCTACTTGCATTGCTAGGCCCAAATGCCCAGTATAAGTGTCAAATTTCCCGTGTTGGTATTGAGTTGGTTGCTCTAACTAAAATGCTGCAGAGCTATCTGAGGAAAATACGGAACCTTAGCATGCCTGGAAGCATGATACCTGACTGGTTTTCTCAAGAAATGGTTACATTCTCAAAACGAGGAAACCGCCCTCTCATAAGTGTAATTCTATGTGTTGTAGTTTCTCTCAACCATCAAATACCTGATGACCTAAGAGAAGAACTCCCTGCTGTGGTAGATATTCAAGCACAGATCCTGATACTGGATTCTCCTACTTTCACTACAACATTGATCTTATCGGGAGTACCCAATACAAATGAAGATCAATTTCACTTGTGCCGGTATCCAATTGATCATCCTTTGGTGTCCCAATTGAAGGATGGTTATAAGATACATGTAATGAGGAGAGAGCCGCCATATATGAAAGGGGTGGAGCTGAAGAAGTGGGGGCTATATTTGATTTACGAAGGCGATGATGATTATGAAGGAGATGAAGAATCATTAAATGAAAGCCAGCGATCCCTTTCAGAACAACTGGCAAATTTCTTCAGCACTTTCGAATAGGGCCTGCATCCTAAAGAATGGGGGAAACCAAAGATTCAGCTCTTTTATTCATTTGTGTGATGGAACTAGTTGTGACTTATGGTTTTTGAATATGTTGTATGTAATTTCTAATGACTTCGTGATGGCCTAGCTTCCACTAGGTCCAAGCCATCAAAAAAAGAGAGTGTTTGATACTAAATATATGAATGTATATATTTTCTTTCAGGCTATTTCATTAGTAAAAGTACTGATAACTAGGAAAATGCAATTGATAATTGATAGCCGGCTGCCAAAACCCTGGCAGCTCAAATAAGTTTTACAATGTTCCATATTGTGACACCTGTCACTAATCTGATGGTTCACATGCAAACTAGTTATCCCAATCAGTCTCAACTAAATTAACTAACTTAATTAACACCTAACTAATTAGGCTTTCTTCAGATCTTCAGGCATTCCCAAACATCGACCCGACCCACTGTATAGTACTCCTAGGCCCAACAGGGATATGACCCAAAACATTCCAACTTCCTTTGAAATAGAACTTGTCCTTAAGTTCTATCAGAACTCGAATTCTAAGGAGTGTCACAAGATGTCCTCTGCATATTTCCATGTAGCCTCTTCCGGTGATGCTCCCAACCAATGAACTAACCATTGTCTGGCTGCAGCGTCGCGTTTTTTCACCTCTGAGTCTGTAACGCAGTTACCGGTGACCACTTAAGCATTGAGGAGTCTTGAACACCAGGCAACTCAGTTTGGATGACAATAGTGCCCACAGCTCTGTCAGGGACTCAAACTGTGGTTGGAAAGGGTGCCCTAAGTGTCATATTGGAGCGTTGTTGCCTTAACCGAATTTCTTTGGCTTTAAACAATTTAGCTTGTTCATAGGCCTGATAGAGAGAGGTTGGTCGGTGAGCTCGGACAGTGGCTTTTAAACCATCTATAAAGAAAGATAGCAAAGCTTATGATGTGAAACTAGGGGCACGCCTTGATAACCTAGTGATGAACTGATCCACAAACTCCTCCATTGTGCCAGTTTGCAGCAAATAGGCAAGAGCTGCCTGATACTCTCCAGAGCTGTAGGTGCTAAACTCTCGCATCAACATATTAGATAATTCCCTTCATGAGTTAGGAAACTCATTTTGGACCAACGGTTTGCAGCCTTGCCAAACAGATAAAGAGAAGCTATGGTCAACTTTTTATCTTCTGTTACTTAGTAGATGTCAAAATATTGCTCCTCCCTGTGCAACCATTCAACAAGATCCTCACCCCCAAACAAAGGTAATTCTAGTCTCATCTGCCGCATCGAAGTAAAATGGGTCTAAGTACTGGCCATGGTTTCCCTCGAAGTAGTTTTGGTAACTAGGGTGCCCATACGGTGGTTGTAGCCTTAGATTGGGACCTGGTTGGGGTGGTGGGTGAGTTGTATTGGGGTTGGTATGTTGCGCCAAGGCCTAGGAAACACCATATATAGACAACGAAGGGTGACCTCTCACTGCCACTCCTAGTGACCCACTGGTAGGTGGAAGATACCCAAAACGCAGCATCGAATTATCCCTTGCTTCAGTTCTCTCACTCATGACTCTGAACTGTTCCATGATGTCAGCTCGAAAGGTCTCCAAATCCTCCCTGTAACTGACTAGTGAGTTGCTCAAAGCTGTTATTTGAGCTGTCGTTTCTTCTCGGTGCCTATGCATATCAAATTCAGTAGCCGAGATCTCAGAGATGACCACGTTTAACTGTGACACATCTTCTCCGACCACCGCCTTATACTTAGGCATTGCCCTCGGATCGAGGGCTTTGATACCATTGTTAAGATGGGTAGCCCTTCCAACAGATCAAGGAGAGTAAGGGAACTAGATCTACATGTAAACTAGAACTACAAAGGGAAATACGATTGATAATTGATAGCCGACTGCCAAAATCCTAGCAGCTTTTAAATAGGTTTTATACTGTTCCAGATTGTGACACCTGTCACCAGTTCGATGGTTCACATGGAAACCCTAACGACTAGTTTAATTAATACTCAACTAAATTAACTAACTTAATTAACACATAACTAATTAGGGTTTCTTCAAATCTTCAGGCAGGCCCAGACATCGACCCGACCTACTAAAGAGTACTACTCCTACGCCCAACAGGGATATGACCCATAACATTGGTAATTTGGCAGTCATCGGTCACTGTGTGTGGGATGGTGATGGCCTCCTCATTATGTTCTTAATTTAGTTCTTGCTCAAGAAGATGAATTGATGATTAAAATGGTTTCTAATATTGATGAGTTGGCAGACATAGTTCGACCTAGGGGTGGCCATACGAAACCGAAAACCGAAAAAAACCGAACCGAAACCGAACCGAAAACCGAAAAAAACCGAACCGAAGACAAACCGAACCGAAAAACAAAAACCGGACCGAACCGGGTATGTATGGTCCGGTTTGCGGTTTGGGGTCCGTAGAAACCGGACCGGACCGAAAAACAGGAAAAAAATAAATAAATAAGTATATGAATAAACTCATAATTAAAAGGACTTTAATTATGTAGTAGGAAGGAAAAAGACTTTAATTATGGAAGAAAATTTATCAAAAATCTCGTAATATAAGATGTGTTAGGAATGGTGAAATAGGACTATGGTTAAAAAATCACGTAATTCGGATAACGTCTCGGTGTCGATAGTAGCGGTCAACCCTATTTACCGTTTTTATTCCCTATGGGGAGCCATATCGTCGGAAGGTAAATGTCCCAAAATTTTTATATGGACGGTTGCGTCTCATCTACGCGAGTGTTTTTCGTGTAGAAGGTTTGACAAAAATATGTAATATAGAGGTAGATATGAGTGTTTCCGTGTGATAACTAACGACGTATTAGGGTTGACTGTTTCGATCGATCCCTTAACTTTGTCGGATCTAGTTGAATTTTTTACCACATAGATATTTCATCATAATAATCATATCTGACGGTTGAATTTTAATTTTTTACTTTTAGTCATCGGAATCACAATATGCATACTAATGTTGTATAACTTGTTTATTAGGTTTTAAGCAAATGCACAACTTTATGAACCAACTCTACATAGAAGAAAAATTATCAAAAAACTCGTGAAATAAAATGTGTTCAGAATGATGAAATACAGCTCTGGTTAAAAAATCACGTAATTCGGGTAACGTCTCGGTGCCGATTATAGCGGTCAACCCTATTTACCTTTATTATTCCCTAGGGGGAGCCCTATCGTCGGAAGGTAAATGTCCCAAAATTTTTATATGGACGGTTGCGTCTTATCTACATGAGTGTTTTTCGTGTACAAGGTTTGACAAAATTACGTAATATAGAGGTAGATATGAGCGTTTCCGTGTGATAAGTGACGATGGATCAGGGTTGACCGTTTCGATCGAGCCCTTAACTTTGTCGGATCCAGTTGAATTTTTTTCCACATACATATTTCTTCATAATGATCATATCTGACGGTCGAATTTTAATTTTTTACTTTTAGTCATCGGAATCACAATATGCATACTAACGTTGTATAACTTGTTTGTTAGGTTTTAAGCAAATGCACAACTTTATGAACCAACTCTACATAGAAGCAAAATTATCAAAAAACTCGTGAAATAAGATGTGTTCGGAATGATGAAATACAGCTCTGGTTAAAAAATCACGTAATTCGGGTAACGTCTCGGTACCGATTGTAGCGGTCAACCCTATTTACCTTTATTATTCTCTAGGGGGAGCCCTATCGTCGGAAGGTAAATGTCTCAAAAATTTTATATGGGCGGTTGCGTCTCATCTACGTGAGTGTTTTTCGTGTAGAAGTTTTGACAAAAATACGTAATATAGAGGTAGATATGAGTGTTTCCGTGTGATAAGTGACGATGGATCAGGGTTGACCGTTTCGATCGAGCCCTTAACTTTGTCGGATCCAGTTGAATTTTTTCCCACATACATATTTCTTCATAATGATCATATCTGACGGTCGAATTTTAATTTTTTACTTTTAGTCATCGGAATCACAATATGCATACTAATGTTGTATAACTTGTTTATTAGGTTTTATGCAAATGCACAACTTTATGAACCAACTCTACATAGAAGCAAAATTATCAAAAAACTCGTGAAATAAGATGTGTTCGGAATGATGAAATACAGCTCTGGTTAAAAAATCACGTAATTCGAGTAACGTCTCGGTGCCGATTGTAGCGGTCAACCTTATTTACCTTTATTATTCCCTAGGGGGAGCCCTATCGTCAGAAGGTAAATCTCTCAAAATTTTTATATGGGCGGTTGCGTCTCATCTACCTGAGTGTTTTTCGTGTAGAAGTTTTGACAAAAATACGTAATATAGAGGTAGATATGAGTGTTTCCGTGTGATAAGTGATGATGGATCAGGGTTGACCGTTTCGATCGAGCCCTTAACTTTGTCGGATCCAGTTGAATTTTTTCCCACATATATATTTCTTCATAATGATCATATCTGACGGTCGAATTTTAATTTTTTACTTTTAGTCATCGGAATCACAATATGCATACTAATGTTGTATAACTTGTTTATTAGGTTTTAAGCAAATGCACAACTTTATGAACCAACTCTACATAGAAGCAAAATTATCAAAAAACTCGTGAAATAAGATGTGTTCGGAATGATGAAATACATCTCTGGTTAAAAAATCACATAATTCGGGTAACGTCTCGGTGCCGATTGTAGCGGTCAACCCTATTTACCTTTATTATTCCCTAGGGGGAGCCCTATCGTCGGAAGGTAAATGTCTCAAAATTTTTATATGGGCGGTTGCGTCTCATCTACCTGAGTGTTTTTCGTGTAGAAGTTTTGACAAAAATACGTAATATAGAGGTAGATATGAGTGTTTCCGTGTGATAAGTGACGATGGATCAGGGTTGACCGTTTCGATTGAGCCCTTAACTTTGTCGGATCCAGTTGAATTTTTTCCCACATACATATTTCTTCATAATGATCATATCTGACGGTCGAATTTTAATTTTTTACTTTTAGTCATCGGAATCACAATATGCATACTAATGTTGTATAACTTGTTTATTAGGTTGTAAATAAATGTGCAACTTTGTGAACTATAACCATTTTTCACTATAATGATAATAAGATGAAAAATTATGAATTTGGAAAAAAAAACCGAAAAACCGAACCGAACCGCACCGAACCGTAGGTGTGGTTTGGTTTGCGGTTTGGCCTCTTGAATAGTAAAAAACCGAACCGAACCGAACCGAAGTATAACATTGGTTTGGTTCGCGGTTTGGGGTATAAACCGAACCGAAGTGGACCGGAGCCAGCCCTAGTTCGACCGCAGCGTTTTCGGCTTTTCTAGATACGTTGGGGTACACATAGTTGACGAGGTAGGAGAAGAATGATCAGAAGATGATACTTTGTTGTTAAGGGATGCAGACGTGTATGAGTTTTGGTGAGCTTGAGTAGCATTGGAGCATAATAGATATTAGATTTAATTTCACTTAAGATTTGATATTAACATTGTTTCATCTCTATAATTTTAATTTTAAAAATTTAACCCCAAAAGCTTCCATAAATCATATTAAATTGTTGAAATTTCATTCAATTTGAACGTTAAATACTAGCATAAAATCATAAAAAATGATCATCGAAGACGATTTTAGTTATTATATGACTATTTCAGTCCTTAAAAGTGAGTTTATAAAGTCAAAATTAACATTCAAGTTAGATAACATTTTAGCAATTAGACATAATTAATGAAATTTAGAAATTTCAAAAGGTAAAATTTTAAAATTAAAAGTATGAAGAGAAACAATATTAACCATAAAACCTCATATGGATAAACTAAAATCAATCTATTATATTATTGTACCGCTTAAATTCCAAATTGGAAGAGTTTGGTGATGAAAGGAAGAGTGGTGTGTGCTCGAAAATATTGACTACTGAGAAACTGATTGATGTTTGAGAACAACAGTCTTGTTGCATGTGATATTGGGATGATTCTAACGTGAAGGATGGATCTTGATATTAAATACACAATTAGAGAAAGAGCGAGAGCACGATAGATGGATCTTGATATTAACTACACTAACCTTCTTGCACCCGTTGTGTTCGTTATGTCTCGTTGCTAATATATGTTTTAAGCGAGCTGTGAAGAAGTTAGGATTTTCAGTTAGAGAGGGTTCGAGATTGACACATGTTAGTATGCTATTGGATGAGGGGATCATATTCAAAAATAAACTCGTATTCAGCAATTTTGCTCTCTGCAACATATAAAAAACGAGATCTGCCGGAAACTTAGGAGGGTCCGGACCCCTTCAGGTCTGAACGTAGCTCCGCCCCTGCAAGCGAGAGTGAAGTATAAACGAATCCGAAGCATTCTAGCATTATAATAACAATGGTGTTCAAATAGAAACTCTAAGATAATTAGAAATAGATTATCATCAACTTATTCATTGATAGAAGTTATTTTATAAAAGGACTTATATAGTCTTACAAGGAAATATTTATAGATATCCTATTACAACTAGGGAACATAAATCACAATCTAACTAGCATAGACCAAGGCACCCACATGTCAAATATTCTTGAACACTCCTCCTTGTGTCGTGTGTCTTCATGTTAAATGGTACATCCGGTGTTGCCTCATCAAAACCTTGCCAAGTAACAAACAAAACCTTGGTCAAAAGACAAAAGAGCACAACGCACCAACTGGTTCATTGAGAATTCCACCATGTGAGGCTCTCCTGACGAATAACTCAGTCGGAGTGACTTGACAATTTTCGTTCCAATACTCTTCACATGTTTCTTGAGAATGTCTTGGAGTTTCAGCATAGGAGGTAACGGTGGCGGTGTTGGTAGCCTGGTCCCGTGACCAGTTAGTGCTAAGATCCTCAGTGACAGAGCACTCATTTGCGACCCTTGTTGAACCTCAAGCGGTGCATGGAATGTTACCTCGTTAAAAATCTTACCAAGCAAAAACTCAGTATGACAAAAGACTTAGTCTAAGGAAAAAAGAGCACAACATGGTTGACACAATACAATCGCACCCTTCACATTTGATAATGACAATTATTAGACTTTCTCTCAAGTCTGTATCTCCTCTTAATACTAACACCAATCATAAGAAGCTTCCTGATTCTTAGTAACCACGGAAGTATCGATAACTTAGCATATCAATACTCTTTAATATGTCTCCAAATGTGGCATTAGGCAATGACTATATCATGTCGTATTATCCTCAACATGATCTCTTACTTAGACCTCAAGGAGAACCGCTCAAGAACTCAAAGCATAAGTTCACGCAGAGATTCAGATTCTCGTGCAGTATGACCTTGGAGGACAAAATCAGCTTTAACTTCATATACGAAATAGATACTGAGGATCCGTAAACGGCTCTGGAAAGTAGACATTCATACCCTTCCAACCATAGGTCACACACCTTCTGGTTCATTCGGAACTATCCAGAAAGCTCTATCAAAGTTAGCTGACTGTTTTGACAAAATCATATTCTCAGACAGATTTGTCATACTTACGATAATGGTCATAACTCACTCAATATTATAACTATGATCATATGATTGGTGTCCCTAGAAATTAGACACATAAATTTTCAACAGTACCAATTTCACCATCGTGGAGGCCATAAAACTGGAGGACTTGTCAGATAATCTTTGATTTTATCAAAATCATCTTATGCACTGGTTCCCAGACAAAATTTCTTCTGCTTGAAACTTCAGTAAAAGTGAAAAGGGAGCAATTTTCCCCGCAAAATTAGAAATAAATCTCCGCAAGAAATTAATCATGCCAGTAGGCTTTGAAGCTCCTTGTTCCTTGGCGCATGAACATCAATAAGTGCCTTAGCCTTGTCTTATAAGACCTCTATGCCTCACTAGTGTACAACAAAACCCAAAAAGTCTCCAGCTAGAACCTCAAATACATACTTAGCAGGGTTCATCCTTAGTCGAAGTTTTCTCATCCTAGTAAACATCATTCACAGGTCCTTGATGTGATCTTCTTTCTTCTTCGATTTTACCACCACATCATCAATATAAACCTTAATATGACTTCCCAAGATATCATGGAAAATTTGGTTCTTTACGCGTTGGTAAGTAGCTCCTGCGTTCTTGAGTCCAAAAGGCATGCCGTTATACTCAAAGGCCCTTGTAAAGCCTGGACAACAAAAAGTTGTCTCATGCTTGTCATTTTCATCAACATGTATCTGGTGATAACAAGTTGTGTCATCCATAAAGGATATCATCTCATGTCCTACTACAACATCAACCAACATGTCCACCATCGACATTGGATTTTGAGAGCTTCCATCGTTCGCACTGTGATGATGCTAACAGCTGCACTATTGTCGACTAAGATCTTGTTCACTCTCATCCTTTCCATTTCTACAGTGACATACTATAATACCCGGGAAAATTATTGAGCTTATTATATTAAGATCGTTCAAGGATTAGTTTATGATTTTCGTTATTAAGTTAGTGCTCGAGGATATTTTTCAGGAATTTCTACAAGGTGTAAACCTTGATATTAGAGTTTGATATTACAATACCTGTTACGATGAGTTCGTGGAATTTTTGGGAGAATATTTCGGAGTTCCAAGCTATTTTATATGAATTTCTGAAGTTTAGAAATTCTTGGAAATTCCTTAAATAAAAAGGAAATTGTGCGGTGAGATCTGGACCATTGAAATTTAGACCATTCAATCTCAACCATTGAAAATATTTTAAGTCATGAGTATAAAAACAGGCTGACTTGGTCAACTAGTCAGACCACCTCACACTCTCTCCGACACCGACTTAACGTCGACCGCCAAACAGTGATGCTGCCCAGCCATCCGACCATCTTTCGACGAACAGACGACCACCAATTGGATCGTCTTGGTGTCGTTGAGAGACCTCTGACCTTGGTTTTCCCTATTGGCAGCTATAGGGAAAGAAATGACGGTGAGAAGCTATTGCTCCTCTGTCGATTTCTTGGTTTTTAGACCACTAATCCGACTTCTCTTGGTATGGATTTCTTCCTCTCTTCTTTCTCATCATTCTAGATAAATTAGTTATCTGTTTGGATTTAAATTTATCGATATTGGTTTGGATACTTGCGGATGGAACTGACGATATTCTAGATAAATTAGTTATCCCGTGTCCTGGATACTTGCGGATGGAACTGCAATCGATGAACCCGCTGTTTGATTGCCCGTGCGAAGAGTGGAAGCTGTGATGAAACAGTATAGGATGCCTCAGACAGTGGCGTTATGCCATATCGAAGATGGTGAGCTAGCAACTCAACTGTTGGAAGGAGAAGCGCCGGTGAGCGAGGTCCTGGTTCTACATAGGTTGAAGCTTTCGCTTGACCCATGGTTGTGTTACGTGCTGATCGAGCTCGGAGTTGCCCTTGGGCAAATGAGGCTGAACATGTTTAAGATCTTAATGGCGATGGCGGTGGTCTGAGAGATGTGTGGGTGTCAGCGCCCTACCGTGGCAGAAATCACATATTTTTACGACCTGTGATACTCAAGAAGCGGGAAGCGAGGAACAGCGACATTGGTGTTGCGAAATGACAACTGAAAGAAGCATCCAAACTTGTGCATCAAGGGGATGCCGAAGTCCGAAAATGAATGGTACACCAATGCGTTTGTCACTCTCAAAGATTGAGAGTTTGGAGGCAGTGACTTGTGGGACTTCGCCTTATAGGTTGAAGTCTTGCTTTCAAGCGATCCGGGGTGGGTTTCGTAACAGTGATATACTATTACATGTGTAACATTATGTAACATTTTTTAACATGTTGCTTTGTTTGTGAGAAAATAAAGTGTTCCCGCTATCAGATATCGAGCGAGAAAGACTACGCCGTGTAAAGGTACTTTTGATCGGAAAGCGGACTACGGACCAACGTATCGTTGCATGCTAGCCTTGCTTAATTGCTTGCGGACTAAGTAGATCTCCAGGTAGATGTCACTTTATCATGTCCATGTAGTCTCAAAATTGACTTTCGCTATATGACTTTTGCAGTTAGCGGTTTCAATGTTGGGCACCACTCTAAGTTTTCTCTTGAAAAGCTGTATCTAGAGTTTTTGTTGCAGTATTCTTCTCCGGACACAGAAGAGGAACCCGTAGAGAACCTTTCCTTTGGCGAAATAATGAATGTTGCTGCCAGACGCGTGTTACAAGAGCGTGCCTAGCTGTCCAAGTCGAGGGTTACGGAGGGCGATGTCGTCCACAAAACCGCTGAAGAAGTGGAGGTTCCTGGTCCTCTGCATACTCACCAGGATGGAGCATCCAGGAAGTCTTTGCCGCCTCATCCGTCGATTTCTCAGCAGCGCGTGGAAAGTGAGTCCTCGGAAGATGAAGGCAACATCGCCGAGGTACAAAGAAAGAGGAAGTTGGAGTGTGCCGCTTTTGCTGCGGGGGAAAAGTGGAAGCGTGAACTGCTTCTAGCCGCGCTGTTCAAAAAAGGCGAAGCCTGCTGAGGGGAGGAAAGAGGTCCAAGAGCGTACCGCTGGAGAAGGTGAACATGCGGTTCTTACCTTGGTCGAGGGATCCTCATTTCTGGTGGTACAAGCGCTATCCCGGGCTCCGTCGTCAGAACAGTTGCTGATTCAGGCCTTCTGCCAGTTTGTTGGCATATGAGGTCTTGAGCACCCGGAGCAGCCAAACGAATAGGAGATGATGGGAGCGGAGAAGGAGGGACTTATAGAGGTGCTGGCCAATTCCTTCAAAACTGTGCACGCAACTGGTGGAGCAGAGTCTGCCCAGGCCTGGCACTTGAAGGAGATGAAGAGGGCGCTAACGGCGACCAAGAGGGAGTTGGCGCTGTTGAAAGCGAGGAATGCCAAGCTGTTAGCCAATCTACTTGACCGGGAGCAGAAACTTGAAAACGCTCGAACCAAGGCTTTAGAAGATGACACAAAAATGGATTCTATGAAGTCCGAGGTGGAGCAGACTCTCCGCCTTCTTAGCTCCGCCAAGCAGGAGGTGGAGTCTCTGCAACACACTATTGCTGCTAAGAAGAATGAGATGCAGCAAGCTATGGCAGCAAATGAAGAAGAGTTGAAAGGCGTTGTCGTTAATTATGAAGCCAAAATGCAGGTCATAAATGACGCTACAACGGCCAACATGCAAAGCTAATGGACATAGGTTGCATCGACTTCAACAAATATTTGGAGTGGGAGCAGGCTCAAGCTGCCAAGAATGGACAACCTGTTAGGGTCCAGTCTGCAGAAGAAGGTAAAAGCGTAGCCTCTGAATTATAATGTAATAGCGATAGGTCAGATTCTAACCCTGAAACACATTCTTCTACTCCACAGGAAGAAAGACGACAGCGGAGACGGGAGCGGCGGAGAGAAGTCAAGGAGCGAGCGGAGTAGGAATAGGGACTTAGGTGTGGGAAGGCGGTTTCTTGCATGAACACGGCCTTACGTAAATCTCCTTTTTGCTTAGTTAACGTAATAACGTTATTTTAAACAGCGGATTTCTTTTATAAATCGTGTGTTTTATATAAATCGCCTTTATAAAGTTAGTATTCCGAGTAAATAAAATCACTGGAAGTATTATTTTGTTCTTAGTGGTTTAAACTTGACTGGCAAGATTGAGACGCTAGATGAAAGAACAATAACTTAGATAATACAATGGCGTAGAAACAATATAAACAAATGGGGGATACCAACTATATCGTTTTAAGAGGGCGAAATATAACACATGATTTATAGTGGTTTGTCATTCCGTTTGCTGGAATAGTTACATCCACTGAAAAGTTTGTTATACGAATTTGCGGTATTAACCGTTACATTAATAGTTGCTGCAAAACTTTTGGTACTCAAGCATACTGTGAGTAACAACGTCTTAAGTGTTGCACGTTCCAAGGGTGGGTGGAAACCTTTCCGCCCTTGTCTTTGATGTATAACATACTTGGGCCAGCGGCCTCCACGATCTGATAAGGTCCTTCCCAAGAAGGGCGTAACCCTTTGGCTTTGAGAATGACTTCTTTCATAACTCAATCTCCTTTTTGGAAGCTTCTATGGCGAACTCTTGTTGTAGGGGCTTCCTTTTGCTTGTTTTGCAAGTTTTGGAAATGAGCCTTGATAAGCTTTTCTTCTACCAAATCTTTGTCAAGGAAAAGATCGTGATGATTCATTTCGCTGTTGAAAAGAATGACTCTGGCTGAGGGGCACATGACTTCCATTGGGAGTACGGTTTCTGTGTCGTAGGTCAAGCAAAATGGGGTTTCGTTGGTGGCCTTAGTTGGCCTTGTTCGCAATGCCCATAGCACTTCTGGCAATTTATCTGCCCATAAGCCCCTGCGATCATCCAACTTCTTTAATAGCATTTTAATTTTCTTGTTAGCTGATTCGACCTGACCGTTGGTTTGTGGGTGAGCTACTGAGGCAAATCGGATTCGGAGACCCTTAATAGCGGCCCACTCAATGAGCTTGTCATTATTGAACTGGATCCCGTTATCTGTGATGATCGTATTGGGCACACCGAATCTGCAGCAAATGTTCTTTCAGATAAATCATGTTGTCGTGAACGAATCCATATTCCTAAATCCATAGATTACTACTGCATGCATTTATAACAGTCGAAGTGAAGGCATTCGATCCCCTCCAACAACTGTGAGTGTTTCTACTGTGCGTGAGATCGGCATACATGCATAGAATTAATAATGGATATGAGACCAAATGCTTTGGCGCCCCTTGTGTATATGGTAAGGGTGCTGTGCAATATATATTCCCAGTTTCTAACCTAGCAAAACCTCTCCCAAAGAACCTGCTTGGATCGATCTATGTTTTTTTACACTATCCTAATAACATTTATGATGAAAAATCTTGTGTGTGATATATATACACATCAATATATTCCCAGAAAGGATCGTGTGCTCATGTTCTGAGGGAAAGAAAGGCTGAAGATAGCCAGACTGATCAGAGAAGTCTGAAAATTATCAGTCTCGCAGTAAAGCGTGGTTCAAGTCTAAGGGCATAATTCTTAGTGGATCATGGCGTCCGGAATTGTAAAGTGTACTTGATATCATGTACAATATATATTACAGAGGTTGAGTTCAATTCTCTGTGAGATGTGTTCTGGGAGTAGTCTAGTACTAGCAGATTCTAATAACTACGTACAAGGCGGCTTTGGCTAAGTACGATCACGTACAGTTAAACTTATCCATGCCAGGAAGGAAATTAACACTGAAGAAACATAAATATAAGTAACATAGTCTACATAGAACTATATATTCACTGTTTGTATATGTATATATATGTACATGCATATACATATTGGTGAACGTACGTACTTAAAGAAAAAGATGGTCTTTTGGGTTAGTAGAGGTGGGAAGAGTGGAAATTCTTCGGTCCATGCATCAAAATACACGAATTGAAAGCAATACTCAAAAGAAGAGTGTCGTATCCGAGCAAACTGATTAAAAAGAAATAGTGTCTAGCTAGTGTGATATGCATCAGGACCTTGATTCTCACTACCGGTCAGTAGTACCATATATAAAGCAAAGTGGTTCTCTAGCTCCATGTCACGTTCTAAACCAGCTAAGCTAAAGCTCCTCTTTCTCCTTTAAGCCTTTTTTCTCTTTCTCAATCTCAAGCTTCGAGATAAGTAGTGCATGCTGCAACAGAAACCCTCATACCTATAAAGACATCCAGCTCGCCATGAAGTAAAAATTAAACTGCCCCAGAGAAACTTCTTGCATAGCTAGCTAGCTTCTCTTACTTTCCCTTCGTCCTTCCTCGACCTCAACTAGTATCTAGCTAGATAGCTCTAATATATAGACTCAGCTATCACAATTACCGAATGATTATCTAGTTTCTTCTAAATTCCCGTCATCTGTATCGATGCCCTAGCTAGCTTGCTGATTAGAGGTTCTGTGTTCTGGTGTTGACGTACGGTGAAAAAGGAAATATGGGTAGTGGTGGTAGTGATAATTGTGTTTCTTCTTGCTTTGTTAAGGTTCTGTTGGGAACAGTTGCAGTGGTGGTCTTTATCTTGGTTTTGTTGGTTGCCACGGTAGACTTGACTACTACTGATCAAATTCAAGGACGACGCATAGAGTCGTCAAAAACTACACCCACAACCTCATCAGCAACATCAGATCAGTTTGCAGGAACTAGTATGATACATGCTCAGAAGCTTGTTCATCCGGAGCTGGATCTCAACTATATGAGCAAACGAAGAGTTCCTAATGGACCAGATCCTATTCACAACAGGTACTATACAGCCATACATGCATTTTTAACATGATGATATTTTGATCTTGTTTGATCTATATACGTTTTCATTTGCATAATTCTCAAACTTCTATGTTTATTAATTAATTAATGCATCCACGTAGAAGTATAAAAATTCAAATAACTAAAACGAAAAACCAAACTAAGAAGCCCTCTCGTTCTTTAAGTGTTCCATTGGTTATCGTTGTGGAAAAGAAACTGTTCCATTGATTTGTTAGAAACAGTTGAAGCATAATTAGGTTCAGTTCTTAATCTTCCATCTACTCACTTCAAGAAGAAAAGAGAAATAAAGTATGTCTCTTCACTTTATTCCATTCCATAGGTCTTAGTGATGCTTGCTTAAAGCTAATTAACATTTCATCTTGTGTTCTCTTTCTCCTTCTATTGTTTTCACCTTTATTCGGAGTTACAAGACTTGAGAATAAGAATCATGAGCTGCAATTAATTAAAGTTACTATGTATTGTGATGATTAAACGGTAATTACCTTATTACTTGTACTTAATTAGCCTTCCCTTGATGCCCACTAGGTTTGGTTTGGGTCTAGGTTCTTTGGGCTTAGGTCTTTAGGTTTTGTCTTTTTCAAGCTTATTTTGCTCCTTTTTTTGGGCTGTATGGGTTTTTGTTTTTGTCCTTGTTTTGGTATAGGTTAGTAGTCCTTTGAGAGTGAGGGTTTTAATGGGTTGGTTGGTGTTGTGGGATGAGCAATGACTATGGTGTTGGTCGTCTCTCTTCTTTTAGTCGAGGGTTTGGGGTTCTGGTAGGGTCGTGTTGCTGAGGGAGCCATGGTTATGATGTGGTGACCAGAGACTATCTTAATGTCGGTTAGTTCTTGTTGTCTTGTAATTGATGCGGATCAGGTATCAAGAACAGACCTCCAACAGTCAGTTAACAGACACCATAAATAAGGAGTAGCAAACTCATAGAATGAGACAAATCCATGCCGCAATAAACTAGTTTATTTCATAAAATATAAGATCCCTAACAACTATTACAATACCTATATTTATATGGGTTACAATACTTGGAGAGCAAGTAGGGTTAAACTAAAAAGGATGAGTAATTAAACATAAATTCTAATAATTATTAGATAATTCTCTAAACTATAACAATAATGAAATATCAAAGATTATGAATCTAATGTAGAACGACTCGCAAAGGAGTTCGAGGAGCAGCTTGAAAGTCAACGTCGTAAGCAAGTATAAATTTTCTATTATTCTTAGAATTATGATTTATGATTCAATAGGAATTTCTAGTTTTAATAGGTTTTGTTATTTCCTAGTCTTATTCTAAAAAAGATTTAGTCTTGAGTTAGAGCCTATAAATAGACACCCTCTATGTTGTATTAGACATTCAACAATTCAATAATATTTCAAAAACCCAGAGATTATTCTCATTATTATCCTATATTTCGGTTTGATGCTTGTCTACCGTTTCCACCTATTCAACCCATAGCTTTCAATGCGTTAGAATCTATTATTAAATATTGTCTTATATGCTCCTGCATCAGTAATAGGGAGGTTACATGTGTATATATGCTGATAGTTTTAGCATATAGTGTTTGAAAGGGTTGTTTCTTCTTAAGGTTTACTGTGAGAATGTATCGAGGCTTCTGGTTTAGATTAGGTTACAGTTGAACCCGTTTCGGTTCTTGTCTACTGTAGTCCTGGTGTTTCGGGTAAGTAGGGAGAAATTTATTTCCTCCATCAGTATCCTTCATGATTGTAATATTGTATTTCCGCTTAATGAAATTATTTTCCCTAAAAAATATAATACAAGCTAATTTGAGTCGGTACTGAATACTGTCATCAAAACAATGAGCTCTTACCAAACTAATTATCTACATGAATCACACAACCGGCCCTAATTAGAGCAACTCAGCAAAGTCCTGCTTTTCAGTAACGGCGATCAATCACTGCCTGGGATGTCTTTCTTATATTTCTGTTGATCATAACAGGAGAACCGGCAACTCCGGCAGACCGCCTGGCCAATCTTAGCCAGTGGATCGAGCAGTAGTGCAGTACTATTCATATATCAAAGGTTAGTTCAGCTGGCCAGGGAGTGCAGACAATCGAACATGACAACAGACGTACTCGATGAAGATCGATGCATATATATGTCTCGCCTTTAGGCTAATGTGTGTATGTATTTCGTACAAATCTTGGAACCAAGACATAAAATCTTCTTCAAAACAGTTTGGGGATCGTTTTCACAGACAGTTCAAGGGGTAAATTAAATGAAGCTAGCTTGAGTGACACAATACACACGATCTGCGCTCTCTCATACATGTTCAAAGAGACCGAATCTAGCCAGAGAGAAAATTAACTGTTTCAGAACTCAACTTTAGTAGTGCTCGACAGATTTTATTAGTAGCAGGGATAGAAGAGATCATCAATCTTTAAATAGCATGTAGCATAAAGAGATTATGGTTTTATATATCCCATGGATGCTAGCATGGGAAAAGGGATATATGTATGCATGAATATTAATATTCGTTAAATATAATGTTCCTTTAGTTTTCTATTTACAATGATTATCATGCATCCATGTTTGGCTTTAGCTTTGGCTTGTTGAACAGATTCGTATTAATGGTGTTTGCATCTGGTAGTGTTGGTCATTTTCAATTCGTAGCTGGATTCGATTGGTGAAATATATATACAGTATATACAATGCTGGAAGTACTTGCTACTTCTCTACTGCTACTACTGTATTGGTCTATGATCCATTCAAAACTCTTCAAAGTGATAACAAATCAATTGAAACTGGCTTTATATCCTCACTTTATCTTTTATAGCATGCTTTAGTGACCAAGATTAAAGAGATTCGCGGTTCAAAAACGGAGCAACTACCCAAAACGGAAAAAGATAAAGAGCTTGAAAGTACTCGTATATATACACTGTATATTCTTGTCTAGTATTAGCATGACTGCGTGAGAGAGGAGGGTGCCCGAGTGTGTACGTATCAGGTTGATTAGGAACAACCAATCGATCTAAACGAGTTTGTTTGTTTTGGTAAATAAACGAGTTTGATTGAACAACTGAACTTGAAACTTGCTTAACCGAAGCTCACTATCTAGCTAGTTTACTAAAGACATTGGTCAAGCTAGGCTAATATATATAGCGCCGTTCCATCTCAAGACGTTCAAGAAGGGAAGTCACTGTGTAGGTATAGGTATAACTGTCAACTTCTGAAATGAGGAATCTGCTATGGACACCAACAATGATATTTCTCTATCTATAGTTCATTACTCTAGCTAGGGTTCTTTTGGTCTGTATAATAATTAGTCAATTATGTTTGCTTGTCAAAAGATTCCACAATTGGAAAGCCCAAAATGAAAACAGAACAAGAATACAAGGCCCAACAGGCCGCCTGATGGAGGGCATTTGATTGTTCAATTGCTCAGTTCAATATTGATAGAGCTCTATGATGAGGGGGACGAGAGGCGCTAGTGTCTGGTTTCGGGCTCAAGTGGTTATGCAGAAAGAGGGGTGGTCTATCTCTCCATGCACGGTCGCGAATGACGTCAAATTTCCGGTGTCAACGTGACGTTGACGGAGTTGTAGTGGCTTCACGTTCAAGCTGTCAACTCTCTTTGGGCCGGATCTTCAGGAGACTTCCCTTAAGGTCCACTAGGGTTGGGTTGAGCTTAGGCTCTTTGGACCTAGGTCTTTAGATTTTGTCTTTTTCAAGCTTATTTTGTTGTCCATTTTTTGGGCTTAGTATGGGTTTTTGTTTTGGTATGTCACTACCAGGATCAGCACTTTAGTCGACGAAAAATTTTCGTCGCCCTGTTAGCCAAATTCGTCGACTAAGTTCTTAGCCGACGAGTTGAAGTCGGCTAAGTTGTCGTCGGTAAAGACTCGTCGGCTATAACTTTAGCCGATGAAATAAAAGTGGTCGTCGGTTATAGTTTAAACTATAGCCGATGACTTATTTTATTTCGTCGGCTACGACTTATTTTTCTATTTTCCGTCTGCTAAAGTAAGACTAAAGCGGACGAAATAAATTGTCGTCGGCCTTAACCTGAGACTTTGACCGACGAAATATTAATATATTCGTCGGCCAAAGTATTTTATAAAAAAATAAAAATAATTATAGCCGGCGAAATTTACTATAATTCGTCGGCTAAATATTGAAAAAATATAGCCGACGAATTATAGTAAATTTCGTCGGCTAAATACCACTATAGCCAACGAAATAAGCCATATTTCGTCGGCTAAACTTTCAAAAAAAATAAAAAACTATAGCCGACGAATTATGGTAAATATCGTCGGCTATAGTACTTTTTATACTAAAAACCCCCCTAAAATTTCTAAATTACCATCCAAGTAAGCTGCAAATTACACAAACAATTTATATAACCAACAACACCATCAAAAGTCGTCTAAACGTTTTTCATTAAATTATTTATAAATTGTTCATAAACCCATAAAACTATACAAAATCTATATCGTCTAGATCTATATTTGCTTCAGGAATAGGTTGTTGTTGAGGATGTTGCGACGGCTGAGGTAGGGAAATATGCATAGGCATGGGCGGAGCCGGAAGTCCTTGAAGCTGGGCGTGCGTTCCCATGAGTAGTTCAGTGGGTTTGCAACTCGTTCTTCCACTCCTTGTACCTACAGATACCACAAAAAAATTATAAATATTATTAATTACACATATAATTTTGTTTTTCCATTAACTTTCTAACGTACCTTCCCCCGTGCACAACGTCCGCCCAGGTGTTCCTCATGTGCTGGGAACGTCAAACCACACCTGCATTAAAAAATTTATTAGTTAAGTTTTTTTATAAATCAACAATATAATACATAATATTAGTTATGAATTTTTTAAACTTACCGACATTGCGTTGTAAACCAAGTCCTTAACCTCCTGTGGGACCTCGCCCCATTCTAACCACAACATAGGGACTCTATCCCTAATGAGCGCTCCCACGCGGCCGGAGTACATCCTCGTCTTCCCGCCCGATACTACGTTGTCATCCCCGTCAGTATCGATGAAGATCCTTCCCGAGGTATTCACTATCTTCTCGAGAGCCTTCCCTATGACGGGACATCTCTTCTTCCTTATCGGCTTGGTTCCGACGATGCCTATCACAAATTAATTATTAACAAATTATTCTTATTATGACATTATAAGAAAAAAAATTATTTATATTTCATTACCTGAGGGCGTTAGGGCGGACGCGACGGATTCCGACTCTGTCGCCGATGATGATACCCTCACAGAAATAAGACCCGTACCAAAAGGCACGAACTGGTACACCGCTGATGAGGTCACCTGCGGGGGCAGTGGATAAATCGGCGCCTCTGAGTCATCGACTGCATGTAATGCCGGTATCAACCAGGAAAGGTAGAGAAGAGGCGGCGTCATCTATACCCCAGATGACCCACCCTCCGAAACAGTAGGCCCGAAGTCGGTGCCCTGTGTATCTCAGGCATACGTGGTGCAGACACCTCCACCTGAGTCGGAGGCGACAACTGCCTCGAGGAATGAGGGACGCTCGGCTGTCTCGAGGAATGGGTGGCCTCCGACCGCCTCGAGAAATGTGTGACCCCCGGCTGTCTGGAGGAATGGGTGGCGCCCGGCTATCTTTGCGTGGGGGCTCCAGAAAGGACGCACGTCGGGCTGTCATGGGGTCCTCAAACGACGCTTGAGGGTTGCTAGACGTTCCCTCAGACGATTCAGACATTTTGCCCTTAGAACACTTTGTTTTACCGAACAAGTTTTTCATCAAGTTTAAAATATTAATTTATTAAATTATTAGAATTTTTAATTTTAGCAGTAATTTTTAATATTTTAATTAAACTAAAATTGTTCAAACTGTTAACCTCATCATGCTAATATAATCCTTAAATAAATTTAAAAAAATTCACGGATATATGTATATACCAACATATTATCATTTTATTTAACAAACACCCATATATACATCAATATATATTTATTTGCAGTAATATATACAAATAAATTTATATACATAAAATTTTTCATATAATTCAATATATAAATTAATATAATCAATTCAAAATAAATATATAAATCAATTCAATATATACATCAATAAATTCATATAATTCAATATATACATCAATAATTCAAAATAATTATATAATGCAATATATACATCGAATCACATACCTTAATTTCTTAAAAAAATCGAAAGAGAGAAGAGGGCAGCAGTGGGAGGCAGAGGAGTGGAGGTCGAGAGGAGAGGGAGAATGAAAAAATTTCTAAAAATGTTAGAGTTTATGTCAGGACCCACCCCAAGTTAAACCCCTTTAACTCGAAGTAAATCCTGCGGGGACCACCTCCCAAAGAAGATTCTGCCGAAAAATCGACATAGTCTCCCTTGAAAAGTGGACAACCCTTAACCTGCAATAACCCACAGTACACTTCTAATACCAAAGTCCAACCGAAACTCCTGGAGCCATCCTGCTCCCCAATAACCAACAACTCCACATGATACACATCTAATAACATCCCACAATTAATTCAACATCCCAAATGTAAATGATACATAACATTCCAAGTCCCTAAGAGTTCTTCAACAAATAAACTACCCGATGTGTATCAGAGCGTCTAGGATAAAAGCAGAAACATAGATATATTACAAGTAGGTCAACCCGGAACCTACTGTTAGTGTGGAAAGCGGCGGTAACTATGCTTGGCTTCCAAGTGGTCTAGATAGGTCGAGCTCTGCAATCTGGGCATTTAAAAACGAAAGGCCCAGGGGAGAAACATTGAAAACCGTTAGAGTGAGTGGACGAAAAATAACATGTAAAACTCTATTATCTTTAATGCTCTCCCTCTAGTTTCTTTAAGAAGAACCGCATGCAAATAAACCATCAATGATGCCCTGGCTCAAACATAAATAATTTAAATGTGGGGTGTTAACCTCATCCACGAGAAATCCGACCTGCTCTATCCGGGAGGGTCCATTGACCAGCTACTACCGAAGAGGGTCCCGACCTGCTACTATCCGGGAGGGTCCAATGACCAGCTTCTACCGGAGAGGGTCCCGACCTGCTACTATTCGGGAGGGTCTATTGACCAGCTACTACCGAAGAGGGTCCCGACCTGCTACTATTCGGGAGGGTCTATTGACCAGCTACTACCGAAGAGGGTCATGCTAGCATACAATCCTTTTTCTTTTCCCTTTTTAACATTCCTTTAAAACCAGTAAAACATGTAAAACCTCGTGGGAAAATAATAATAATCGAAACCCCTTAAAATCCGTGAGCCAAGTTTCCCCTTTTAAAATCATCCCCCTCCAAATCCCAAAACGGTGATAATCATTAAACCATAACCCGGGAAAATCTTTTAAAAATCACGGGAAGGGTTTGAACCTCTTTCCCGGCTTGTTTGCCTTTGAAATCCGTAAATCTCATTTTCCCAAATCACCGTAAACATATAAATGGAGGAAATCATATATGCAGGAGAAACCAATTAAAGAGTATAGCATGCAATTTAATTTAAAACAAATGTCCACTCACAGATGCCGCTAGGTCTGTCGGCTACTAGATGGCTGCTCCGCTAGAGCTCCCCCACGTCCTGTACAAAACATATAAACAGGTCTTAAACCCATAATCATCGTGAGGGCAAGAATAACACGCTCTACCCATAGCGTTCAACCTTAACCATCTATCAAAAGTGTGGGTGTCGGCCTCTAACCCTCCAAATAGCGTACAAACTCTTAAACACGCTCTCACGCCTAGCCGGTTCTCCCTAAACGACCGATTAACCTTTAATTACACAAATAATAATCCAAAACCTTCCAAACGTACTCAACACCTCAATTAAATTCCCAAAAATTAGCAACTGCCCCTAATGGACTTCCCTTAATTTTTACAATTTAAATGGGCAAGAAAACTGCCCAAAAGTGGCGGCTCCGCCGCCGGCGGCGGCGGCCGGCAGGAAAATCCGGCCAAAATTCCGGCGACCTCGGATTGCCACCAAATTTTACCAGCAGCTTCGTCTCAACATTTGGGACAACTTTCTAGTTCAACTCGAAGGCCAACTCGGCCCCTAACTAGGTCAATCGACAAGAAATACACAACCCGAATCCAAAAGTCAACCCAAACTTCAAATCCAAAATTCTTCCTACACACTTCAAATCTAGCTACCAAATTCTAGGGGCTTAATGTACACCTCAAACCCATCAAAACCATATAAAGAACTCACCGGGAGGTGGCCGGAGGAGGGAGAAATCCGGCGTCAATGAACAGTGCACAGGTCCCCCCTTCTCGCCGTGATTTCTCTCAAACGGCGGCGACTCAGCTCCGATGGCCACCACCAACTTGAAGGTGGCGCTGCAGGCTTCAATTTGGTACCTAGCACGCGCCCTAACTCCGCCGGACGGAGGAGAAATCCGGTGATGAAATCCGGCGAAAAAAATCGGGATTTTCGGAGGTTTTCGATGGTGAACAGTAACTTTTCCAATTTTCACTTTTTCACCGATTTACCCCAGTAACTCACTATATATAGGCTTTTCACCCAAATAGTAACTTTTGTTTTTTTTTTTGACCATAACTTCTTCATACGATCTCCGATTTAAGCGTGCTACGTGTCCACGGACTCGTAACGACGCCCTCTACAACTTTCATGAAGAAAGTTTCTCCAAATTCCTGACCAAACAAAAAGTCAACTTTTTGACCTTTCTCGGTAAAACGGTTACTACGATACGGTTAAAGACCAAAGTAACTTAGGTAGTAACCGACCGTAAATGGATTCTAGAACCGGGATGTGACAATTCTCCCCCCATATAAAAATTTCGTCCTCGAAATTACATACCTGTCATTCGAAGAGATGGGGGTACTGCTGCCTCACCCGAGCCTCTGGTTCCCATGTTGCTTCTTCTAACTCATGGCTCCTCCAAAGTACCTTCACTAGAGGAATGGTTTTGTTCCTGAGTACCTGCTCTTTCCTATCAAGGATCTTCACCGGCAATTCTTCATAAGTCAAATCTCTTTTTAAATTAACCGGTTGCTCTTGCAACACATGGGATGGATCGGCAACATACTTACGGAGCATAGACACATGGAAGACATTATGTATCCTTGCCAACTCAGGAGGTAGGTCCAACCGATAAGCAAGTGGACCAACCCTCTCAATGACCTCATAAGGGCCTATGTACCTGGGGCTAAGCTTCCCCCGCTTGCCGAAACGTACTACTCCCTTCCAAGGGGATAGTTTCAGAAATACCCAATCACCCACTTGGAATTCAAGATCTCTTCTTCGGTGGTCTGCATAACTCTTATGTCTACTTTGAGCTGTCTTTAACTTGTCCCTAACAACCTTGATCTTCTCATTCGTTTCATGAATCAAGTCAGGGCTACACAACTCTCTTTCGCCAATTTCATTCCAACACAAAGGTGTACGACATTGTCGTCCATAAAGTGCCTCAAAAGGAGACATACCAATGGTGGAATGGTAGCTATTGTTGTAAGCAAACTCCATTAAAGCTACATTCTTGTCCCAGCTTCTTGAGAACTGCATGGCACACGATCTCAACATGTCCTCTAAAGTCTGGATAGTCCTTTCGGACTGCCCGTCGGTCTGAGGATGAAAGGCTGTGCTGAATTGCAACCGGGTGCCCAAAGCTGCCTGTAAAGCTCTCCAAAATCTGGAGGCAAACCTAGGATCCCGATCTGACACTATAGTCTCTGGCACCCCATGAAGTCTCACAATTTCATTGACATACAATTCCGCCAACCTTTCCACCGTATACTTCTTGTTCACCGGCAGAAAGTGTGCTGATTTGGTCAATCGATCAACGACCACCCAAATACCATCATGCCCATCACGAGTACGTGGTAGACTAAAGACAAAATCCATAGCAATGTCATCCCACTTCCACACGGGGATAGGCAAAGGCTGAAGCAAACCAGCAGGTTTCTGTCTCTCAATCTTTACTTGTTGACAAATCAAGCACCTACTCACAAATCCCGCAATCTCTCTCTTCATATTCGGCCACCAATAATGATTCTTCAAGGTCTTGTACATTTTTGTACTTCCAGGATGAGCTGCATATGCGGAACTGTGAGCTTCCTCTAAAATTTCCAACTTAAGCTCCTCATTCCTTTTTGGAACACAAAGTCGGTTCTTGAACATCAAAGTTCCATCCTTTCTAACCGAGAAGTCAACTGTTGTCCCATCAAGTGTCCGCTCAATCAACCGCACTATTGACTGATCATTATACTGTGCCTCTCGCACTTTATCAATTAAAACTGGCCTCACTTGGAAATTAGCCACCAAGGCTTCTACTTCATCCTCCCAAAGTTCAACACCAGTAGCCCGCAACTCATAGAGAAGTGGAACCCGAACCGCTCTCAAATGAGCCAAAGAGACGGAAGGGTTGCGGCTAAGTGCATCGGCCACTAAATTGGCCCTTCCTGGATGATACTCAATGGAAATATCATAATCTGCCAGTAGTTCCATCCATCTCCTCTGCCTCAAATTTAAATCCCTCTGAGTAAACACATAACGGAGGCTCTTGTGATCAGTGAAAATCTGACACTTAGCTCCGTAAAGATAGTGTCTCCATAACTTTAACGCGAAAACTATCGCTGCAAGCTCTAGATCATGGGTGGGATAATTTCCTTCATGTAACTTCAATTGTCTAGAAGCATAGGCAATGACTCTCCCATGTTGCATTAACACACCACCCAAACCTTGTCCAGATGCATCACTATACACCACGAACTCACCACTATCATCAGGTAATGCCAAAACTGGAGCACTCACCAAACGATTCTTTAATTCTTGAAAATTTTGCTCACAGTCTTCACACCATTCAAACTTTACCCCTTTCCTAGTCAATCTAGTAAGAGGAGCCGCAATCTTGGAAAAGCCTTCCACAAAACGGCGGTAGTACCCAGCTAGACCCAAGAAACTCCGGATCTCCTTTACATTAGTGGGTCTCCTCCAACTCACAACTGCTTCTATTTTCTGGGGATCCACCCTGACACCTTCGGCCGTCACAATGTGGCCCAAGAACCCCACTTTATCTAGCCAAAACTCACACTTGCTGAGCTTTGCATACAGCTGAGCCTCCTTCAAAGTCCGTAAGACCAACCTCAAATGCCTTGCATGTTCCTTAGCATTCTTGGAATAAACCAAAATGTCATCTATGAACACGATAACAAACCGGTCAAGGTATGGGCTAAACACCCTATTCATGAGGTCCATAAATGCTGCAGGTGCATTGGTAAGCCCAAAAGCCATCACTACAAACTCATAATGGCCATAACGTGACCGAAAAGCAGTCTTGGATATATCATTCTCCCGAATCCGCAATTGATGATATCCCGACCTCAAGTCAATCTTCGAAAAGACCGTTGCCCCCCTCAGTTGGTCAAACAGGTCATCAATACGGGGCAAGGGATACTTGTTCTTTACAGTAACTTGATTCAGCTTCCTGTAATCCACACAAAGTCTCAATGTACCATCCTTCTTCTTAACAAACAACACTGGGGCACCCCAAGGAGAGGAACTTGGTCGAATAAATCCCTTATCCAACAACTCCTGCAATTGAGTTCTCAACTCCTTCAATTCAGCAGGGGCCATTCTATATGGTGCTTGAGAAATAGGTGCGGTTCCAGGAAGTAAATCGATCGAAAAATCGATCTCTCTTTCGGGTGGCAATCCAGGCAATTCATCTGGAAAAACTTCTGGAAACTCCTTAACTATAGGTATGTCATTCAAACCTACTTCCCCCATACTAGTATCCACCACATGTGCTAGGTAGGCTTGACAACCTTTACTTAACAATTTCCTAGCGGCCACAGCTGAAATTAAACACTTTGGGAGAATCTCTCTTTCTCCTTGAAATATAACCTCCGGCAATCCTGGACTACGAAATACCACTTCTTTCTGGAAACAATCTACCATGGCCCTATGGGCTTCCAGAAAATCCATACCCAGGATTACATCGAACTCTATCATATCCAGAGGAATTAGGTCAGCTTCGAATACAAGTCCATTTAATAACACCTCACACCCACTACACACCCAGTTAATCTCCATTGTATCTCCAGAAGGCAGAGATACACGCCACTCACCTGGGAGTGGGGAGGTTGGCACATTGGCATGGAGTGAAAATCTACTCGACATAAAGGAATGCGTAGCACCCGGATCAATCAAAGTAAAAGCAGGCTGACCAAAGATTAATAACGTACCAATAATGACCTCTGGAGAAGTACGACCCTCCTGCTGAGTCATGGCATGCACTCTAGCATGAGTAGTGGTGGGACGTCCTCTGCCGCCTCTGTTCTGCTGAGCACTGCCTCTATCAGGACCCCACATGCGAGCACCGCTGCCAGAAGCACTCGCTGGAAACTGACCCGATGACTGAGTAGGATCAAACATGGATCTCTGAATCAGGATAGGGCACTCTCTCTTATAGTGATCTAGCTGACCACAATGATAACATCCCACAGCCTGCTGCTGACTCTGCCCCACCTGAAATGGCTGGCCACCTGAGGCCGCACTCTGGCTACTAGATCCTCCACTAAACTGTCCAGATGGGCGTCCACCAAACCGGTTCCTAGGACGTCTCCTGCCGAACCTCTTGAACCGTCCTTGAACTCCGGAACCAGAACTCGAATGACTACTGTATCCACTACCAACAGATGATCCAGAACCCGAAGTAGATGTCCCCCGCCTAGGAGGAACTCGGCTAGGATCACCAAAACTCTGCAGGGGACCAACTGCCAACTCCTGCGCCTCAATATGCATAGCAAACATCAAGGCCTGCTGGAAAGTCTGGTAAGGCACGGCTGTCATCTGACTGGCATATATACCGCCAAGTCCCTGGACAAAGTAGTAAATCTTCTCCTCATCTGTCTTAACCAAGTCAGGCACATAGAATGCCAACTCCCTAAAGCGCTGCTCAAAGGCTGTCACTGTCATACTGTTACTTTTCCTCAGATTCAGAAATTCCAACCTCATACGGTTGATGTGGGCTGGATTGATATAACGCTCCTTAAAATGAACGGTAAACTGACCCCAAGTCATATTCTGAGCTCCATCGCCCAAACCTCTGCTCAAATCCACCCACCAATGCCAAGCTTCCCTTTCCAGAAACTGAACAGCTATGGTCACCATCTTGCTCTCAGGACACTCAGCCTGCACAAACATCTTTTCCATACACTCCAACCAGCTGAGAGCATCTAACGGCTCATTGGCATGGGAGAAAACCCGGGCTCCATTCCTACGAGCCTTCTCATAATTAATGTCTGAGGCAAAGGTAGTGAGTCGCCTGAAGAATTGTTCCAATTGACCATCAGCTGGTGCTCCCGCATCCCCTCCTTCTGGAGGGTTGGGAGGACTAGGAGGATTTCCCCTACGGGCTCGACTACGACCACGACGCATAGTTACCTGAGGAAGAAAACATTTAGTACCATGTATAACATCAGCACTGGATTAACTACTACAAATACTCAAGGAATACCCAGTACCTCATGCATAAATGCTAATGGTCTGCCATGGTCAAACCATCACTCTATAGATACTAGATACTCCTAAGTACAAATAGTAGTATGAAGGAATCGGATAACCTAATGCTCTGATACCAATTGTCAGGACCCACCCCAAGTTAAACCCCTTTAACTCGAAGTAAATCCTGCGGGGACCACCTCCCAAAGAAGATTCTGCCGAAAAATCGACATAGTCTCCCTTGAAAAGTGGACAACCCTTAACCTGCAATAACCCACAGTACACTTCTAATACCAAAGTCCAACCGAAACTCCTGGAGCCATCCTGCTCCCCAATAACCAACAACTCCACATGATACACATCTAATAACATCCCACAATTAATTCAACATCCCAAATGTAAATGATACATAACATTCCAAGTCCCTAAGAGTTCTTCAACAAATAAACTACCCGATGTGTATCAGAGCGTCTAGGATAAAAGCAGAAACATAGATATATTACAAGTAGGTCAACCCGGAACCTACTGTTAGTGTGGAAAGCGGCGGTAACTATGCTTGGCTTCCAAGTGGTCTAGATAGGTCGAGCTCTGCAATCTGGGCATTTAAAAACGAAAGGCCCAGGGGAGAAACATTGAAAACCGTTAGAGTGAGTGGACGAAAAATAACATGTAAAACTCTATTATCTTTAATGCTCTCCCTCTAGTTTCTTTAAGAAGAACCGCATGCAAATAAACCATCAATGATGCCCTGGCTCAAACATAAATAATTTAAATGTGGGGTGTTAACCTCATCCACGAGAAATCCGACCTGCTCTATCCGGGAGGGTCCATTGACCAGCTACTACCGAAGAGGGTCCCGACCTGCTACTATCCGGGAGGGTCCAATGACCAGCTTCTACCGGAGAGGGTCCCGACCTGCTACTATTCGGGAGGGTCTATTGACCAGCTACTACCGAAGAGGGTCCCGACCTGCTACTATTCGGGAGGGTCTATTGACCAGCTACTACCGAAGAGGGTCATGCTAGCATACAATCCTTTTTCTTTTCCCTTTTTAACATTCCTTTAAAACCAGTAAAACATGTAAAACCTCGTGGGAAAATAATAATAATCGAAACCCCTTAAAATCCGTGAGCCAAGTTTCCCCTTTTAAAATCATCCCCCTCCAAATCCCAAAACGGTGATAATCATTAAACCATAACCCGGGAAAATCTTTTAAAAATCACGGGAAGGGTTTGAACCTCTTTCCCGGCTTGTTTGCCTTTGAAATCCGTAAATCTCATTTTCCCAAATCACCGTAAACATATAAATGGAGGAAATCATATATGCAGGAGAAACCAATTAAAGAGTATAGCATGCAATTTAATTTAAAACAAATGTCCACTCACAGATGCCGCTAGGTCTGTCGGCTACTAGATGGCTGCTCCGCTAGAGCTCCCCCACGTCCTGTACAAAACATATAAACAGGTCTTAAACCCATAATCATCGTGAGGGCAAGAATAACACGCTCTACCCATAGCGTTCAACCTTAACCATCTATCAAAAGTGTGGGTGTCGGCCTCTAACCCTCCAAATAGCGTACAAACTCTTAAACACGCTCTCACGCCTAGCCGGTTCTCCCTAAACGACCGATTAACCTTTAATTACACAAATAATAATCCCAAACCTTCCAAACGTACTCAACACCTCAATTAAATTCCCAAAAATTAGCAACTGCCCCTAATGGACTTCCCTTAATTTTTACAATTTAAATGGGCAAGAAAACTGCCCAAAAGTGGCGGCTCCGCCGCCGGCGGCGGCCGCCGGCAGGAAAATCCGGCCAAAATTCCGGTGACCTCGGATTGCCACCAAATTTTACCAGCAGCTTCGTCTCAACATTTGGGACAACTTTCTAGTTCAACTCGAAGGCCAACTCGGCCCCTAACTAGGTCAATCGACAAGAAATACACAACCCGAATCCAAAAGTCAACCCAAACTTCAAATCCAAAATTCTTCCTACACACTTCAAATCTAGCTACCAAATTCTAGGGGCTTAATGTACACCTCAAACCCATCAAAACCATATAAAGAACTCACCGGGAGGTGGCCGGAGGAGGGAGAAATCCGGCGTCAATGAACAGTGCACAGGTCCCCCCTTCTCGCCGTGATTTCTCTCAAACGGCGGCGACTCAGCTCCGATGGCCACCACCAACTTGAAGGTGGCGCTGCAGGCTTCAATTTGGTACCTAGCACGCGCCCTAACTCCGCCGGACGGAGGAGAAATCCGGTGATGAAATCCGGCGAAAAAAATCGGGATTTTCGGAGGTTTTCGATGGTGAACAGTAACTTTTCCAATTTTCACTTTTTCACCGATTTACCCCAGTAACTCACTATATATAGGCTTTTCACCCAAATAGTAACTTTTGTTTTTTTTTGACCATAACTTCTTCATACGATCTCCGATTTAAGCGTGCTACGTGTCCACGGACTCGTAACGACGCCCTCTACAACTTTCATGAAGAAAGTTTCTCCAAATTCCTGACCAAACAAAAAGTCAACTTTTTGACCTTTCTCGGTAAAACGGTTACTACGATACGGTTAAAGACCAAAGTAACTTAGGTAGTAACCGACCGTAAATGGATTCTAGAACCGGGATGTGACAGTTTATGTTGCTGGGTTTTGATATATAGGAAGAAGTATAGCCGACGACATAAAAAATTCGTCGGTTATAGTTCAACTTTAGCCGAAGAATTTTAAATAAATCCGTCGGCTATTTAAGAACAATGTGTGCCTTAGGACCATCTTTTGTCTTTCCCTCCAAATTCAGCACTGTTCCCACCACACTATCTCATACATTCTTTTATATGTGCATCACGTCTAGGTATTGTCTGATCAACAACTTACTCCAGTATGGGAGTTCCTAAAATATGCTCTTATGTGTCCAAAATTTATACCTATCGGGTCTGTCAGATATTGTTGCCATAATATTGGGATGATTACTGAGCTGCTCAAAATCGTACTCATTAAGCACTACTAAAATTTCTTCCCCCGTCAATCTTCTAGAAGGCACACCGTTTTCTACAGTCTCATCAAATGTCTTGTCATCGAACCGCCATTCGTGATCATATGGAAGGAGAGTACGGTGACCCAATCTACATATCTTGTTGCAATGACTACTGCTTCCCTCATCGCTAAGGCACTCCGGACAAGCCTTGTATCCTCTAACAACGTTGCCCGACAACATCCCACAGGCAGAAAAATCACTGATGGTACCAACAACCATGACATGCATCTGAAACATCTCGCGCATATACTTGTCATAAGTGGGATGACCAAAGTCCCAAAAAAATTTGAACTCTTCAATCAAGGGTCTCAAATACACATAGAGACAGTTCTTGGATAACCGGGCCCCAGAATCAACAAACTTAACATATTGTATTCCTTCTTCATGCACATCCATGGAGGAAGGTTGTAGGGTACCAAAATCACCGGCTATACACTGTATTGAAAACTCATGTTGCCAAAAGGATTGAACCCGTAGGAGGAGAGCCCGAGCCTCACATTTCGAACCTCTGACGCAAAATGAGGAAACTCACGGTCTATATGCTTCCAAGCCTCTCCGTCAGCAGGGTGTATAAGGGTATTTTCGTCATGCAATTCCCTATCAGCCTGTCATCTCATAGCTTTGGCCATGTGGGATGACATGTACAACCGCTCCAGCTTATCCCTCAAAGGGAAATACCGAAGTACCTTCACAGGTTTTCTATTTCCTGCAGGAGTCAGCTTATACCTGTCACTCTGACATACCGGACATGCGTCAAGACCACCAAGGTCATTCCCTTCTGTATCTTTACCCCAGAAGAGAACACAGTCATATCTGCATGTATGAATCTTGATGTAGGAAAGCCTAAGATCTTTCAGGATACATCAGACCTTATGATGAGTGGTAGGAAGACGATGACCGTGGGGCAGCATCAAAGCAGTTTAGTGTAGATAATCATCAACAGCTTTCACGGTCGATTTTGTCTCAACTTTAATCTTCATAACGTCCATCACACTTTCAAGAACCGTTTTCTGACAACAGGGGTACACAGGGGTCTGTTGGAAAGCAAGTAGATTGTTGTACTTATCAATACCAGTAGTGTTGACAACTCTAGGGAATGGCTGCACTGGCTCAGACATATACTGTCCTTGAGAGCATACACAGCTCTCATAAGGAACCATATCGTTGATGAAGGCTGTTGTTAGATCGTTGGATGTACTGCCCGTCTCAGAAAATTGCCAATGATCATGCGAACCCCCTGATGATGTTTCACCGTGATATATCCAACATGTGTACTTCTCCCAAAACCCGTTACTCTTCAGGTGTTGCCAAACTTTGTCAATCGCAAATTGATGCATATCGCCGCGACACTGACATTTATTGCACGGGCAATATAAAATTGTATTCTCGTTAGCATTAGCCATCACATATTCAATAAAACTAATAACTCTTTTACCATATATTTTGTCTCATTTTGGAAGTGAAATCCAACTCTTATCCATATCCTGAAAAGATAACAAAATATATATGTATAAACTCTAATTAATTAATTAAATTTTCAAATCATTTAGTATTCTATCTTCAACAATTAATTAATAACAAAATAATAATTAACACACACACACATATATATATATATACATGCATATATATATATATATACTAATTACTAATTATATAACAATATTATATATCAATTAACATCAATCTTAATCAACATATTAATTAATTCATATTATACATCAACACAATATTATAATTAAATTAATATGTATATATATATATATATATCTACTACTTATTAATAACAACAACTTCATATATATTATCAAATCAAAATCGATCAACTCAATCACACTCAAAATCCAATAATTAAACTCAAATTAAAACTCAAAAGCAATATATATAACTCAAATAAAACTCTTAAATCAACTCAAAATCAAGATATATAAACATATACGTACCTATATATAGCTCCACAAACTAATTTTGGACAGATTTTGACGACACCCAACAATTTCGACAACACCCAAACTTTTTCTTCCGTTTTTTTTCAAATGAGCTGTTGTCTAGATTTGGAAATATAAGGACTTTTAGCTGACGAAATTATATATTTCGTCGGCTAAACTTTTAAAATTTCGTCCGCTATAGTTTATAGACTATAGCCGACGAAAAAACATTTTGTCGGCTAAAAGTCCACTTTAGCCGACGAAAATTTAACTTAGCCGACGATTTTTTTTTTCGTCCGCTATAATATTTATGTTGGTAGTGTGTTTTGGTATAGGTTAGTAGTCACTCCTTTTAGGGTGAGGGTTTTGGTGGGTTGGTTGGTGTCGTGGGGTGAGCTATGATTATGGTGTTAGTCGTCCCTCCTCTTTTAGACGAGGGTTTGGGGTTCTAATAGGGTAGCATTGGTCGTGTTGCTGGGGGAGCCATGGTTATGGTGTCGTGACCAGAGATTATCTTAATGTCGGTTAGTTCTTGTTGTCAATGTAATAAGGAGGTTACCTGTGCCTATATGCTGATGGTTTTGGCATATAGTGCATATAGTGTTTGAAAGTGTTGTTTCTTCTTGAGGTTAACTGTGAGGATGTATCGAGGTTTCTGGTTTAGGTTATGTTACAGTTGAACTTGTTTCGGTTCTTGTCCACTGTAATCACTGGTGTTTCGGGTATGTAAAGAGGAGTGAAAGAAATTTATTTCCTCCAACGGTATTCCTCATGATTGTAATATTGTATTCCCACTTAATGAAGTTATTTTCCCTAAAAAATATATATCAAGGTCCTAATGCGCGTGTAAATAATTACACTATAATTTCTGGTTTTTTTTTTCTAAAACGGTTATCAATTTTCTAGTAAGTTATGAGAGTGGTTATCTGTCTTCTTGATATTTACCTCCTTAATTTTTGTTGAAATGCCCCGTCTTTTTACGCATTACCCACATGAACTCTTTTTTTCTCTTCTTTTCTTTTTTCTCATTTTTTTATTTGTCCTTTACCATAATACTTATTTTGTTTGTTGTCAAAATTAGCCTATTAAGAGATGGTTCGATAAAACATAATTTGATAATTTAAAAACTTATTGTTTTATATATAATAGAGATAACACTGTAAATATAGTATTGCATATTTCCGCACCCTGAAAAAGCTGTTCGAAAACCATACTGGAAAAAAATATACAAATTAGGTTTTAGAACACAACAACCCGTTTAAAGTGGATTGGATCCGGGTACGGGTCATAACCGAACCATCTGTTGACTGTCGGGGTAACCCCTTCCGGTCGTAATGGCGGGGCGTCAGAGGTTATTGCTATTGCTCTGTGGCCAACTCGAAGGCCTGAAGTTCGATATAGACATAGCATCACTAAGCAATATCCACCAACTTCGCTCATACCTCACCGTACGGAGCCAACCTATCTCTCACCAAATCACCCACTAAATCATTTTTCTTTTTCATATTGTAAAGAATTTGTCACCCACACCATTATAAATAGAAAAGGGTCCTATAAACATGGGTCTTTGTTTCTATAGTCCACATTTCAAAAAGGCTGAATATATCAATGCTGTGATTTTTGGACCAAATAAACTCAAAACAAATGTCCTCTACTCCTCCCTAACAAAGATTCTGTTAGCTTCTTCTTTCAAAAGAGGCTGCATTATTCTTTGACCAATAGAACACCAACACCAAAACAACCAAACAAGAGCTTCTTCATAATTTTCCTCTTAAAAAAATAAAAAGAACAGAAAAATTGGAACCTGCCAAAAGAAGCAGCCGGAATCGACACGTGTCGGTCATTCCCGATGTTGACTCGGCGGAGCCACCGGGGAAAAAAATTGTTTCTCCAATTACATTATTAACAAAAAAACCAATCAACCACTCACCCCTAAATTTGCATTCGGGTTTCATTTGAGCTTCATTTCGAGAAAAGAGAAGAAAGAGAAAGCAAAGATTGATTTCATTTCCCTCGTCTTCCCTCACATTCACATAAATACAATTTCGATTTAATTTCACCCGATTTTTATTTATTTTTCTTTTAAAGAAAAAAACGAAAAGATCGCAGAGAGAGAGAGGAATGATAGAGGGGTCGAGCCTCGACCCAACCTCAAAACGAATCGTCTCGTCTTCGTCCTGATCCGCCGATCGTCCGGCCGCCGTCAGATCTGCTCCGAAACGTCGTTTCCTCGAGATCTGTGAAAAAGCGCGGGAAGAAGAGAAGGCGATGCCGTCTCACGGGGATCTGGACCGTCAGATCGAGCATCTGATGGAGTGCAAGACGATGCCGGAGGCGGAGGTGAAGACGTTGTGCGAGCAAGCGAGGGCGATCTTGGTGGAGGAGTGGAACGTGCAACCGGTCAAGTGCCCGGTTACGGTGTGTGGAGACATACACGGACAATTCTACGACCTCATTGAGCTGTTTCGGATAGGAGGCAACGCTCCTGATACTAATTACCTTTTTATGGGTGATTACGTAGGTCAGTCTCTTTCTCTCTTTTTTCTCTTTAAATTTTCGCAAATTTTTTATATGTTTTTTGCGATTTTCGTGGTTTTAATATGATTGGATGGATGAGGATTTGAATTTGGTTTGATGAGAAATTATGTGAAATTTGCGGATTATGCTTGTTATTAGGATGAAATTGTGTGAAGAATTATGTGATAGTTTGTGATCGTAGCTGTAGTATGATCTTGATCAATTCTAGTTTTGGAGCGGTTTGTTTTTGTGGTTAATCTTGCTGGAAATAATGATTAGGGGAGTTCTCTTAGCTGGGATTTGTTAGTTTTATGGTTACGTTTTGGTGGATGAAATTTATGTGGTGAGCTTTTATGTGTTGCGTTTGTCATTCATAAATGGGGTAACGTTGTGTTATGTTTGTGGAATGTATGTGGTGTGCTTCGGATGTCATTTTGAGTTTTATGTTCTCTGCTTTTGTGTGTTTAATATATTGGCTACGCCTATGCAGATCGTGGGTATTATTCTGTGGAGACTGTCACACTTCTGGTGGCTCTGAAAGTTCGTTATAGAGATAGAATTACAATTCTGAGAGGAAATCATGAGAGTCGGCAAATTACTCAAGTGTAAGTATGTTGATCTAATTTATAAGTCTGGTACTCATAGTCGCAATGCATGTGAAGCTGTGTCTAATTCACATATGTAGAGCTCCTAATTTGTGCTGTGTTTTGTAAGTTTCTTTAGAGTAATACAATTAAATCTTAAGCATCTCAATGCCATGCTCCCCCTCCTCCTGAGTGAATTCTTTTATAGATATTAGTTTTCACTTATGGATTTCTGCTTTGTGGGATCAAGTTCCCAAAATGAGACGTACGTTTATGCTTAGCTGACTTCCAGAGACTGTCCTACTGCCTGCAAAATACAAAAGTTAGGCTTTTAATCATAGGTTGGCCTACCTTATGTTTATACTGAAGAAAAGAATCCTACTGTGTGGCAACTAAGAAACCTTGCATGAGTGGAATTCTCTTGTAAGTGGAGATAGTATTAGAGAAGGTTGGCATTTCTATGTTCTATAAGGTGAGTGATATGGTTGAGCTTGATCAGGTTCCATTGGGTTCTTGAGGTATGGATAGATTAAGAAACTCTGTTAATCATGGATGCTTGAACAGAATATTGCTTTTGAATACACAGGTTCACAGTTTATACAGTTGAATACACTCAATACACTACCAAAATCTTACACCAGTAACTTAGATTATGTTGGTTGACAGTGGTTCATACATTGTATTCATTTTTGTCATTTTTCCAGGTATGGTTTCTACGATGAGTGTTTGAGAAAATATGGAAATGCCAATGTCTGGAAGTACTTTACTGATTTATTTGATTATCTTCCCCTCACAGCCCTTATTGAGAGTCAGGTTGAGTTACTAAACTCTTTCTTTGATACTTTTTACAGTGATAAATATATTGAAGATAGATCAGTTTGGTTGAGTTTTGACAGTTTCTCGTATATATATATATTGTAGATTTTCTGTTTGCATGGAGGCCTTTCACCATCTTTGGACACATTGGACAATATCCGAGCCTTGGACCGTATCCAAGAGGTATGATGTAGTTTCTCTTCCAAGTCCAAATTTATGACAAATTGCGTATGATGTATCAGCTGTCTGTTTCAAGTTCATAGAGATCATAACGTCTGCATTCATGATGGTCCTTTGATATACATATTAAAATCTTGTTTTGTTCATGTTTGTCTTATCTTTGTGCATTGAGCAGGTTCCACATGAAGGGCCAATGTGTGATCTCCTATGGTCTGATCCTGATGACCGCTGTGGTTGGGGAATATCTCCACGTGGTGCTGGTTATACATTTGGACAGGATATAGCTGCTCAGTTTAACCATACCAATGGACTCAGCTTGATTTCAAGAGCTCATCAGCTTGTCATGGAAGGATACAACTGGTGTCAGGTGTGTGAACACAAATGGAAGTAGTACTTTGTTTCCTTTCTGTGGTGATTTGCCTTGGTAGGTTTTGCTGAATTTTGACATTTCATCTGGACATGTCTGCAGGAAAAGAATGTCGTGACTGTTTTTAGCGCTCCGAACTATTGTTACCGGTGCGGAAATATGGCTGCAATTTTGGAAATCGGGGAGAATATGGAGCAGAATTTTCTACAATTTGACCCGGCTCCTCGCCAAATTGAGCCTGACAACACACGGAAGACTCCAGATTATTTTTTGTAATTTCAGTATGTCAATGGGCTGTGTGTAATCCATGTTTCTGCCATGTCACTGTAGATGTGTCTTTAAGAGGAGTTCCGTTATTTAAGTAGAGGGTTATGGTCAACATGATTCTTCTGTTTGGAGTTTTTGTCCTGCTGCTGCTGTTTTGTTGATTTGCTGAAGAAACTCATTAGGAGAACTGACAGTAGTCACCGATGGTCTGTCACTATTGTCTTGTATATTTTTCAAGAGGAAACGGCAATAACATGGTATATCTTGTTCAGTAATTTTGCTTCTTAAACTTAGAAAGCTGATTTTTGAATCATATTGGGCACCCTACATTGCAAGTTGAATTTTGGCTGAGCTTAATCTGTGTTAGATCGAAACAGTCTAACAATATAGGAGCAGGGATTGCACAACTAAATTTTTCCACATTCTCCCATTAATGCAAATAATATTTACCGTATAAGTGGAGCACGCATTGGAAATGCTTAATGCCTTGATGCAATTCCTATGGCAAGGACAGGACCCTCGCGCAAAATGGGGTTTTTCCCTTTCTAAAATTTCAGTGTTTTTTTTTCCTTTCTAAAATTTCATCCCCAAACAGAGAATCATACATGTTATCAAAAATATCACACGAGAGAACTTGTTTCTATAAATTGTTCAATGCAAACAGAGAAATTGAAGGCAGCAAGTGTGAAGGGATTACTGAAACAGCAAATGCATTGTATTTAAAACCTTGCGTTGCTCTGAATCCGGGAGAATCCTGCCATTGTAGTTGTCTGCCTTTTCTTGAAGTACACAATAGAACCACTCATGGCTAGCAAACCCAGCACAATCATCTGTCCACATAATTAAGGCATTCATTAGCATTTGTATGACCATAAGTATAGCATTCCGTGATAGAAACATAAGAATCAAGCGTGCTCTTTACCCTCTTCTGTTCTAGACCCATTAATTAACTCATTAGAGTAAGATAGGTATCAGAAGTTGCACACAATACCTCGAAACCAAGCACTGACAACTTGTCTTCATTAACCGCAGGTATACAGCTTCTGTAAGTAATATAACCCTCCTGCTCATTCTCTTGTGTAGAAGAATCATCCAATAAACTTCTACGCTTTAAAATAGCACCGAGCTCTTCTGCATTATGCATTTCTGAAATGTTGTGTGAAACTTCCATAGTTGATCTAATCTTCTTAGGGCCTTTATTTGCCTTTGCATCCTTCAATCCTCGCTTAATTTCCACACATTTCAAAGGGATTCGATAGCCAGTCTCACTGCAGCGATACTCCTCATTGTTCTACAATTAAAGAACGAATTAATACTAGTACGAGGCAAATGAATTGAAAGACATAGTAGGAGTCACGGACAGTAATAAAACATTCAATCAGTAATGTGCAGGATATCAAAAGGAAGTAAGGAACACATCATATCAACCATTCGATACGAAGAACTTCCCATCAAAGTCGCCTAAAGTGGCTTAGCCAATCTCATACAAGATCAAATTCATAGCATTATACATTATTACTGCTGTCTCTAACTCTATGAAAATCCTCCCTAACTAAATATTAATAAACAATTCTTTTATGAACATCAGTTGAAAATGAATTCACACTAATCTAGCTCATTATCTTCAATTATTCATATTCTTAATCTCATTTAGCTACATCAAACTAGAACCCAACGTTCCCTTAACATCTGGTCATCTGTTCTCGCTTGAGATCCATATAAATCACAATTATCACTAACTAAATCAATACATTCCATTGTTTATCTTCATTTGTAGCATTTTAATGCCAATTAAAGAGCTAAATGATACCAAACCATTCTGTTCAACAACATCTATAACTAGAATCAAACCGAAACAAGCTCAATGCTTCAAAACACATACCGAAAACCACAAATCTGAGCAAAGTAGGCATCGAAATCCAAATCAATTATATTAAAAATAAATAAACAAAAACCTTTTCAGAGTATTGGCAAGTCACGCAGGGACCATTAGGAGAGCATTCATAGGTCGCGTTAGTTCCATGAGGGCTTTCTTTCAAACCCAGAAGCGTTCTACCTCCAATCATTTCACCTTCGCCATCTTCGATTCTGAATCAACCCAACAAAATAAATGTTTCAAAACTCAACTGCAGCAGATCAAATATTAAGATTCAAACAAGTACATACATACGTATACGTATTAGGGCTTACGTGGCGTATCCTACTGAGAGCAGAGCGAAGGAGAAGACGAGGAGGAGGAGGAGAAAGAATGGTGAATCGGAAGGCATATTTTGGTTGCTCTCTTCTCTCTTCTTTTCTCGTCTGCTAAATTGGGACGCTTCCCTAATTTTAATTGAATTAAAAGGATTGGCCCTTAAGTTTTGGATATTATAAAACCACCCCGCATTTTCCCGCTATTTATGCCTGACTTTTTGGTTGGCGCGAGTATTTGGGCCACAAACCTAGTACTTAAATGGCGTATGCTGGTTGATCTGTAGCCCACTTGAATTTCATTCCTAAATAGGCTAGGAGGTCTTTGATTAATTACTCTCCTTTAGTTATCAGGATTAGTAACTCTCCTTTAGTTATCAGGATTAGTAAGAAGGTTTCAACTTTCAACGTGAATCCTAATACAAAAACCGAAAGCTATATCACTACCAGAACAATTACTTTAGCCGATGAAATTTTTTTGTTGGCTAAACCCTAAATTTCGTCGGCTAAGAAGTCGTCGGCCAAGACTTTAGCCGATGAAATTACTGTTCATCGTTGACTAAAGTCATTTATTTAGCCGACGAAGAAATTTTTCGTCGCTTAATTTCAGAACTTTAGCCAACGAATTTTTGGACCTTAGCCGATGAAATTTTATTAAATTTCGTCAGCTATAGCTATTATTTTAATTTTTTAAATTTATTTATTTAACTTTAGCCGACTAATTTAATAAAACCCGTCGGCTAAAGTTATTATTATTATTTTTTAAACTTTAGCCAATGAATTTTAGGGTAATTCGTCGGCTATAGTTATTATTATTTTTATTTATTTTTTAAACTTTAGCCGACGAATTTTAGCTATAGTTATTTTATTTTTTTTCTTGTATTTTGATAAAAAAAATTTACTTCTTTTTCGTTTTTACACCGGTGGTGGAGAAGGAAAAGAGGAGGATCAGAGGAGAAGAGGAGGAGCAAGGCTAGGAGGAGGAGAGAGGAGCTAAGGGAGGAGGAGAAGGCTAGGAGAGAAAGAGGAGAAGGAGGAGGAGAATGAGAAGAATTTACAGGAGGAGAAGAAGAAGGATATAGAGGAGGAAGGAGGAGGAGAGGAATACGTTGTTGCCGCCGGAGTAGGAGGAGGAGAGGAGTACGTTGTTGCCGTCGGAGTAGGAGGAGGAAGGAAGATGAAGAAGAGGAGGAGGAGGAGGTGAAAAATGAAAGATATAGAAAATTTTGAATTTTAGCCGACGAAATACCCTAATTTCGTCGGCTAAAGTTCAAAATTTTAGTAGAAAAAATTTCAAACTTTTAAAAATCCCGGCCAAAAAATTTGAATTTTTAATTAACTTTAGCTGACGAATTTTAATAAATTTCGTCGGCTACAGTTATTTATTTATTTAACTTTAGCCGACGAAATTAGGGTAATTCGTCTGCTATAGTTATTTATTTTTTTATTTAACCTTAGCCAACGAATTACCCTAATTTCATCGGCAATAGTTATTTATTTTATTTATTTATTTAACTTTAGCCAACGAATTACCCTAATTTCGTCGGCTAAAACCCAAAACCCTATACTACGTAGAAGCTTCAAACGAAAAAAATTCATGAAATAAGATATGACTGGAATGGTGAAATACGTATATAGTTGAAAAATCACGTAATTCCGGTAAAGTCTCGGTGCCGATTGTTGCGGTTAATGCAATTTTCCATTCTTTCTCCCTAGTGGTAGCCCTATCTCCGGTGGTTATTTTTTATAAATTTTTTATACCACTGGTTGCGTCTCATCGATTTGAAACTATTTTCAGTTGAAGGTCCGGGTAAAATACATAATTTAGACTGCCAAATAACCGTTTCCGTGCATTAAAGGGTTTGACTTACGGGATTGACCGTAGGATCGAGCCCTTAACGTTGTCAGATTAAGTTAAATTTTTTCCTATAGAAATATTTCAACATAATGATCATATCAGACGGTCGGAATTTTTTTTCTCAACTTTGATCATCGGAATCACAACATGCCTACTAATGTTGTATAACCTGTTTACTAAGCTTTAAGTAAATGTTCCGTTTCTAAAACAAACTCTACGTAGAAACTTCAAACGCAAAAAAGTTGTAAAATAAGATATGACCGGAATGGTGAAATATGAATACAGTTGAAAAATCACGTAATTCCGGTAAAGTCTCATTGCCGATAGTTGCGGTAAATACAATTTAGGAGTTTGACTTACGGGATTGACCGTCCGGATGGAGCCCTTAAATTTATCGGATCAAGTTGAATTTTTGACCATAGACATATTTCAACATATTGATAATATCTGACGGTTGTATTTTTGTTTGTGAATTTTGATGACCGGAATCACAACATGCGATGAGTTTGACTCGCAAGGCCGTTCTGCTTCCAGATTGGTATCACAATAGTCAATCGGACACCGAAACATCCGTATTGCAATTTTGTAACTAAAAGGTACTTTAGCCGACGAAATACCCTAATTTTGTCGACTAAAGTTCACAGACTATAGCCGACTTAAAAATCTCTTTAGCCGACGAAAAAAAATTTCGTCACCTAAAATTCCACTATAGCCGACGAAAAAAATAGTTTAGCCGACGAAAAATTATTTCGTAGGCTAAAATTCCACTTTAGCCGACAAAAATTCATCGGCCTGTTTTTGGTTATTTCGTAGGCTAAAGTCTTTTTTTTTCAGATAGTGTATGTAACTGAACAACGATTACCGATCATATTAAGGAAAGATACTATTATATACCCTTTTCATTCTGAGTTCTGACACCCAACCTTGATCTTTTTTTTAAGGTTTGGAACCCAGCCTAGCTTGGAGGCTCAGCCCCACGTCCGGTTATTATATTAATAGAAAAAGAGAAAAAAGAAAATACAACGTCCGAAAAAGAGAAAAAACAAGAAAATAAGAAAAGAGAAAAGGATAATCCAATCTCTTGTACAAACATGATTGTGTGCAGCTACCGTCAAAGAGAAAACCGATAATTTGGAAGTCCCAAAGCATCAACCTGTAAGTACTTATGCAGCGCTGGAGGAGGGCTAACATACCATGTAAAAGAGTCACAAGAAATTTCCAAATTTGCCATCATGTGTGCTACTGCATTTCTCTCTCTAAAGATATGACTACTTCTGAAATTCATTTGATTGATTAATTTCAAACAATTTTTCCATCTGACTCTCAGATCCCGAGGGGAAAACAACCTAGAGGAAAAAGACGCTATCACACTAATAGAATCACTTTCCAACCACAGAGTGGACCAACCTCTCGAAAAAGCCACTTCAATAGCCACAATGACATCATAAAGCTCTGCGTAGAAAGATGATTTGCATCCTAAAGATTGGCAAAAACTCCCTAAAAAAACACCATAAGTATCACGAAAAACCCTTCCACAAGCTGCAGGTCCAGGGTTACCTTTGGCCAGACAATCAATATTAACTTTGACCCAAGGTGACATAGGGGGTGCCATATGACAAGTTGGATCTTGGGCGCTCTACGAGGCTTGGGACCAACACCCAGGAAAGACAAAAGCTGAGAGTCCAGAACACCCTTACTGTAACCAGGAAATAGACGACCAAAATATCTTATCCATGCCATAATTGAGCAGCATATTGATGAAAGTTTTAGAGTCCGATTATCAAACCTAAGCTTATTCTTTGCCTTCCATATTGTCATAAAGGTTAACAGCCCAGCTGCCAACCACAAATTAAAAAGCTGTAAGGAAAAAGGCTTGTGACAAAACCCAGTTCAAAAATCCAGCAACGAGCCATGTGCACCAGTTGTAGTTCCAAACTGGGCTGCAAGCCAGCTCCAGATTCGTTGGGAGAAATGATAATGTAAAAATAGATGTAATGTTGTCTCATCAGAACTATTACAAAGTTGGCATATTGACACAACCGGAATCTCACTAATTTTCAGCCGATCATCAGTAGGCAGACGGTTAGACAAAAGCCTCCAGGCCAGAAAAGAATAACGTAGAGGAATATAAGAACGCCAAATCGCAGAAGCCTAGTCTCTGGAAATGAAATGTCGTCTCAACAGATTATAGCTAGTAGAAAAAGACAACTCACCAGATGTAGAGGATTCTCAAATGTTCGTATCAGATTCACTCACTGCTGGGAGACACGTCGCTGAAATTATCTTGTACAAGTCCGGAAATGCCTTCGAGAAAAATGGAGGAAAATGCCAAGCTTGATTTGAAATGAAGTCAAACACCCGTAAATCACTAATTCCTGGAAAATTGGTGAATCTCAAAATATTTATAATAGAATCATGGAGCCATTTGTCATTCCAAAAAGACAAAGATCGACCATCACCAATAATCCAATGATAATTTTGGATGACATGAGGAACAATAGAACGAATACCTGACCAAATTGATGACTTTCTGTAGCTCACCCTTGATCTGGACAAGAAAGGATACCGAGACCGCATGTAATCCCCCCATTGAGTACGAGAAATAAGGGCATCCCATGCCAGCTTTAAAATAGCCGCCGAGTTAAGAGCTTTTAGGTCACGAATACCAATCCCACCTTCGTTTTTCGGAGCACAAACCCGGTGCCATGAAATAGTAACAATCTTTCGAGTCAATATTACCAGACCAGATTTAATTTCTTGCCCATGAAGATAATTTTCTGTTAAGATGAGTTGGCCACTGATACACTGAAAAACTATGAAGAAACATGCTCTGGAAAACATAACGTACTAGCTCACTGCGTCCATCCATTGAGAGAAGCTTGCCTTGCCAGCCCATTAACCTGGACTTAGCTCTATCAGCAATAACTTGGAGATGACAATTGCGAGGTTTTTCACAAAAAATAGGAACTCCTAAATAAGTGAAAGGCAGCTGTCCTGCCTGAAATCCCAATTTGCGCTGAATTACTGATTTCCATTACCGATACTTAGCACCAATATAGAATGTGCTCTTCGCTGCATTAATAAATTGGCCTGAAGCGGAACTATAAAGATCCAGAAAACCATGTAGCCTGTTAGGAGTGTGTTTATCTCCTCGACAGAACACCACAAGATCATCTGCATATAATACATGAGAAGGAGGAGTGCAATTTCTAGAAAAAGATATAGGCTTTAGCTGATTAGTCTGAAAGAGCAAAGAAAAGCCTCGGCTAAGAGCCTCCTCTGCTAAACAGAATAGCAAGGGGGAAAGAGGATCCCCTTGCCTAACCCCTCTTGCACAAGTAAGAAAACCCTGCGGAGAATCATTAATCAAAATAGAAAGTCTTGCAGAATAGAGAATGGTACTCACCCAGCCAGTAAATATGGGAGAGAACCCAAAGTTGTTTAAAACCTTGAGCAAGAAGTCTCAATCCAAAGTGTCAAAAGCCTTTGCAATGTCCACTTTGATCCCAACATTACCCCCATAAGATTTCTTGTAGCAATACTATAAGTAATTCGCCTCCCAGGTAAAAACGTAGATTGCTGGGGAGAGATAATACGCGCAGCAATACTCCCCAGCCGAGTAGCCATGATCTTTGGAATAATCTTGAAGAGAAAATTGGCCAGAGCAATTGGGCGGAATTGGGTAATTAGCTGGGCATTTGGAACCTTTGGTATAAGAACTACAAAGTTGCAATTCATGTTGGGATAGATCCAGTTACGCTGAAAAAAATTGACGAACACAAGCAACCACATCAGACCCAACTATATCCCAACAAGCTTAGTAAAACTTTCCTGTAAACCCATCAGGTCCTGGAGCACTAGCGCCATCCATAGAGAAAACAGTTGCCCTAATTTCCTCAGCTGAAGGCATAGCTGATAGTCTGACATTCTCCTCATCAGTCACTAGCGATGGAATAACTGAACAAACCTGCTCTAAATTTGTAGAAGAGGAAGACACATCATAAAGATTCTGATAAAAATCCAAGGCATGTGCTGCAATATCCGAAGGATCAGTGAGTAATGTTGCCCCATCTTGAATTAAGGACAATTGAGCCTTAGCTACCCGAACTTTTGCATAGGTATGGAAAAAAGAAGTACTACGATCTCCATCAGTGAACTATTTTACTCGGGCCCTATCTTTTCAATAGCTTTCCTGCATTCTGAGGGCACTTAAGACTGAGGACTTTGCAACAATCTCATCCTCAAAACTATTTTTGGACATACCATTAGTTGCAATATCCTGTTGAATGCCAGCAAGAATGTTTCGGGCAACAGCCACATTTTGATGAACATTACCAAAGATCTTCTTGTTCCACTCACGCAAACAGCGCTTCAGAGCCTTTAACTTTTGCAAAGTAATAAACATAGGACAACCACTACCTTGGAAGGAATTCCAACAATTAGACACTACAGTACGAAAGTCTGAGTGCTGCATCCACATTGATTGAAATCTGAACGGCTTAGGACCACTCGGAGAAAGTTTAGCAGCTGAGAAAATCAACGGAGAATGATCTAAAACAACACGGGGAAGAGCAGTGCAACTAGTGAAAGGCCAAGCTTCAAACCAAGAAGTATCATAAAGACATCTGTCCAAGCGGATCTCTACATGCCCACGTGAGCTCCAACCATTTGACCATGTAAAATATAGACCAGCAGTATCAAGATAAACAAAATCACAATCATCCGACATCTTTTGAAAATCTACACAAGAGAGATGAGAAGGAGAAGGCCCTGCAGATTTCTCATGAGCTCCTAATACAACATTATAGTCCCCAACAGCCATCCATGGAATGACAATTTGTTGTCGGAGGGTAATAAGATCATGCCATAATTCCCTATGTTTGATGTAAGAAGTAGATGCATATATAAAAGAAAACTGAGAAGACTCGTTGTCAAAAGAAACCTGGATAGTAAGTTGTTGGTCTGATTTGGTGATAACTGTCGTGTCTAGCACATGTGTACCCTTCAACAACCAGAGATTTGGAAGTGCAGCCCCTCGCTCATTAGTATCAACTAGCTCTAAATTCAAAGATGACCAAAATATAGCAGGGATTGAGTTAAAATTCACCATAGGCTCAGCAATGCAAACAAAATCGAGCTTGTGAATCTGACAAATATTGGAGAGTTCTGTTTGTGAGTCATTGTTTCCCACTCCCCTGATATTCCAGTAGAGAACCTTCATTGATTGTATTTTTTATTTTTTGTTCTGTCCCGCCTTGAATATGGGATTTCATGCGCTGCAGCTTGAGAAGCTTGTAGTTTCTGTTTTCTTTGTTGAGACTTGGAGAGAACCAGAGTAAAACCACTCTCAGTATCACCATCAATTCCTTGAGTTAGCAGCGATATATCCTTTGCTAGAGCTGCCACATGTTCCAACCCAGGAGGGGTCTTGCCAATAGGCAATACAACCTGGTCAATTCATCATGCCAACTCCGACCACTACATGAATAATTAATCAAGTCATTCACTGCATTATCATCATCAGCACACCTCTCATCCTCCTTATCAGTGACTTCTTCCTCATTTGAAATTTAGGCCTCTAGAGTATTACTCAAAATAGCATCATTAATAGCATTATACATCTTGCATGGAGTCAAAATACCGTCTGTCCTTCTCTCCATTTGAGCTCCATGCATTTGATTTTCTGCGGCAATGGCATTAGACTGCATGCATGGAGTGACAACACCCTCCGTCCTTACATCCGTTGCAAGGGCAACAAGATCATTCTCATGTACTGCCATGGCCTTGACACCCCCATTGCATTGATCAACCACATCCGACCGATGTTTATCATTGACCAAATCTGCTATGCAGTTGAGCTCCTCATCAACAACCTCATTGTTAGTCTCCTCTGCAAACTTGGTGAGTTTCTCAGATGATACAACATCAGCAGTAATATGAGCTTCAATTAACTCCCGGCGGTCTTCCACATGTGACAGATGATCAGTACTGGATTCTGTATTGACAGGAACCACTGTAGCTTGAATAGTTCTAGAAGTACTGCATTCTTTGTTAACATGAGCCACAGAAGAGGGCTTCTCTTTCACCCGATACACCTTTCGAGCTTCTGTACGCTTCACCGGCATATCCTTCTTTAATTGCCGACAATCCCTACGCTCATGGCCAATCAACCCACAATGGCCACACTTAGGAGGTAAATTCTCATATTCAATATTCACAGGAAAACAATAATGCTCCCTTTCCACCATGATAGAGGTGGGCAGCGGACCTTGTAAATCCACATCAACCAGGACCCGTGCATAATATCCAAACCTCTGTTCCTTCGTTGCAGCATCCAACTGAAGAGGGGTGCCAACTCCATGAGAGATTTCCATTATATAATGTTGATGCCAATACTCTTGACTGAGACCGTATATACAGATCCATAGTTGTACATGTGTTTGAGGCAAAACATCACCAGGTTTGAAATCAGGCTGCCATTCGGACAACCTGAAGAGTCCTGACTCAAGGGTACACGTTCCACCACCCATGCCTTTCTCATATCTGTAAATGGATGTCAAAATATCCCTTTCCAATTGGAACAAGACGCCATGGTCCAAGCGGACGCCAAAGGGATTGAAGAGATACCTTAAGGGTTTCAGTCCGTAGCGGCTTGGTGCCCTTGCAGAAGCAAACGACCAATTAGGTTGTTTCGACAAGCTTTAAGCTGCTCTTGATAGATGGATTCTGGAATAGCTGTTCCATACAAAAAAAAAACGTGATGCTTTGTATTACAAATTAATGTATGATTTATTTTCGAATGCCAATCATGCATCCATCTTTCATTGATACAAGTCATATAACAAATTAATTACGACATGTCGTGACTGTTAACATATAGTGATACGGTGGACTGGACTTATGTGCGTTGGCCGGAGACGTGGTGTGTATGTGGTGACCTGATGGGCTACGCGGGCTAGACTGCTAGAGAACCTACCATTCAGAAGAAAGAAAAAAAATCCTAAAAACTACACGCAGAAAAGAACAGTAGAAAACCCCGCCTCCCTAACCCTAGCTCGCTCAGCTACGTGGTCGTAGTTCATAATACAAACGATGCCTAAAAAAATATCATCAGCAGCAGAAACCGTAGCCGGCATCGAAGACCTCCTCACACAGATCCTCTTACGATTGCCGGCCCGATCTGCGTACCGTTTTAATGCGACTCTAACCCTGTTGTCTTGTTAGTTGCTCCAGAGGAAAAAGAAGATGATCCACAGGAGGAGCAGGGTTCATCTCCGCAGTTGGTCTTGCATATTCCTGGTATCTCTTATAGATTGAAGAATAAGACCCTTAAGAAATCTTCAATATTAATCACAGAAAACTTTAGCTATGTAGTTAAAGAATGTAGTCTTGATTACTACATGGAGACTTTAGCTTCTGTGTGAGATGGTAGAATCTTTATTCCATGCTGATAGCAGTGTAACTTCAGCTCGTATGTGTTGGAAATTTTGTTTCAGCTTATTGGTGCAGTTATATATGTTTGTCTCGCTATCTAGAAAGAATGAAATGTGCGTATAATTAAGCTATAAGCTAAGATTTAATTCACTATTGTGGAGAGAAATTACTATTACTGGACCAAGTTTATAATTTACATGATACAATCATGCATGAAACTTTGTTATGCGCAGCTCGTTCCGTTTCTTTTTCCAGCTAAATTACATTACATGCGCTTGGATAGTTAGTGTTCTGACCTGGTTGGATTGTCTCGTTCTTTCTGCCGAACGTCGTTGGTGTTTGTTTTGGGTTTGCCGGACATGTATATTGCTTACAAAGTAGTTGACTGCAACTTAAATGTAATTCTAAGTGGGTTGGATGCCAATGTATATAGAACAGGTTTGATAATCCATTATGAATACCAACTACAACTGTTATCAAAAAACCTAGAGAGAGTTGGCTTGCAAGTGTCCACGATCTGTAGAGGCATATGGGTTTGGCCACCACCTGCTTACTGGAACAACCCCTAAAGCTGACTTTGCTACATTTTAATACCCGTAAGACTATCGTGTGTTAATGCATATAATGCATCAACTATCTGATAATTAGTTAATAGTTGATTCCTACTACAATATTCCGAAAGGCAGTTTTTCTCGATCGAAATAGGTGAGAAAAAAACTCATTAAGTGAAGAGGTCTCACATATCATCATACTGATAGATAAAAAATAATTGACTATAAAGCCATGTGTTTAGAACGACACCCACCTCAGAGTGATGAGCCGAATGCTGCTGAAGGCCAAACAAGCAGTATGAGATGAGTCATGACAATGACGACAAAAATGTCAGCAAAAATCGACAGAACGCCCCTACAAGGCAGGGTTGGGTCATGAAATTGCCCCCTTACTGAGAAATAAATCATAAATAATAACACGGTCTTCTCCGAATGATGCTGCGGGGGTTCTTAATTTTCTGCAGTGGTCACGAGAAAGACCGTCGTTTAGTTATGGCCAGCTCCTTCTCCCTGGTCAGAATAGAAAGGTCACTGAATACAAGACCCTATATGATTGTTTCATTTAACTCCAGGCTTTAAATGCTATGCTGACATTGCTGAGATGGTGATAGTTCAAGGAAAGAATCAAAGGCGAGGGCAGAGCTGCTGCTAAACTTGATTTGCCGATGGATGCTCCTACTAAGATATATGGAAATAACAGAGCAATTGGAAAGAAAACAGAGATTTCATTTTGGATTAACTGAAAATTACAATGCTTCTTTATAATACAGATAGAATTCAATAGATGAGCATTACAACATGGAAATCATGCTAAAAAAACATACCAATTGCTGAAAATGCTTCTTAGCGAGCATAAAACAAGACTGCCCAGATGCTGCAGTGGTATATTGTACATTTAACACTTTCCAGCCTAAAATTCATTAATTAGAATCAAGATTCAGGAACCTGTTTCTCCAGCATGAATGGAAATTCATCGTACTGCTCAGAGAAACCGTGCTTATCAGCCAAGCTCTTCAATAGCTCGTAAACCTGATGCATAGAAGGCCTATCTTTTGGCCTTGCAACCACGCAAGAGCAAGCCACCCTCATGAACTGTAAAATTTCATCATCATGACCCTTCCCTGCTAGAACATTGTCTATGGCATCAACACTTCTACCAGTGTTTGATAAGTGAGAGACCCAATCCACCAAATTCCCCTTGAACCCCTCCACTACGTTACTGATTTCTAAAGGTTTCTGTCCAGTAATCAATTCCAAAAGAACTACCCCGAAACCATAGACATCCCCTTTTAACGATGCCACCATGGTGCTCGAGTACTCTGGAGCAACATAACCAATCTCTCCCAACTCCCCATTCACAAACGAGCTATCATTCGAATCACGACAACCAACCAGCCTCGCCAATCCAAAATCCGTAATACGTGCCTCGAAATCATAATCAAGAAGAATCACATTTGAGCTGATGTTCTGGTGCATCTGCGGTGGCTGGCAAGCATGGTGAAGCCAAGCAAGCCCTCTGGCTGCTCCTACACCGATCCTCAACCGTGTCAACCAATCCAAAAAACCATACTGGCTACTCACATTACCACTACCATGCAGCTGAGAGTACAATGTGCCATTATACATGTGCTTATACACCAAAAGCTTCTCTTCCTCCACAACACAGAACCCCAACAAAGGCACCAAATTCGGATGCCTAAGCTGCCCCAGCCTATTAATCTCCAACTTAAACTGCTTCTCTGCAAGCTTACACCCACATAACCGCTTTATTGCCAAGGCCGACCCATCAGGCAACACCGCCTTGTACGAAACCCCTGTCCTACCAGAAATGACAATGTTCTGCGGATCAAAATTGCTCGTAGCCACGAGCAAATCCGCTAACCGGACTTTCACAATCGGTTTCTGAAACAGCGACACCTGAACAAGCTTGTGAGACTTCAACAACCCAACCCAGCCACTCTCCCCTTTCTCACCAACACCACCAAAGCTCTGCTTCTTCTTACTTCCCCTAACAAAGAACCACCACCAAATCCCCAGCCCCAAAATCAGAGACCCCGCCGCACCTATTGCCCCGGCTGCGATTATAATCCCGAGGCTTTTGCTGCTCAGGCCACCGCATTTCGACCCAACCGGCTTCCCACACAGCTTACTGTTCCCTTCAAAATCATCCTTTCCAAATTTCGACAATTCCGGAGGGATAGCACCGGAAAGTCCATTATTAGCAACCGAAAATTTCTTCAACCGGTCTAGCCGGCCCAGCTCATACGGAATCGAACCCTCAAAACCATTATCATCCAACAGTAGAGTATTCAAGAACTTACAGTTGACCATCTCCGGCGGAATGGAACCGGAGAGACGGTTATTAGAGAGATCTAGAGTCACAAGATACGGCAGCCAATCGCAGATTTGAGGCGGGATTGAACCGGAGAGAGAGTTCCCGGAGAGATCTAGGGTTTGGAGGCTGTGGCAGTACTTGAGCGACTCAGGAAGCTCGCCGGCGAGGCTCATCGACGGGAGCTGGAGGCTGAGGAGGCGATTCTCCTTCTCGTTCCAGCAGGAAACTCCGACGAGCTTGCAGATGGAGGCGACGGAGCTGTTGGTGAGGTCCCATTGGCTGAGGCGTCCGCCGGGGTCGGCGAGGGAGCGTTTGACGCCGGCGAGGCAGGTGAGGTCGTCCTCGATCGAACGGCTGAGGTTGATTAAGCTGAGGAAGACGATTAGAGTCACTAAAGGTACGATCTTCATGGTAGGGCTAGGGTTTTGAATTGGATTTTGAGGCGGTGGAGGCTGAGAGAGATTGGAAAGGAAAACGAGAAGAAGAGCAGCCCATAGACTGAGGTTTAGCTTCAATGAGCAGCTTTTGAAAAGTTTTGACTGGTCTTTGTGGTGGGATCTCACACGTCGTCGTTTTGTACCTGATGTGGTGCAGTTTGGCTGCTTAATTAGTTTAAAACTTTAAATATATTTAATTAAACACTAAATTAGTAGTTTAAGCGCTAAACAAGGACATGTTGGGTGATGCAGGTGTGGAGTTGATTGATTAAGATCTAACCCGCCGTGCTGGAATTCTTAACGGGTGCAGGTGCTCTAACTACCGCCCACTTCTGTTTTTTCATCATTTTTGTTTGGAATCTTTGTCATGACATGACAGTTAAGGTTGGGCTCTATATGATTAGTCCAAGATCAAATGCCATACGGCCCACAAATGAAGTGGACTTGTGGGCTTATGTTAAGCTCTTAATTTCCCTTCATTTTATGAATTTCTATATGAAATTTTTGCCTTCGGGAGTATGCTTCCTCCTCCAGTTTTTCCTTTCCTCTGTTAACAATCTATTCTGTTTTTCTCTTTCTTTCTCAATCATATCGATCAGTTACGGATTCGACTGGGTGTGCCCCAACGAGGTCGTTCTGTTCTGTCGAAACTCACTGTTCTCTTCTTGAGTGTTCTTCGCTCTGGCTACTTCAGCTGTCAAAATAGACACACTGATAATACCGATAATTGCAAGGTAGTATCTAATTCGAACTCTTCAATCTTAGAGCCGTTGATTGCATACATTTAGGGCTCATAGCCTTTGATTGCATTCATTGAGGATTCATATCTGTATTATGAGTTGTTCATGATTGGAAGTAATGACATCCATGTTTCTTTGAAATGAATTGGAAGGTTAAATTTAGTTTAAGTTTTTGTTTAATTTAGCTTCTCGATTGTAGTTGCTTATGGCTCCAATTGCTGCACTAAAGTTGCTTAGTGAGATAAATTAGAGACAAGAGCCAATGTTGACCACTAAAGCTAATTCCAGTCATATTGGCTCAGAACAATGCCAGTCATATTTAATTCAAATTTAAACTAAAATAGTTAGAAAGTTATTTTGGCTAGCCACTTTAGAAATGTGTTTGCATTACTACTCTCTATTTTAGCTAGCATTACATCAATATTATTCCTTAAACAAATATTTGATATTTTAAATGTATTTATATATCACCTCAAATATCTTAAAAGGAATGTATTAAATTATAGCTAGTTTCATATGAGTCATCTTGCTAGCTAAATATAGCTAGCGAGATAGCTCAAAGTTAAAATAGTTTAGGTTTGGCTAGTCTGTTGGAGCTCTAAAACATCAAAAAAATCTAAACACGCTATCTAAAATAATTAAAATCTAAAATAGAGAGTCTGATAAACTTACTCTCACAAAGTTAATAATAATAATAATAACAACAACAACATCAACATTTGACATGCATATACAATTAACTTCAGTTTCCTCGGATCTGGATATTGGTTCCCAGCATTTTGATATGTTTTCTTCTCATATATGTGCAAATATTCCTTTTATTTTTATCAATTGAGCAATTTGGTTGCCTTTAATTTTTATGCAGATTGCAGTCCTTTCACGTTCTCACTTAACATGTACATATTTCAGGAAGCAATGGTCTCTACTGCGAAGCTTCAATCTACAAATTTCTAACCCATGAAAGTTGGGTGTATGAAGTATGGCCACATTGTTTCCTACACCAAACAGACTCATAAATTGATAATTCAGTACTGCGTACTCCTCTTCCTTCCTAGTTTCTCATTACAGGACAGCAACTCTACCACTGTAAAAGACAAGAAAGGAATTTTAAATCCTCACAAGTCACAACACCATAATAATAAGAAAATAAGCTAGCTAGGAAGCTTAATTACTTGAGCAAATTTTGTTTGATTCCTTGCCACAATGATAAGTGAGAGTAGCTGAGTAGTAATCGAAGCATTTATTAGGAATACAAGTAACAAGAGTCTAGTCTTACCAAGCTAGTCCTGGAATCCCCCTAGAACCGAACATATTGACTTTAAGCATCATCTCTGCAAAGATTGCACTCCTTTTTTCCTTTTTTGGATAGAGCATCTTTAATTTGCTGTCTTAGAACCAAGCCCCTCTAAATTTCTGTCCTTTATTTGAAGTAGCTAGCTAGCAAGCTAGATAGTAAGTAATAAATCACAAGGCCAGCTAGCTTGGGATTGAAGCAAACTAGCGATGAAACGTACACAAGAGCACACTACGCAAAAAGAAATCTCTCTGTGAGAAATCAATGCCTTTCATCTTTTTCTCTTGGCAAGATGAGTTGCGGAACCACGGCGACAACAACAACAACGATCAGATCAGTGCAGCTAACAGCAGCTCATTCCGGGCATGAAACTACCAACGTGGTCCATAGACAATTACTAATACTGCTGCTTCCACCAAGGTTTTACTAGTCCCTTCTCGGGGTGCGAAAAGAAGCCAGAAAAGGCTAGAGAAACCAGCTGCTGTTGCTCGAAACGATCATCATCAATCAAAGCCAGTAAAAGTCGCAGCAAACATTCCTTATCAAGGTTTTACTACTGCTGTCACTATTCCCTCGACGTTTTTACATGTTAAGCGTGATCATCATCATCAAGTACGGCCGGACGACGATGTTGATGGCGAGCTGAAGCTTTCATACGCAGAAAGAGGCAAATCATCAACGATGTGAATACTGAATAGTACTTCTGGTACTAGTAATGCTACCGATACTCAGATACTGCATCGAAACGCTTTCCATTGGCTCCCGGCCAGTTAATTATTTCGATCTTTCATATCCCTTGTTAGACATTACCTTCTTGTGTAATATGGCGTGTTGAGTAATCAACGATAGTTTTCATACCAAGTCTTGGTCTACTGAGGTCGGCCGTCTGAATTTGGGGTCACCAGAACAAGACAAAAGAAATCGTCATATATAATTAATTTTTCTAGGGATTTTAAGTCTTTTAACTTATACGTTGTCACCCCAACCTCAAGAATCAAAGACCGGACATACGTGTGTGTATATATATATATATATATTTATATTTATATGCCCTAGCTATCGGAGAAGATAACAAACACCAATCAGTACGTAGATGATAAATTTGAAGAGCCATTAAAGTCAGCAACTTATCCTATATATCCATCGTGGATATAAGATGCACCTCATACTTAATTTTAACTTGTGTGATCCTAGCTAGATCATATACGTGCCGACTATGTAGTGTTGCTATTCCTTACCCTAGTGAGATTAATGTTCTGCCTACGACATTGATGATTGATCAATCCCATCGATCTTCTGCGGTGCATTACTAACAAAGCATCCATTTTTCACCGGAATAAGTTTGTCACCGAGTTTTCATGTTGCTATATATTTATACTCCCAAGTACTTCGATCAGATCGAATCGAGCAAATGCCGGTATATAACGGTGGTTCAGTTTGATATTGGATCCACTCAAAAAGAACTTTCTAAATCCCGGCCAATAGGTCTCGAAGTGAGATGATTTGAAATTATGTTGCTTAGAACAATTAGTGTCAAATCTTTGGCCAAGAGTGATGGAGAAAATATAGCTGCTTGTTTCCTGCTTGCTGTTTAACCCATGTCGATCTCCTACATCTGCTCATTATGTATGTTAGACCTCTCTAATTTTATCACATCATGTGATAACGTCGGAATAATGTTTGTACCGTGCCATGTGAACGGGGATTTTCATATGCAAAAGGTACAATATACACAATCCAAGTTTTGGACGGTAAGATAATAATTTGTTTTCTCTTGGAGACAAGTCGATCTCCTCAAATCAATACACAAAATTGAGTTTAAAGAAAAAGAAAATACATTTTTACCAAGTGTTACGTACCGAGCACATGAGTGATCGATCGATGCTCTGAAATTCCGTAGATATATACTTTGTTATTTGAAAGTGAAACTGAGGTCTTGACCAAGGACACGTCCAGTTAATTAAAGAGTGTTTCTAAATATACCTAGCAAACGTCTAAGTAAACCGTATTTCAAATTTCAACACACTTTTTCCTGTTTTGCCCATATGTCTATTTACACCCCGCACATCATCAAATCATACTCAACACCACTCTCTCGTTACCACATTTTTTGTTTCAAGAAGAACCATGATCGAGAATATACAATCAATTAAGGATGATTATTGTCCACAAACTTAAGCTTTGACTCAAGACTTCACATTAAATTAGAAAACAAAAAGATCATAGATTCTAGCGCATACAGTAAGAGAATTCGAACAATTAGACAATAAATTCACAAACAAAAGAAGAGGATGAAACAATGTGAGACAGATGCAAGATAGCTCGAATTTTGCAACGTATCTTCAACCTCAACCTCAATTGTCTCAAGCTTTATCAAATCTAGGACGGTTTGGGTTCATACTATTCCTCCAACATGAATCTAGTTTCTACTTGATCAACATTTCTTTTGGTCACATTTTCTTAAATCAGCCTTAACAAATCATCTATCATATATTTTTGTTGGGTTCTCTTGTTCGGATGTTTATATGCAATATAACCCTACAATTAATTTCTGATCAAAAGAAGGAAGAGGGACAGAGGAGAAGTTTCACGAAAGCAAGATTCAAATAGGGGCAAAATTGGTAAAAAGAAAACTGATGCTGGGTATATTTAAAAGTTTGTTGGGTAGATTTAGAAACACTCTAATTAAATAGGAGAAAGATAGAGAACTCAAACATGTTAAACTAATCAAAGTAACAGGCATTGTCGAATGAAATTGGCCGCCAACGGTCGGTGAGAACTACTACTGCTGCTACGCAGCGACTGCTACTTCTCGTCAGTTCACTGCATGTGAATGTGAACAGACTCCAGAAAATAATAGCACGAGAAAACAACGTGCGGCCCAGAAAATAAAATCGGTAAATTCGATTCAATGCATTATAATCCCTAGCTAGCTTTCTCTATTGCTGCAGATCGACGACGATAAGATAAAGAAATTAACCATGTCTGTCTGTTTATAATACGATCGAGTAGACAAAGGCTCCGATCGAAAGCAACGTAAACAAGTGAGGTACACGTGCTTGAAATTGCTTAGTGAGCAAGAACACCAGCCAAAATACACACTCGGGTAATTATTCTCTGTTCTCGGAACACACGCCGCACTGCCAAATGACCTAGCTCGATCGCTCTCACGGCCACAGCCTTTCCACGTTTTTATATCCCGTTCTCGACGTGGAAACTTATGATTGGGATCTTTCTAGGGGTAGTTCGTGGTGGACGAGCTTTCTTAGCTCGTGTGAAAAAAGCCAAAGGAAAGGCGTAAAAAGGCATCGCAGCTAGCACTACCCAGACCGGAGGGTCCAGAGTGCGAGCTTTCAAGAGAGGCTGAGGTTGAAGAAAAGAGAGAAGAGCTTTCAAGCTCTCTCTGTGTTGGTGATGTGTAGGACCCCATTTTGCCTTTTGCTTATCGTTCAGAACCACGTAATCCAAGTACGTCCACCAAGAACGATCCAATTCCGATTAAATATTTAACGTCAAAGTATTGAGACGGACAAGGATATCTTTTTCTCAAACCGAATATGCCTATTTGACGGTGCACAAAACCCTTTGATCCTCCACCATCGCTTTTTTTCTTCAATCTATATTATTAACCAAGCAAAAGTTTCAACGATGGATTTTGATTAACAAGCAGACACCCCTAAACAATTATAATCAAGCGTACGTCTTGTAGCATAGGCATATATAGTTTATCATTCTTAGGCTTTTCATAATGGATGCATATATAAATGACAAACAAAAGGAAAACAACAAGGTCCCATCTGTGTGTGCTTATATTATACTAGAATTAGCTAGCACAGCACCTCTAATACGCCATTGTTATATTGGATCGATAGGGTCACAATGCATAAGCTTCATGGCGACCATTAGTATATTGGAGACATATATTTCGAATTTATGCGCTCGAAATATGCAAACAAGATGCCATAATACCTATAACCATTTCTAGCGTACGGAGAGAGATAATTCTGTGGGTTAAAACGTTTAGGGTTGACTGTGATTTCTTCTCATCTTCCTTGTTGAATTGCTGAGCTGTTTCAGAATCTTGAAAGACTTGGTAAACAATTGAGTAGAATAAATCTCATCCGGGTCGGGACCAAACTATTGTATAGGATATTACAATGACTGAGAGGCTTGGTTACATCGACAACATGTATCTAAACTCAACGCTAGCTTTTGATTGCCATCCCAAACTAAAACAACGGCAGTGATTCACGATATATTCCAAGTACAAATATACCAGATATTTATGCAATTTGCGAAGCATCGTAACATTATCCCATGGTCGACCATGTTCGTACAGATAGCATAAACACAAAGGAAACCCTAACTTACGTTAGCAATAGTACTACAGCCTCACAGCTGTTACTATATATGAACCCTGTTAGCCCTCATTTTTCTCTTTCATCAGACAACCCAATTACCTCTCCCTCTTCTCCTCTCCTACCTAATTATTAACACCTCTCCCTCTCTTCCTTTATTTCCTTGCTGCATGCCTTATTAAATTGTCCCAGACCAACAACTAGTACTCATACGACGTCGTCGTCGTCCGAGCGAAGATGTCTCGCACGTGCTCTCAGTGCGGTAACAACGGCCACAACTCTCGCACATGCATGGAAGCTGCCGGCGGTGGCGCCGGTTCACCTGCAGAGAACAGCATCATGCTCTTCGGAGTGAGATTGGTCACCGAGCAGGGTAACGCCTTCAGGAAGAGTGCTAGTATGAACAATCTCTCCCAGTACGACCAGCTGCCTCTTCAGGAATCCAACCCCGACGCCGGCTATGCCTCAGACGACGTCGTCCACGCTTCTGGAAACCGCCGAGAGCGAAAGAGAGGTAGCTAATATCGAATGATCCTAGGACTTATATATGAAGTAAACGGTAAATATATATTGAGTTTTATTGTGGTGATTTGATTTTGAAGGTGTTGCATGGACGGAGGAGGAGCACAGGTTGTTCTTGTTGGGATTGCAGAAGGTAGGGAAAGGAGATTGGAGAGGGATTTCTAGAAACTTCGTGAAGACTCGTACGCCAACTCAGGTGGCGAGTCATGCCCAGAAGTACTTTCTCAGGCGGAGCAACCATAACCGCAGACGCCGTAGATCTAGTCTCTTTGATATCACCACCGATACTCCTGTGAGTTTTATTAATTTTGATTGATCAACCTTATTATTTAAACTCCGTTATAATAAAAACTAATTATGGTTTTTGTATTATTATTTGCAGTCCATGAATTCATTGATGGAAGAAGATCTAGCATTGCACCAAGAAAATAATACAGCACAATTATCACATCCGGTACTGCCATATCCTCCACCGCAGAAGACCAGTTTGGGTGCTAATCTTATCGGCGGGTTCCCGATGACAGCCTTTCCAATGACTCCGCCTCCGGTGGTCCTACCTGTCACCGGCGAAAGCTCATCATCAGCGGAGAGTACTCTACCATTATTAGGTGGAGCGCCAAATCCATCCAACGACGTGCAACAGATGGCAAAAGTTGCAACAACAACCAGAAAAGTGGTCCGTCCGATTCCGGTCCATCTGGTTCCTCCTTCTGCCAAAATGGCCGAGCTCAACTTGAATAACAAGTACTCACCTAGCAGAGTAGCACAAGAGCCATTGCCTTTGTCACTAAAGCTCTCCAACACGGCCTCGTCCGAGGAACAATCGCCGACGGCTTCGGGTCACTCGTCGGCTTTTCAGGCCATGTCTAGTGGCACTGATAGCATCATCAGTGTGGCCTGATGTATGCGATGACGTCATCACGTGTTTTCAGATCCTGTATTATACGGCCGGCAAGAAGAAGCATGAAGCAGAAGAAGAAGCATATATGAAGCAAGCAAGCAAGATTATTATGAAAAGTTTATGTTGATTAAACGGGTCCGAAATAGATCGAGCAATATTATGACAATGTTCCAATTAACTAGAGATCAGAGATTAAATGGTTGGGTTAGGTTTTAAGTAGGTGATTAATTCCTTTCTTCTTGCTATTTTCTTGTACAGCGCTCTCTGGTTTTAGTTAATTATATAAGGACAAGATGGGATGTCCTTCTCGTCATCTGTGTGAGGTGGGGAATTTCTTGCTTGTTTATTTTGACGTTGTATGGTTCCTTTTGGGGGTGGGGACTGATAAAGCTAGAAAAGCACCAGGTGCGCATTGCTGAATAATAATATTCGATATGTTTAATAATATATATATATATATATATATATATAATTCGTTTGCTTTAATACATTTGTTCTACTTCTGTTGTAGCTAGCTAATAGTCAAATGAAACAAAAATAGACGAAGAATTAATTGAATTGAACAGAAAGCAAATGGTCAATATCCCATAAAAGTAGTCTTCCTCAGTTTATTCGTGCATATATAAGCTATATCAATGTGTTCAGGCTAAAGTGAATTAATGCATGTGAATGATGTGATACATTAATTTTGTAAAATATGTAGTTAAAATAGTAATATTAGTCATTAAAATTGTAATATGAGCCTTTAGAGTTGTAAAAAAATTAGTTACAATATTAGTCAACATTTGTCCTTAAAGTGGTAATTGAGTACTCAAAGTTGTAATATGAGTCCTCAAAGACGTAATTATCACTTTAGGGACTCAATTACCACTTTAAACACATATTTTATCATTTTAACAACACATGATGACTCATGTTGTAACTAGAAAATTTACAACTTTTAAGGAATCATATTACAATTTTAAGGACTAATAATATTACTATTTTGACAACTCATTTTACATAGTTGTTACATCACATCATTCACATGCATTGACACACTATAATTTCCCATATGAATGTGGCAATGCTTAATTAATTTATTGATTGATCGAGTCTTGTATAATTGACCTAATTAATTATAGCGAGATATATAGCTATATATACGAAAATAGGTGAATGGTTCCTCAGACATATTTTACAGAGACGAAAATCCGAAATGAAATTGAAATTGAAATGAAGCAATGTATGACACAAGTGGTTCATATTCTGTTCAACAGTATATGGTAGAAGGGCTACCGGAGCTGCAAAGTTGATTTCCTTCTGACTAACAAGCTTTGGAAGCTAGTGGAAGCTCAATACGAGCAAATATGAAGAACCCACAACGAAAATCAACCAAATTAAAGTTCTTGGTTTTTGGTTTCTCATATGACGAATGGTTTAGGCCTTATGTGAGCCAAAGCCCAATTATTGAAAGAAAAAGTAATTCATGCCGGGCTGACGGATACGAGGTGGGTCGTGGCGGTCAGAGGTAACGTTGGCCTTAACGAGTATTGCTCTCCAAAACTAGGGTCAAAAAGTCATTATTGCCCTTCCGTCAGACTTATGTACGGATTCGGACTCGAATGGGGCCGTCTTCTTCCGTTTACGGCCATACCAGCCCATATATGATGTCCTGTAGGTTCATATTTTGTTCTCGGATATGCCGGAAACACGTCGGAAACTTGCCGGAAACACGTTCGGAAATTAATTGGACAGTGCGGGTTGAAGAGGTTATGAATGTCCGAGGATTATGCAGACTGTTTACCAAGTCTGATCAGTAGCTGCTGCAGCTGTTCCTAGAACAATGCAGCTTGTTTAGCAAGTCAGTTTGATCAAGTAGTTGCTGTAGTTGTTCCTAGAACATTGCAGTTTGTTTAGCAAGTCAGTTTATGATTTTGAATAAGTCATTTCAAGCCGATTTGTGGTTTTGAAACGTGAGCTGGTTTTTAGGTTTTCAGTTACATTTGTAGGCTATATTTACAGCCAAATTTCAGTTGAATGTATTCATTGTTTTCTGCTTCCAGTTGGTGTTGTTTAAAGCTCTGTTATACTCTTCAAACTGGTACCAGAGCCCCGCTGGGCCTGATATTTTTTAACTAAGCTGCAGCTTAGAAACCGAGATGAGTGAAGAGAAGCTTGCTGCTAAAATTCCTCATTTTGATGGTCAACATTATGATCATTGGAGTGAGTTAATGGAGAATTTGCTCAGAGCAAAAGGATTGTGGAGTTTAATTGAGAATGGTTTTGAGGAGCTTCCACAAGGAACACTATTAACTGATGCACAGCAGGAGCAGTTGCAGAATGCAAGAATGAAGGATCACAAGGTAAAGCATTACCTTTTCAGAGCTATTGACAGAGAAGTGTTCGAACAAGTTTTGGATCGACGAACTTCCAAAATTGTTTGGGACTCTCTGAAAAACAAATTTGGAGGAAATGAGCGAGTGAAGAGAACTATGCTCAATGCTCTTAGACGAGATTTTGAAGTTCTGCAAATGAGAGAAGGGGACACCATCACAGAGTATTTCGCAAAGGTCATGGCAATGGCCAACAAAATGCGAAGCAATGGTGCCAACATGCCTGACTACAAGATAGTGCAGAAGATTCTTCGAACACTGACTGACAGATTCACCTATGTGGTAGTTTCGATCGAAGAGTCAAAAGACACAAGCACAATGTCTGTTGACAGTCTTCAAAGCTCACTGGTGGTTCATGAACGGAAGTTCAAGAAAATAGTCACAGAAGATGATGGACAAGCTCTGAAGGTTGCAAAACAGTCTAGGCAGAGGCAGAGGAATGTTCCGAGGTGGACGAGGACGTGGAAGAGGAGGCAGACAATCATTCACGAAATCCACTGTGGAATGTTTCAAATGTCACAATCTCGGACATTTTCAGTATGAATGTCCAAAATGGGGAAGAGAAGCAAATTATGCAGAGTTAGATGAGGAAGATGAGCTGTGCTTGATGGCTCTTATAGAGGAACATGAAGCCAAACGGAGTGATGCATGGTTCATAGATTCAGGATGCTCAAATCACATGTGTGGAGACAAAGGTATGTTCACTGACATGATTAATGGTGGCAAACACTTTGTGAAATGTGGAAACAATTCTAGAATGACAGTTGCTGGCAAAGGAAGTGTGAAGCTAGTTTTTGGAGGCACTGTTTTTCTTGTTAAGGATGTGTATTTTGTTCCAGAACTGAGAAAGAACCTTCTCAGTATAGGACAATTACAAGAGAAAGGGCTGGCAGTTCTCTTTCACAATGGTGCATGCAACATTTATCATCCTAGCAAGGGTCTTGTTGCTCACACCAAAATGAATTTGAATCGAATGTTCATCCTGCTCAATGAAAGCATTAACAAACCAACTACCAGCGTTGAAAAATGTCTGCATACCACATCTGATCTCACCTACCTGTGGCACCAGAGATATGGTCATTTGAGCTATAAGGGGTTGAAGACACTACAAATCAAAAAGATGGTACATGGAATGCCTCATTTGGAGAATACCACCATAACCTGCACTGATTGCTTCACTGGCAAGCAACACAGGAATGACATTCCAAGAAGCAGTAAGTGGCGCGCAAACAAAGGGTTGGAGCTCATACATGCAGACATTTGTGGTCCAATAGATCTAACTTCTAATGGAGGAAAAAGGTACCTACTTAGTTTCATCGATGATTTCAGCCGAAAAGCCTGGCCATATTTGATAGCTGAAAAATCTGAGGCTCTAGAATGTTTCAAAAAGTTCAAAGTTTTTGTTGAAAAGAAAACAGAGACTTTCATTAAATGCTTGCGTACAGATAGAGGTGGAGAATTTACCTCTACAGAATTCAAAGTATTTTGTGCAAAAGAAGGCATCAAGAGACAATTGACTACTGCATATACACCTCACCAAAACGGGGTTGCAGAAAGGAAGAACAGAACTGTTATGAACATGGTGAGATGCATGCTTATAGACAAAAAGGTCCCCAAGACTTTCTGGACAGAGGCAGTGAATTGGACATTTTATGTTCTAAACAGGTGTCCAACTCTAACAGTGAAGAACATCACACCTCAAGAAGCTTGGAGTGGTGTCAAGCCCTCAGTAGATCATTTTAAAATCTGGGGATGTGTTGCTCATGTACACATACCACAAGAAAAAAGACGCAAGCTCGATGATAAGAGTTTTCCATGTGTTTTCTTTGGAGTCAGTGATGAATCTAAGGGGTACCGTCTGTTTGATCCAAAAACAAAGCGAATTGTGATAAGTAAAGATGTAATTTTTGAAGAAGAAAGAAGCTGGGAATGGGGTAACAACTTTAAGGAGCAGATAGAAGCAGATTTGCAGTGGGGTGATGACAACCTCAGTGATGATGAGACTGAGGGAGAGCTTGGGGATGCAGGTGTAAATGGTGATGTAGAAGAAGGCATGGAGATCGAAAATGGGGAAAGAAGTGATGGAGAGAATGAAACTGAGCAAAATGGTACTAATCCACATAGCACCAACACTAATACAGGTTCAAGAATTAGGAGAGCACCAACATGGATGAGTGAGTATGAAAGTGGTGAAGGCTTAAGTGAGGAAGAAGGAGAAGAAGCTGCATACATGGTGATGGGAGAATTTGAAGATCCTGTCCACTTTGAAGACACAGTCAAAGATGAAAAGTGGAGGCATGCCATGGATGCAGAGATATAGTCAATTGAAAAGAACAAGACTTGGTCTCTAACAGCTTTACCTAGTGGAGGCAGGAAAGTAGGGGTCAAATGGATTTACAAGACCAAACGAGATGAGAATGGAGAAATAGTTAAGCACAAAGCTCGTCTTGTGGCAAAGGGTTATTCTCAGAGGGAAGGAATTGATTACACAGAAGTATATGCTCCTGTTGCAAGGTTAGACACTGTTCGTACCATCATTGCTCTAGCTGCTCACCGGAAATGGAAAATATACCAGCTGGATGTAAAGTCAGCTTTTCTGCATGGGAAGTTGGACGAGAAGGTGTTTGTTGAACAACCTAAGGGTTATGAGCTGAAGGGAAAGGAGCAGATGGTGTATCTACTACACAAAGCTTTGTATGGTCTCAAGCAAGCTCCACGAGCTTGGTTCAGTCGAATTGAGATTTATTTTCTGAAGGAGGGTTTCCAAAAGTGCGCAACTGAACAGACATTATTCACAAAACAAAGCATTGGAGGACATATGATCATTGTAAGTGTTTATGTGGATGACTTGATCTTTACGGGTGATAACTCGCAAGAACTGCATGATTTCAAAGAATCCATGATGAAAGAATTTGATATGACTGATTTGGGAAACATGAGTTATTTTTTAGGAATAGAGGTACTGCAAAGAGAGGCAGGCATTTTCATTTGTCAGAAGAGATATGCTCTCGAAATATTAAAGAAGTTTGGCATGTTGGAGAGCAAGAAGGTAGGTACTCCAGTTGTTCCAGGTTTGAAGCTAGACAAAGACAAAAATGGGAATGCAGTAGATGCAACAATGTACAAACAGATTGTTGGTAGTCTTTTCTATTTAACTTCTACTAGGCCTGATATGATGTTCATCACTGGCTTATTAAGCAGATACATGAGCAGTCCTACAGAACTTCATTTTCAAGCAGCTAAAAGAGCTTTGAGATACTTAAGAGGAACAGTGGATTATGGCATATTCTATCGATGTGAGACTCAGAACAAGTTTGTAGCATTCACGGATAGTGATTATGCAGGAGACATAGAGGATAGCAGGAGCACCAGTGGCTATGTTTTTATGCTGAGTTCAGGTGCTATTTCATGGTGTTCAAAGAAACAACCTGTTGTTACATTATCCACCACAGAAGCAGAGTATGTTGCTGCTGCATCCAGTGCATGTCAAGCTATGTGGTTGAAGGGTATTCTAGTTCAGCTCGGATACAAAGAAGGAGAATGCACTAATCTCATGTGTGACAACACTTCTACCATCAAGTTGTCGAGGAATCCAGTTCTACATGGTCGAAGCAGACATATACGAGTAAGGTATCATTTTCTTAGAGATTTGACCAAAGAAGGTACTGTTGCTCTTTCATATTGTGGGAGTACTGAACAGGTTGCAGACATAATGACAAAACCTCTCAAATCAGAGGCTTTTGTGAAACTCAGAAGTATGATGGGAATGTATGAAGTCAGCGAGGTAATCTGAACAAGTTGCATCATGTTCAGTTTAAGGGAGAGTATGAAGAGGTTATGAATGTCCGAGGATTATGCAGACTGTTTACCAAGTCTGATCGGTAGCTGCTGCAGCTGTTACTAGAACAATGCAGCTTGTTTAGCAAGTCAGTTTGATCAAGTAGTTGCTGTAGTTGTTTCTAGAACATTGCAGTTTGTTTAGCAAGTCAGTTTATGATTTTGAATAAATTATTTCAAGCCGATTTGTGGTTTTGAAACGTGAGCTGATTTTTAGGTTTTCAGTTACATTTGTAGGCTATATTTATAGCCAAATTTCAGTTGAATGTATTCATTGTTTTTTGCTTCCCGTTGGTGTTGTTTAAAGCTCTGTTATACTCTTCACGGGTAACACTGACTTTTCAAATCAGTTTACAGTTATTGATTCTTCTTCGATACTTGGGTTGGTTACAGATTAGTAGAAATTTTGAGACCTTTTTTCAATGGAAGCGGGAACGGGAAGCCTTCTCCGAAGTCCCACTCCGCTCCCACGGACCCCAAAACGACCTATCAGACGTCGTTTTGGCCCCTCTTTCCCGCGCTTCACTATTTTCTCTCTCAATTCCGGTAGCGATTACAGAGCCCCGAAGCCGAAGACGAATTTGGTCGCCGATTGGGTCTCTAACAACGACGCCGCCTCTCGGAACTTGCCGATTGACGCCGGCGGCTTCTCCCTCCTCGCCGTTCTCTTCAACCGCACCGCTTCCGACATCGCTCTCGTTGCTGACGCCAGCAGGTAACTAGTGACGCAATTTGCTTAATTTTGGTTAAACTATGATTTGTGAGGTTAATATTTATGTGAAATTTTGTAGCTCACAGTCTATGGCTGATTTGTTGACTTTGGGATTGGCTGAGACCAACATTTTAGCAGGGCTGGTATGGCTGTCAATCAGACCAAAATCCATATCCGAGGTGAATCAAGCTCGTCGAGTTTCGATTTTTCCTTTGTTCTTGTTTGGATAGAGTTGTAGGCTTGTAGCTTATGCATTTTTTGCATTTACATTCAGGTGGATCCCGAAGGGGTGGAATGCCGGAGGATGCACTTTGATCTCCCCGAAACTCTAGCTTCCGAGTTATTGTGGTAAGACATTGACAGATGCTATATAGAAATGGTTATCAAATCGGAGTTGCTGAGCTATGTGTGCTATCCACATTTTGATTGCTTTCTCTTAGGGCATGGGAATCTCTGTCGGACGCGAGTTGTTGTAGGTCGCTTGTTATAGTTTATGGTGGCAGAAATGTGCTTCAGATTGGTTTTGCAGCTGCATTTTCTGATGGTGGTGAAGCTGTGGAAGTGGATACGGATAAACTGATTCATGGATCCCTCTATCGAGGTGTTATGAAATCAGGAGTTCGTAAGTAACTTCCCATGGCTGCATGTTATCTATTGAAGTGTTTTAGTCAACTTTAAGCAGGTCTTGCACCAGATATCTGATAGTCTAAAACTGCCTGTATTTTTTTCTTTTCAGAGAGCTATTTGGCCAACCTAGCTCTCTATCCTGGGAAGTCTGAGCTGCCATTTCTACCTTCAAACACACAGGTATACTCTTTTCGATTTTCCATCTATACATCTGTGAAGCAAATATGTATTGTTTATCCTGTCCAGATATTCATCCGGAATATTCACACCTACACAGTAGCTTGATGTTTAGATCCCCTAAGAAAACCAAGAGCTTGATGTGCACATGTTTCTTGTTATCTTCAACTCTGCATTTTGATGATCCCTGTTTTAAATCTCCAATTAAGGATTTCTAGCATGATTTCAAACTCTGCAGGCAGTAATATTGCAGCCACTTGGAGACAAAGGAATTGCAATAATTGGTGGTCACACAATTAGAGGATTCACGGCCTCCGATCAGGTTTGTCTTTTTAACTTTACATTGTGAAATTCAACTCACAATTGTCAAGTATAGTTTCTATACATTCAAGTAAAGTTTGTTGACTCTACTTAGCGCCTTTCCCTCATGTTTGGAGTGTTCCGTCCTCATGTATCTTTTGATTTCTCATTCACTGTTTTCTGATATGGAAAAAGAAATCTGAATTTTATTTCATCGTCTATGTTAGTTACTACTTGGCTGAAGTGTAAGAAATCCTAGGTCCTCATTCTGAATATTGGATGTTATATCCACCTAGGGCTGTGTTATCTCATCCATCCTGGGAGTAGTTCATATCTGACTTCATTTCTGCCCATCTTATGCAAGGACTTGCAGTTGCCCCTTGTAGGCTTTTGATAGTGTAGACCAGTGAACCTGTGTCCCTTAGAATGGTATTCAGTATTCTACACTGCTGCCAGTTGATCAAACTTGTTGACATTCCATTAGGCACTGTTTATTCATCTATGTGCTTCCTTTATTCTATTTTTGTTATTACATTAATCACTGAAACGGTTACAGGCATGGATTTCATTGATTGGAGAGAAGCTGGATGCTACACTAGCAAGATGTGTGGATAACCTCCCAGTGTCGCAAGACCCAGTTTTGAAGTAATTGAACAGAAGTTTCTTAATTTAACATTGCATTGAAACGGTTCTACTCCTAAGCCAGGTAGGTTTTGATTTCTTGTTTTTGAATGCATCTAATCTCAACACCACAAATTTCAGCACCAATTACTTATGCCAACTGTATTTTCTGGTTTCAGTAGCACTCATAATTATTACTTTCCAGATTAGTTTTGAGTAGAGAACTGCTCTCCTCTCTGTTGCTCATACACAGACCTATGGTGTGTATCTTTATTAATTTATTTTTCAATATTTTCATTCTTAGGTCTGGATTAAGAGTTCCATAAATTTTTGATAACAGAGAATGAAGATTGGTGACAAGATCGAACTCTGGTACCAGGCAATTGTACACCAACTCCTGATCCATTATTTGGTTATTGTATACACTACATTATGCATGTCTGTTTCATATATTGTCAGCTATCTGTCAGTTTGATAACAGTCTTCTGGGAATTCTACATAAGAGAAACGCTAGTCTTCGGATATTCTTATTCCCACATTAAGTCATTAGTCAAGAAGTACAAAATTGTTTTATGCACACATTTAATTTGTCAGTTTGTTAATATGGTTCCATTATCATAATTCTACTTGCTCTAAATTTGTTTCTCAATATACAGACTTAAATGTCGGCTACAATGAAGAACATACTTGATCAAAGTGAGACAAGGAAATAGAGAAGAGAATCTGTAACTGACTCTTAAATAACAAATGAGTTTATCCTACACTATACAAGCATGGTTACAAACTGAGAAAAGAAGAGTTCATTTCATTTTGTCACAAATTTACAGTGTAAGAACCCTGTAATTAATCTCCATGCATGTGTATGAGAGAAAAAATAATCAGGTACGAAAGGGCAAAAGAATCGAAGAAAAAGAATAGCTGCTGAGTGTGTTTACTCTGTTGTTATACAAGGGTGTAAGTACCCAGTTCTTTGCATTTGTCACCGAAGTTGAGCCCTCCTCTCCCATGGCAGTGACCCAGTTGAAGGATCAGCAAAGTAAGTCAAAACAAAGTCTTTAAGGCCAGTGTCCCAAACCTCACAGAATCTTAACCTCCAATTTGGCGGTTCAATGGCCTCTGTTCCCAACCCAGGCGCTCTATCCTTGGACCCTTGGTTTTGATCTTCCTGCCAATCCACAACATATGTAGCAACCCTTCTGTAAAACTTGGCCTTAAAGATCTCCCAAACCTGATACTTGTAGTGGTTTATCACCGCAACTCTTTCCGGCACATTCAGGTGCCTAAAACCCTCTCTAAGCCTGAAATGGTGCACCACATTAAGCAATGTGACATCAAGCAAGTCTGCTCGGACAATGGACTTGTGCCTTTCGGGGCTTTGCAACCGGCAAGTGTACCCTGCAGTCACTCCCTGTGACGGATGTGAGCTCAACCCGGACGGACCAAAACTATGGCAATCAGTTCTCAGCTCAGCAATCGTTGGCGAGTTTGAAAAATTCGAAACCAGCTTCCCAAGCGAGTTTTCGCCAGGAATGCCATCCTTCCTACTTTTCCTAAACTCCCTAGGGAAGTACAAGAACTCATCCACATCAAAGAAACCAACCCAGGTGCACTCCTCCCTCGCTTTCAAAGCACAATGTGAAAACCCTGCTTCCTGCGTCTTGATCCACGGCCAGGACTGCCTAGTGACATTGTACCCCTGCGAATCGAGGTCCAAAACAACCTCCTCAATCCCATCATCACTGTTGTTGTCATAGATGAACCATTTCTCGACTCCGAGCCAAGCATGGTACATGATCCACTCACTGAGCGCAGGGGCTTGGTTCCACAGCATAGTGCAGGCACAAAGCTCATGCTTCTTCTCCTTAACCAACTTTTGCTTTGGACTATGTAATGTAGCCACAGAAGGAAGAGTCACATGGATTGGAGCTCTAGGATGCCCGGTGTTGTACCCAATTGTGACCCGAATACCCGAAGCCTTATCCGGGTTGTTGCTAATGCTCTTCGGCAACAAACACCTCACAACCTCCTGAGCTGCCGTAACTGCTTCCGTGGCAAGCTCAAACCCTCCCTCAATCTCAAAATGGCAAGTGAACCGGGTCGGGTCGGACTTTCGGTGCGGTCTAAGATTCAGCCCCTTAACAAACACAACCGCCGTGTCGTCATCAATAACCGCCTCGTAAACAACCTTATCCCAAGGAGAAGCAGCAGCAGTTGAGTTAATCCCAGCCGTCCAGGTGTGCTTTCCGCCGCGCCGCCTCAAATCCACGGCGGAGGAGTAGTTCCCGAACGGGAGCGGACACCGCGCGATAGACCGGGCCTCGTCGTAAGGCTCCGTCGAGAGCACCGGCTTGACGGCGAAGGCGACCTCATCGGAGCCGTTGAATCTCCGGTAGACGCAGTCCAGTTCTCCGTTGAAACTTCCTGCGGCGATGAGGAGGACGTGATCGGGAAACAAAACGCGATCTTGGACCTTCACCGGCGGCGAGTCGTTGCGGTGAGCGAACGAGTCGAGGACCGAGTTGTGCGCGGTGGAAGAGAGGAGAGAGAGAGTGGTGGAGGAGGCGGTGATGACTGGCCGAAAGGACGCCTTTCTGAAGCGGCCGGAGGACAAGAAGAGGAGGAAGACGAAGAAAGAGAAGCATAGGAAAAGTGACCTCCGCGACAAGTAGTACTTCGCCGGCAGAGAGTAGGACCGGCCGAAGCGCTTCCGCTTGCGGCGCTGCTCGGAGTCCATTTCGGGGGTTCCAAAAATAGAAAGTGACGGAAATGGAAAGTGAGGAGGGGGGTTGCAGATCTAGTGGTGCCTTTTATGGGACTCAGTGGCGGCTCTGGTTTAGAGAACCAGAGAGAGAGGAGGAGGAAGAAGAAGAAGACGCGGTTCAGGTCTATAAGGGCTGCTGGTGTGGTGTCTGGGGATTGGTTTAATTAAGGATGGTTTAAATAGTGAGAGGTTTCACTGTTGATTAGTTAAGGCCTTTCCTTTCGTAATCACAGTTTAAGTAGTGATTTTGAGAGGATTATGCGGCGTTAACCAGAAGACACCATAAACTATGAAGGTTGCAGACAAAGCACAACTCTTTATACGACTTTAAGTTTCTTACTGGGATCACTTTTTCTGGATAAAAATGAGAAGGATTCATTGTTAATGCTCCAGCAATCAGATAATTCCGGACTAGAGAATCAAAACTCAACCCGTTACATGTTAACCGTTCGATTACATAACGGGTTAATAGGTTGTAACCCGTGACCCATCAGTTAGTGGACGGAAACAGGTTGTCCGTTAGAACTCATTTAACCTGTTAAGGTCCGGTAAGGAATAAAAAATGTAAATAAAAAAAGAAAATCTTACTAATCCATCTTCTTTTCTTTTTTCTTTTTCTTTTTTTAACTTTATTTTATCTAAATCGTTAGAACTTCCAACCGCATAAAGAAATTATTTTTAGTATTTGATTAAAAATACATATATAAGAAATGATGAAAAAAAATCATTAGCGGGTCTTCACAGGTCCCAACGGGTAACCCGCGAACCCAACAGGTTCAACCCGCTATAACTTATTAACTTAGCGGGTTATAACGGGTTGAACTCGTTGAACTCGCTAACCGCTAAAGCTCGCCCGCTAACCGTCCAACTCATCCATTTGTCAGGAATCAGGACACACAGTTTGTTAGATTTTAGAGATGAAATTTGTCTCGCCAACAACAAATCCGATTTTGTTTTCTACGACAAATTTTATGAAGTATGATTTGTTTTTCTACATTAAACTTGATATTTGTCCAGACGTAACTAGTATGAATCATAATTTCAGTGTCAAATGAGATTTGAAAATTATACTATTATAGAGTGAGGCCCTTATTTTTGATTATGTTGTTGTCTCTTGACTAGGGTTCACTAGGCTATGCATATTTGAGTGATGAATGACTCGTCACTAATGATGGTTAAACCATCACGATGTAGAGCATCTCCAAGTTACTAATTATCTTAATAAAAAATTATAAATTTAGCTAATTGTGTAATAATTTTCCATTTTAAGAGTAACTTCATTAACGCTAGTCATTTTTAAGTTAAATTTAACTTAAAATAACTAAAATGTTATTTTGGCTAGTCACTTTTAAATACGTACGCATCAATACTCTCTATTTTAACTAACATTACATCAATACTATTTCTTAAATAAATATTAAATAGTTTAAATATATTTATATATCAAATAAACTATCTTAAAGGAATGTATTAAATTATAGCTAGCCTCACTTGAGTCATCTCGCTAGCTAAATATAGCTAACGACATAGCTGAAAGTTAAAATATTTTAAGTTTGGTTAGTCTGTTGGAGCTCTGAAAATATTAAAAAAAAACTAAATACACTTTCCAAAATACCTAAAAGCTAAAATAGAGAGTCTGATAAAATTACTCTAACATAATAGCTATGTAAAAGACAAATTTAGTTTTTATTAAATCATCTAACTAAATTTAGTTAGAATGTAGAGAGAAAATGCTTACAAGTTAAAATTTAGCAAAAGGTATACTGCATTCTAGCTAAATTTATAAAATAGCTATAATACATGAAATTTCTTGTAGCTATTTTCATCCCACAACTATTATTTCTACTGATTAGCTAAACATCAATATTGTTTCTACAGTTTGGCTATATTGCTAAAGTATAGCTAAACAATTTAGCTAGAATTCAGCTAATATAAAATTTCATATACTGTAGCTAATAGAAGTATAGCTAAACATCAGTATAACTAAATTTAGCAAACGTTATACTGCATTCTAACTAAATTTATAAAATAACTACAGTACGTACATGAAATTTCTTGCAGCTAATTTCATCTCACATCTATTATTTCTACAGATTAGCTAAACATCAGTATTGTTTTTATAGTTTAGCTAAACATCAATATGACTAAAATTAGCTAGAATTAAGCTAATATAAAATTTCGTATACTGTAGCTAATTTCATCTCACATATATTATTTCTATAGTTTACTTCATATATTGCTATTTAAAATTAACATTTAATAAATTTAGCTAAAATAATAGCTAAGAAAGTTGATAAAACCAAATGTTGTTGAGGTGTCTATTTTCCACATTTTGTTTTAAGTAACTGCGGTAGGTTGTATCTTGATCTTTTTACTCATTAACTAATAGCACGTAGGCTGCCTAAGATTTTTTAAAACGTTACTTTCAAATTTATTCAGATTTCAACGAGCATATATGAAATATCATTATCGATTCTAATATAGAATGAAAATCTATATTATCTATAGTTGTATTTATGTAAAAGCCAGCTCTATGTTTTATAATTTGGTTTATGTCATCAGCGTACACAACATGCATAAAATATAAAGCAAGATAATGTGCCTTCATCACACTTTTGTTCTTTCTCCTTATTATTATTAGTTTTTCTTTTTACTTTAATCATGGAAAACCAACTAATTTTCGTCCACATGTCACTCACCAATTATTCCTTGGCTCCAGCAGCAAGTGGTATTCGTAACCATGCCAGAGGAGCTCGATGATTCTTTCATAAAATAAAAATGCTCCTCTTGTTCTCAAGGAAGGTATTCTGCAAAATGTCCGATAACACACAGTATAATCTGTTGCTCTTTTCAGGGTAACCCCGATTGTATTTCACGTTGCGTGAGTTTGATTTACAAGCATCATCGAGTTAAATTTCATTCTAAATGAAAGACAATTCATTCATAAATTGAAAATGTAAGTTCCATCAATTTGTTTAAACACATTCTCACAATTAAAGAAGAGGTGAATGTTTTTACAGAATTCGTATATATTACAGCTGATACTATAAGAAAAACACAACTAGTTATATATATATATCTAATGCTGATGGGAGATTAAGATAATATGAAAGAGAAAGACTGGGTTGTTTTTCCAGGTGCGAATGAGTTGTCTAATGAGCTGGGAAAGACATTCATTCTTGCCGTAAGAACAATATAATTGTGTGTAAGATTAGCTGGCTGAATTAGCCAAAGCCAAAAGGAAGACGAGGACCTGCAACTTAGTTCATAGAGTTATAGGCACAGAAATACCGTGGCATGCAAGCACGCTTTATTCTGCTGCATTATATTTTCCATGTGCTCCCCACGATTATTATTATGCCCACATTATCTGTAGTAAATTCTATCTGTCTTTGATTCTCTTTCGCGTCGTTCTTTCTTTTCTTCTTGTTGTGTCAAGGTTTCTTGCATAACTAAAACCACTGTATGAACTATGAAGCCACAATGAGTTCGTCAAGTAATTGTAGCAGTCACCAATTATCGGGTGGTGGATCGTAGGATAACAATTTCTTCACATAAAATGAAGTAACTTCTGCGTTATCGATCGATCTTACATAGTAGGATTAATGTTACATCGTTACCGTTGTTTCATTTGTTTTATCATTGATAACATGTTTACAGTCTTAGATATGCATGCAATGGAAATATGACTAACACGAATAAACTTCATGAGTTTGATTACTTAATTAATTATATCATTGATAATTTGTTGTTTTGATTTGTTATCATTGACAACGGTATAAAAGAATAATTTGATATAATTTGGAATACTTCAATGTATTATTCTTCTCTAAATAAGAGATATATATAGATATACAATCATAATGCTAATAGGAATAATATAACCTACACCTACAAGGAAATTAAATATTTACCGAATATTCTACACTTTCCCTCAAGTTGGTGCATAGATATCTATCATGTCTAACTTGTCAACCGAATTGTCAAATACATTATTTGACACTCAATTCGTAAGAACATCTACTAATTGGTCTTCTGTATACACGAAAGGGAAACGAATAATTTTTTTGTCCAAGTTTTCCTTAATGAAATGTCGATCCACCTCCACATGTTTTGTCCGGTCATGTTGAACAGGATTATGAGCAATTTTAATAGCAGACGTGATATCACAATGCAAGTCTATAGATTTCTTGAGTTTGAAACCCAATTCTTTCAACAAATTACGAATCCATAGCATTTCACAAACTCCATGTGATAAACCTTGAAACTCTGCTTCATCACTTGACCTGGCTACAACTTTCTACTTTTTACTTCGCATAGTCATAATATTTCCTCCAACAAATGTAAAATACCCAGATATAGATCGTTTATCAGTCTTATCACTAGCCCAATCTACATCAAATTCTCCTTTTTTCTTAAATAATAATTCTTTACCTGGTGTCATCTTCAAGTACTTCAAAATACGATACACTGCATTCATATGTTCTTCACTAGGACAATGCATAAGCAATATCAACTCTAGTATGAGAAAGATAAATAAGTCTCCCTACTAGACGTTGGTACCTCCTTTTATCAATCCAGACTTGATCTGAATAAATGGCGAGGTTGTGATTCATCTCAATCGGTGTCTCAGTAGGCTTGCAGTCAAGCAGTCCAGTCTCAGCTAACAAGTTAAGTACATAGTTTTGTTGAGATAAACAAATACCCTTCTTTGATCTTGCAACTTCAATTCCAAGAAAATACTTCAGCTGTCCAAGGTCATTTATCTCAAATTCCTTCGACAGATACTTTTATAAAGTCTCTATCTCATTTGGGTCATCTCATGTGACAATCATATCATCAACATACATAATTAGAGCGATGATCTTACCCTGACTACGCTTGATGAATAAAGTGTGATCCGAGTTACTTTGTCTTTAACCAAACGTCTTCATTGATTTGGAGAATCTCTCAAACTATGCTCTATGAGATTGTTTTAATCCATATCCATACAAGGACTTCTTCAACTTACAAACATTGCTGGCATCACAAGGTCTACATTTGACTCATGTCCGCATGTACATATACATTGAGAAAAACATTTGACTCCTGACCGCATGACTCTCTAAGTTTCCATTGAGGAAAAAAATTTTCACATCAAACTGTTGTAGAGGTCAGTCTTTATTTACTGTAAGTGAAATTAAAATTCGAACAGTGTTGATCTTTGCTACTGGTGTAAACTTCTATTCATAATCAATCTCATAGCGTTGAGTGTATCCTTTAGCAACTAATCTGACTTTATACCTATCAATGCTCCCATCAACTTTGAGTTTTACAGTAAATACCTAACGACATCCAACAGTCTTCTTTCCATCAAGTTTATGAACAACATCCCATGTCGAGTTCTTTTTCAAGACCTCTAGTTTCTCATTCATTGCTTGAGTCCACTTCAGATCCGTCATTGCATCCTATACGGTACTAGAAATAGAAACACTGAATAATTTATTAATGACAAGAGCATGTGACCCAACCAACCTATGGTTAGACATGTAATTTGTTATAGGATATTTGGTTTTGACTTTGCTATATGGTTCATATTGTTTCTTTAGAATATCATTGGTAACTCTTTGTGATTTCCTAGGTTCAATATTATCTAGCCCAGAAAATTAGTTTGAATTTAAAGGTACCTGAGGAGGGACATTAGCGGTGGATTCTTCAGTTGATTGTGTGGAGAACGGGAACAGATTTGACGAAAAAGAATTTGAATTACTATCAGCTGGATATGCCAACTCTAGTATGGGTCTGACTTGCGGGTCATGAAGTACTGTTGTCTGGTGACTCTGGTCTATATGAACAGAATCTGTGGAAACAGGCATGTTAGCAAAATTGGTGGCTCGGCTTGGCATCTCTTCTCTAGCATGTATCGGCTTGGCTCGGGTCTCAACTTCAACCTCTCTTGTTCTAACACGCATCGCATCGTCAGAATTCTTTGCGCTTATGTCAATGTTTTCATGTCTATTTGACTCTCTTGCTCCAATATGACTACTATTTAGAATTCGAACTCCAAATCTTATTTCCAAATCTTCTAATTCTTCAAATTCTTCAAGTTTAAATAAATTATTTTAAGAGTTCCCTTCACAGCCTCTCTCTCTCTCTGAAGGGAAGAACTCGATACTCCCCTTGAGTAATAAGGCTCAGATTCGTGAAAAGAAACGTCAAGTGATACATAAATTGTGTTGGTGAAAGGATCATAACATTTGTAACCCTTTTGAAAATAGCCATACCCAATAAAGATACATTGTCTTGCACGAGGATCAAGTTTACTTCGTTGTTGCTTTGGAATATGAACGTAAACCACGCATCCAAACACTCGAGGCTCTAAATTAGGGAATGACGGAACAGAAAGAAGATGTTGAAGCTGCTGCAAAGGATTTTTAAAATCAATTACCCGAGAAGGAGTACGAATAATGAGATATGCAGCAGACCTCATAGCTTCTCCTCAATATTCAAGATGTACATTCATGCCAAATAAAGAAGCACGAACAACTTCAAGCAATTGTCGATTTTTTTGTTCTGCTAATCTATTTTGCTGAGAAGTGTACGAATTTGAAGTCGGATGTCGAATTCAATGAGACTGCATAAATTCTTGCATACGACCATTAACATACTCTTCATCATTGTCAGACTGGAAGACTCGAATAGCCTGTTGATATTGTGTAGACACCATCTTATGAAATTCTGTGAACCGAGAATAGACATCGTTATTATTCATCAGTAGAGACACCCAAGTCATACGAGTACAATCATCAATAAACGTTACAAAATATTGATAGCCACTGTGAGTAGGAATTTTTGCAGGTCCCCAAACATTGGAATGAATCTTCATGAATGGAACATGATATCTATGCAGGCTTGGGGAATACAAAATACGATGGCTCTTGACCAGTTCACATATGTCGTATCGAAAATTTGAATGGTCGACACCTAAAAATAATTGTGGTTGCAGTTTCTTCAAATAATTGAAGTTTAGGTGGCCCAACCGATAATACCAAAGCCACACATTTTTCTTAGCACTCTCAGCTTCATTGACCTGATTAGCTTGACCCAAAAAAATGCTTTTGTTTTTTCTCCTGTATCTGTCAGATCCATGTAGTATAATTTCCTCTTCCGTACACCATAACCTAGAATCCGTTGAGTCAGAATATCCTAAAATACGCAAAAATAAGGGTAGAAAGTAACAGTACATGATAATACTTAAATTATTTGGCTAACTGAGAGGATATTGTATGACAATGAAGGGACAACTAATACAGAATTAAGAGTTAACATGTCTGATAGGACAACATAACTTTCTTCGGTAACCGCAGTTGGAGTACCAACGACGGTAGAAACACAATTTTTAGATGAAGATTGTAATTTTTGCAAGAGGGTATAATCATTAGTCATGTGATCACTTGCTCCGCTATCAATAATCCAAGAACTATTTATAGATACATTACCGTTCATGCCTGATTGTGCGACATTGAAAGCATTTGACTATTGTTCTTCCTCTGTAGTGGCTATGACGACTTTTGCTTGATTCTTTCGGGGTGTCTTGGTGAAATATCACCAATTTTAGTATCCAATTGTTTCATAACACCGTTGTTTGCTATGACCGAAATATCCACATAGCGAGCATTTTGAGTTTGCATATAAATTTGGTTTGTGATATGGTGGAACGATGGTGTGGTTGTTGATTTGATATGCCATGAAAAATAAATTTAATTTGCTGAGATTATAGATTTGAAATTTGAAATTTGAAATTCGGGATTTGAAATTCGGGATTTAGGATTTTGGTATGATTATGGAACGCAACGGAATATGAATACGAAATTTAGGTTTGTGACTCTGATGCCAAGTAGAAAAGAATAATTTGATATGGTTTGGAATACTTTGATGTATTATTCACCTCAAATAAGAGGGTATATATAGAGATATAATCATAATGCTAATAGGAATAATATAACCTACACCTACAAAGAAAGTAAATATTTATAAAATATTTTACAACATGTTTACTTACATGCAATGAAAATGAAATGAGCGCGAATAAACTCCAAATGCACGTGCATGATGAGTTTGGTTACTTAAATTTATATGTTCGGTGCTTGTGTTAATAAACACATAGAATAACATGCATGTATTGTAGTCAGAACCAGACCTAGCGTTTGAAAGTTAGGTAAGCAAAAAACTGAATTAGGTACTAACTATTAAGGTTATGCTTGAGTTTTCACCTTAAAAAAAAGCGTCAGAAAACATCTAATCGAAAAAATTAAGCCAACCTTTTTTTGTTGCCTAACAGAAGCTTGGTTTGCTTCCACTTAGGTCCGCCGCTGATTGTAGTACATTTAGATGTTTGGCGCTTGTGTTAGTAATCGCATAGAATATCATGCATATATTGCGCAATGTGCTAACACGTTACACATATACTCCATACCACAAATATATTACTTTGAGTTTTATTTCATACATTAAACATGCATATACCTTTCCATAAATGATAAATATCAAAAACATTTTTTTATGAAATATAACCATAGGTTTTTCATTGATAGACAAAAGCCAGAATGATGTCATACAAGAGTCCTGGTAAAAAGGACAATCAAACATCATTACATTAAATTTTACACTCATATATGTCAACATGAGTCTAACAAAGACCAGACCCAACAAATTCTATAATCTATGAGAAACATAAATTATTAGACATTATTCTAAGAAAAATAAAGAGAACATGACCGCCCACTTCATGCTAGACAATCAGCAGCAAGAGGAGCACACCGAAGCCCAGTCTCAACAGCACCCAACATCTGTCTCCACCATGGCAAGGGTGAAAACTTCATGTTGGCCCAAGAAACCCACTATGACCACTCGGCCCAGTCAGCTCCCTCGGCCCAACAACCTTCCACCATGATCTTCCTTGCTGGGTCAAACCCAGTTTGTAAATTAGGTTTTGTCGCCTAAAAAATCAGAGACGCAGCCGCACCCCACCGAGGCCTTCTCTGGCAAACACCACCTTGTTCTGTAGCCATGCAGTAGAACCACAATCTGCCTCACCGATAACAAGCTTCGATCAAACAGGATCTGAGGAACTATTCCTCCTACCGTAGCCGCTGATCTGGATCCTTGCAAGTTGTCAGCCGCCGACCCCAACCACAAGCCGTCGCTGCCTTCGAAAGCACCTACAACCCCAACCACCAAACACGATCGAGAGTCTCCCTTCGAATCGCCGAAGCAGCTCGAAGATATGCCCTCGCCGCCTATGACAATCTAGAATGCCCCTCCTCCGATCTAGCCGGATCGAGGTCGTCCCGTCGCCTAGCTTGATCAGTCGCTCTCCTAGAAACCCCTAGTAGAGAGAAAGCCAACAATAACTCACAGACCAGTTAGCTAGCAGGCCTAGGGCGGAAGCACAGCCCATCCACCTCCTCCCCCTTGGCAAGGAACTCGCCATCGGTACAGTCCCAAGTCACGAATATCATCGTCATGCATCGCATAGCCACCTCTTACCTCCGCATCAAGGCCTTTGAACAACACCAAATTCCATGAAATCTGCTACCGTTCCAGGACCGGTCTATCAAGAGGTCATCGACAACAGAAAACCGACGTCATGTTGATGACACAAGAACTGCCAGTGTCTGGCACTGCTCCTTACACTCACCTCTCCATCCTTGGACCAAGCTTCTCCCTTGGTGCCAAGCTACCTGACTTGGATCAATACATCCTCTTCTGGGCTCAAGACGCAGCGATAAGAGTCACCGGCTTTCAGTCGGAAGAGAAAAACTATAAACTATTTGAGTCTCTCTCGGCAGCTCCTCTAGGGTTTTCAGCTAGGGTTTTAAATTATAAATATCAAAAACATTACTAGCTACTAATAAATGGTCTTTAATAGACACATATATTTGAGTGGCGGGCTATTGTTAGGTACAATTTTTTGGGTTATAACACAAACCAAATTAAAGGTTTGATATCATGGATTTTGCCTAATTCAAGATAGTGATAAGAGCAGAGGGTGAATAACAGCATTTGGAAAGAGAAATATGACGCATGTTAATTGAAATTAATTTATAAGAATTGGACGGGTACAAATCCAGTACACATCTCTATATAACAACTTTCTTTGTGATTATTATTATCAGAATTAAAGTACTCACCATTAGAGATGTCTTTCTACATCTTTGAATATTGAATACGAAAATGTTCATCTTTGAAATTGACTAGGAAAATGATACATAATTGTTTAGGTGGAATTGGACAGTTTAGAAAAGGACACATATTTTTCGAGTCTTATCGCTAGTTAATTTATTGAAAAATTGCCACTATATACGAGGGGGCATATTCTTTAGGTACACAGTTGCATACCAATAACAAATCGTCCTCAATAATAGCGGTTGCTAAAGATTCTGAAATTCATGAACGAAATTACATCATGAACCACCAAACCAATCCTTCATTGGTTTCTAACTTTCTATATTATCGTCCAGTTCAATGAATTTGTTTAGGGCCACCAGTGAAACCCTATATCGTTCGAACAAACACCTTTTCTTCTCCAAAATTAGCCAGTTTGATCTATGGACGGGCCTCGTTTTGTACTTATAGGATCATGTCATGCAAGTCTACTTAACGTACCAGTTTGGATATGCACACATATATTTGCTATGTTATGTAAGAGACTAGGGATCAAATGTTGCCTCCAGAAAGATAGAAAGGCTGGGACATGTGGAAATAAGGATGCTTTCCCAGTTTTAGTCAGGAATCAATTTCACACACCACTACCTCTCTTTAAGGGTGCTCAGCCCAATCCGGTGGTCATTCCCAAAAGCCACAGCACCTCCACCTTTGTCGGATTCCGGTACCCAGAAAACTCAATATGTGTAATGTGATCCATCATGCGTTTTTTTGGGTTCAAGATGTGGCCTGCACCACAGACAAGTTTTTTTACACTTACAACACCAGACCTGTCTCTTCCCGATTTTTTCTTCTGCACCATGTGATGAAATTTATGGACCGGAGACGTACGTTTATACTTATGCAGAAAATGAAAATTTATTGATCATGTACAGCAAGCTATAACTAACACTGCAAGAACAGATGATGCAGAAGCTCTGGATCTGTACAGAGATTAACCTAAAACTCACTTGCCCAGTTGCCCGCATAAGTAGTAAATAGAACACATGCCAGCTGTCGGGCTAGGGTTAGGGCAAGGTTATGAAGACTACTCTGGTTAACTGGTAAAATTGCAGTTTGATCCGGAAGCTGCCTTTTGAAGGAGACAATGTAAAAGGAACCCTATGCTACGCTGCTATCGGATCCTGTGTATGATATGCTACATCCGAATCAGAAATCTCATACATGTATAAGGGCTCCTACATGTAGACTTTATCGGCGTCCAAGTTAATGTCTTGCCATGAGCCGTGACGCATGTTTCTCATGTCTTTGATCTGAAGTAAATCCACCACAACATTCTGAGCTGAGCATCGATTCTATCTAAGTAGATGACCTGATGAGCAGAAAGGGAACTTGTTATATAGTTGATTTAGAAGTACAATGCACAATTACGATAAGGGGGCGCAAGAGTAGTAATGGTGGAATATAACATTCAGAGCTCCAGCTATACTCATGACAATGCAATAAGAACTGATATGTAACAGAATACGTTGATCTAAAGACAGTTAAATTGAATAGAATTTTGGTCATAAGAAAATATTAACTAACATGAATAGTAATCCTTGCAAACAAACATAATGCACCAAGGAAGGTGCAAAGTATCTTATAAGTTTCAGTAGAAGGTGCCTCAAACAATTTACACGTTAAAAATGGATATTCAGTAGAAGGTTATTCATGAAATATTGTAAAGCTTCTATAAGTTCTGAGAGAAAAGTTTAAATATTACTAGAACAGTACTCCTAATGATATAACTCATCCGTCAGCTGATAAACTAATCGCTCAGACTAATTATAAGGAAAATTCGACTTCAAGTTACTTATTGTAACTGATCGAGTTACAATTGAACATACATTCTTGCTGATCGAGTTAATTAATTTTTACATTGAACCCTTCTGCTGGCGAGGGTGCAAATTCTTTTATGATGCAACGGAATATAAAAGAATAGATTGAAATCCATCAATCGATTTTGATCTTGAATCTACGAGAAGAACTGAAATCCACCTGATGCAGCGGAATATAAAGGAATAGATTGATTGGAATCCACCAATCGATTTTGATCTCGAATCCACGAGAAGAATTGAAATTCACCAGAAAAGTTGAGTTATATTCCGGATTGCCCTAGAGTTTGTTTGCTTCTATATAAGAAGTCAATATCAGTTGTATTCGTTAACCTTGATTTATAAAAAAAAACCTTTGAGTTTATCTCAACTTTTCTGATGGATTCCAGTTCTTCTCGTGGATTCGAGATCAAAATCAATTGGTGGATTCCAATCAATCTATCTCTTTATATTCCGCTGCATCAAAAACAGTTTTCTGGAAGCCCAACGAACTTGGATGTTCGAAAATAATTTGTCATGATCAAACGGTTCTCTAATCTTTATTTTCCGTCAGTAAGCGACCCCCTTTCATTCTACATCATTTTATAGCGCATTAGGGCATATAAAAGCAATGCACGACGTATTTAAGCAGTTGCGAGTGTGTCTGTGGAATTATTGCCTGCAGGATTATTCAGACGCCAGACCACATATATTTCGTAATATCATGCAGAACTATCGATGTTCATGCAATCGATCATTTGCGCTGTTAATGAACTCGAACGAGCTTGAGGAAGCAGTAGATGGATCCATGACATATAATACTGTATTTAATAATTATCGTTTCTAGATCATATATATGTACGTATATGAGTATCCTCACCACTTAATTTTGTACCATTATACAAATACAGTATTGGTAAGAGTAAGACAGTGCAGTGCATGCCCAGAGTGCATGTTTTAACTCCCCAAACCAATGCTAAAGATTCTGAAATCCATGAACGAAATGACATCATGAACCACCAAACCAATGCTTCGTATTCATTGGCAAATTAATCATATACATTTTTAATCAATTTGTAGCTAGCTGGCCGAGAAGACTTCAGAACTCGTGCTTATTTTGTATTCCGTGCAATTGGGGTGATAGAGAGAAACAACCAGCTAGCAAACAGTTCTTCTAGGCCGGCTAAGAGGCCAAGAATAGACCTTAAAATGCAGACGAGATAAATATGTTCGTAACGCAGGCCGAGTATATGCTGTAATATTCTTCCCTAGACGTGGACAGACGATGAAGATAGCATAACCACTTCTCAATTTCCATTAATGCAAATAACCAAAACTAACTCATAGCTAGAACTTAATCGAATTCGATCAATATTCTTCTTCAGAGACTTACCAGCTGTTGGAGTGCCGGACGAAAGACTTGGCCAAACTTAAAGGCCATCCACAGCATATACTAAAGACTTGGCCGACTACATGTAAAAGATGTTAAATAGCAATGCATGCATGCACATTTTGAAAACTCAACCTGAAATGCCTTGCCTAATTTTCCCCTCACCACACCACCCTACTAGCTAGCTAGCTTCCTGCTGCTTTCACAAACTGAATGACGAGCTTCACATATATTCTGACCCTTCTCTTTTGCATCAACCTTCTCCAACCCACCACTGTGGTAAGTTCTTTTGGCAATGAAACAGATCACTTTGCTTTGCTAAAATTCAAAGAATCCATAGTCTCGGATCCACAGGGGTTCTTGAACTCATGGAATGACTCCGTTCACTTCTGCATGTGGGGAGGAATCATTTGTGGCAGACGACATCAAAGAGTAACATCCTTGAACCTACAAGACGCTCAGTTGCATGGAACCATATCACCTTACATTGGCAACCTCTCCTTTCTCAGGACCTTGAGCCTTTTCAGCAACAGTTTCTCTGGCAAGATTCCTCACCAAGTTGGTCATTTGTCCCGACTGCGACGACTCAATTTAACCTTTAACATGTTGCAGGGGGAAATTCCAGTCAACCTGACCTTCTGCCCAAAATTAAGGTTCATAAGCATTGTAGCAAACCGCCTTACTGGAAAAATTCCTTCAGAGATTGGGTCAATGATGAATCTTGCGTATCTCTATTTAGGGAGAAACAATCTGACAGGAGGCATCCCACCTTCCTTGGGAAATCTTTCATCAATCATTGAACTCTCCTTGCCAGAGAACAATTTGGGGGGCACAATTCCAGAGGAGTTAGGACGACTGAGAAACCTCAGGTTTTTAAGTATTTTTTCTTGTAATCTCTCTGGTATGTGGCCTCCCTCCCTCTTTAACATGTCATCTATGGAATACTTTTCAATTACGGGTAACAAGTTTAAGGGCATTTTTCCACCCAGTATAGGCCTAAACATGCCTAATCTCCAAACCATATACCTCGGCGGAAATGATTTTTCTGGACAAATCCCAGCTTCTTTTGCCAATGCTTCTCAGCTTCTGGTGCTTGATATTCCTAAAAATAATTTCGTTGGGCAAGTTCCCACAAGTTTTGGAACTTTGCCTAATCTACGATCACTCTTATTATGGGGGAATAATCTAGGAAGTAATTCATCTAATGATTTGGAATGTATAACATTGCTCACAAATTGCAGTAATTTGGAAGTGCTTGCTCTGGATGGTAATAATTTTGGAGGTGTTTTACCCAACGCTGTAGCCAATTTCTCAACCCAAATGAATTATCTCAACCTTGGGGGCAACCAAATAGTGGGAACGATTCCTGAAACATTAGGAAATCTCAACAGTTTAATATACTTGGGCCTTGATGTAAACTTGTTCACGGGTATCATTCCATCTTCTTTGGGAAAGTTAGAAAATTTGCAAAGACTATCCTTGTATACCAATAGACTATCAGGTGAGATCCCATCTTCCTTAGGAAACCTCACCCAGTTGTATCGACTCGTTTTATCCGAAAATGAATTAGAAGGAAGCATTCCACCAAGTATTAGAAATTGCAAGAGTTTACAGATTATGGAGATTTCACAGAACAGACTTAGTGGAGATATACCACCACAGATTATGAGCCTTTCCTCACTCTTAGTTCTCAACTTGTCACAAAACTCACTAACTGGTAGCCTGCCTGTTGAAGTCAGTACGTTGAAGAATATCTATTACTTGGACGTCTCCGGAAACAATCTGACGGGAGAAATTGCAGAAACCATTGGGGAATGTCAGAGCCTTGAATTTCTTTCCTTACGAGGGAATCTCATTCAAGGTACATTACCTTCTTCCTTGGCTTCTCTGAGAGGACTTCAATATCTAGATCTTTCTGGGAACAACTTGTCAGGACCCGTTCCCAAAGACCTACAAAGGCTTCCCTTCTTGATCTATTTGAACCTTTTCGTCCAATAATCTAGAGGGTGAGGTACCCAAAGAAGGACTTTTTCGAAACACAAGTGCAATATCGTTGGATGGAAATACCAAACTTTGTGGTGGTGTTTCGGAATTGTTGCTACCAGCATGCACCATCAAAGTACCAAAGCAACCTAAATTGCAAGGTTTCAAACTGAAGCTCACAATCGCTGTAGTAGTTGGATGCTCTATTTTGTTTGCTATCATGTTAGCTCTTTATTGGGGGAGGAAAACTCAGAAGAACAAACCAGTATATGTAGCATCAAACAACTTCCTTTCAAAGGTTTCATACCACACACTTCATCAAGCTACTGGCGGATTCTCTTTGAGAAGTCAAATTGGATTAGGCGGGTTTGGCTCTGTGTACAAAGGGATTATTGATGAACAAGAAAACAGGGTGGTTGCCATAAAGGTCCTCAACCTTCAACAGAAGGGAGCTTCCAAGAGTTTTGTGGCTGAGTGCAATGCATTGAAGAACATCAGGCACAGGAATCTTGTGAAGATCTTAACATGTTGCTCCAGCACGGATCACAATGGCAATGACTTCAAAGCTCTAGTATTTGAGTATATGTCAAATGGAAGTCTAGAAGAGTGGCTGCACGGAGAAATTCAGTCAAGGAGTCTGAACCTTCTTCAGAGATTGAATATTGCTATTGATATGGCGTATGCATTGTGTTATCTTCATGATCATTGTGAACCACAAATCATCCACTGCGACATAAAGCCGAGCAACATACTAATTGGTGATGACATGGTTGCTCGTGTAGGTGATTTCGGGTTAGCAAGACTCATCTCAATGCCCACAGACTCCTCTCAAAATCAAAGTAGCACAATAGGGATAAAGGGAACCATCGGCTATGTTGCTCCAGGTAACAATCTTCCACTACGTTATAATTTCTTAAATTCCAACATGTTTATTGAAGATAAATATGAATATGGACGGAAGAATAGAGAAATAGAGGTTGCCGAGTAACATATATACTTTAAGCTCTAACAAATGACCAAGTAGCATTATAAGATATGACATCTCAATGATTTTAATAATGCAAGTTTGTACATACAGAAAACATATTGATGTCTTGATGATGAAATTTGATCTAAACTTTTCTTTCTGCCAACCCAAATGTGGACTCATTTGTATGAAATTTTTTAAGGTACCTATCTGTTTATGATACCTACATTTATTGATATAATAATAAATTTGTTGTCATTTTGGCAAATGTAGTTGTTATTTAGATAATTTTTGTTCTATTAGAGGTAATTACTCAACATAAGATAATTTACAAGTTTATATACAATTTGTTGTCATTGTGGTAACTTGGTACAATTATATGTAAATGTATAAAATAAATGTAGTAATTTTGTTGTGATGTTGAAAATTTTGTTGTGAATATTGTAAATTTTATTCGTTTAACTACTTATTTTTGTTCAATTAATGATAAATGGATGTATAATATACATCACAGTAGATAACCCTATTTGTATAATATATTCATGCATAAATAACCATGGATGATGAAAAGGTTTCCAAACTAGTCTGATCAAACCTTGTATACTATTATGGCCCCTGTTATGGAAGTTAGGTTCGAAACTGTACACAGAGATCGAACTGATATATCAACCTGATTGTTTTATGAGTAACAGAGTATGGTAGTGGTGTTGAGCCATCAAGAGAAGGGGATGTATATAGTTACGGGGTCCTGCTGTTGCAAATGTTCACAGGAAGACGACCTATTGACGAAATGTTTAAAGAGGGTTTGAACCTCCATAACTTTGTCAAGATGGCCATCCCAGGAAGACTAATGCAGATTGTGGATCCTGCACTTCTTGCCAGTTTAGAAGCGACCACAACTGCAACAACACAAAATGAAGTGAGCTACACCACTAGTGGTTTCAACAATGATGAAATCGAAGCAGATGAAGAGAACATTGAAAATGAGAGTTTAAGCAAGATGAACACTTACGTATGGAAGTGCATACTTCCAAGCCTTGAGATTGGACTTGCATGCTCAGAAGAATCACCAAGGAATAGGATGTCTATGGGAGAAGTCCACAGAGACCTACACCGAATTAAAGATGCTTACAATGGTATTAACGTCCGTCGTGGGAGGCCAAGAAGAAGCTAAACAAGAGGCCAGGTGCTTTTATTTTCCTCTCTATAATTTAGTGAAACAAAATGGTTAATTTTTTCTGTTTTTTTTAATCTTTTACTTATTTACCTATATAACAATCGTGCTACACTATTCCTAAGCCGAGGAGGCTCTTCAGCCCAGCCGAGCCGCTTCATGTGTTTCTCCCGTTGCTCTGCTTTCCAACCACCCTCCTCACTAAGCAGCCGATCTCTGCTCCTCACACAATACTTCATGCGTAAAGTCTTCTCTTCTTCACCAACCCACCTTTCATGGTCTCCCCCTCATCTCAACCTGCCCAAACACCCGCTCTCTACTATCCGATCCAACAAACACTTCGTCATCTCAAACACTGCGTCATCGCTACTATCCGCAATCTACTCGCTCTCTTCTGCCTAAACACATACTTCATCTCAAATTTAGCTTCCTCCGATCCAACAAACCCAGGGTATCTCCTACCTTCCTCCGATCCAACAAACACTTCGTCATCTCAAACACTGCGTATCGCGGTGTTCGGTAAGGGTCCATATCTCCGACTTCTTTTTATCTTTTTTGGAGTTCTTCACTGGATTTGGTTTTTAGTCAGCTGTGCCTGCTTTTTCTCTCTCGATCTCTTCAGTCACCTCGCTGGCTCTCTCTCTCTCTGAGCATCCAGGAAAAAATGACGCGCGTCTGGGAAATCGCCATGGATGATTTCCTCTCCACCACTGAGAAAAAGGTTTCATCTTTCAAAACCCAAATCGTCCTCCATATATTGATTGGGTTAGGGTAAGAATTTGGATTTGAATTCACGGTGAGAGAGACACCCATAGCTTGAGGTACTTCCATTCTCATGTTATTTCTCTTGGTTCATCATGTCAATCAATGGGTTCGTTCATGAACTCAGATTCATTGTTGTGTTTTGGGCAAGTTAGGAGAACTGAAATTTGTTGTAATTAGATTTGTATTTTGCTACTATTTTGTTAGTTGATCTCATTTCTGTAACATTTCAATCTCTTCTACACTGTTTTTGTGTTTTAGTGTTGATTTCACTGTGAGAGAGAAACCCAGAGTCTCTAGAGAGAAAGGTTTTCCTTTATTTTTGTTTTTTGTTATAAAGCAGTCTCATCTGTATTTCATTGGATTGGAAAATCAGAGGGAATGAATTGAAATCTCATAGAATCCCCGTTAGGAGTATTTTCGGGTATGTTAGTAGATCAGCTGGTATCCAAGTCTATGTGAAACTTCTCTTTTATCTTTGTTTCGTAGCAAAGCAAGCATAGTCTATTCACCAATAAGTTATAATAAATCAAAATCCAGAGACGATCATTAGCACAAATTAAACCATCACGAGTATATTAATTCTGCTCCCAAAATACCATTGTTTCATCTTCCAATGTTTTGCTAATGTGTTGTTAATTTGAGTTGAATGGTGATGAAATGTTATTTCCTGTTATGGCTGCTTAAGCTAGAACAACCTACAGAGCATGTTATACGCTAATATAATCTGCTACCTTCTGCTATTTAGTGTGATCTTAGGCTGTTGTTTAGTAAGTTAGTGCTGTTAGGTTGTACTGCCTTCTAAATTATACAATATGATCTTTTTTACTGCACACTTTCAACTCAAATCCTGTTGTGTAAGTATCAACCAAAGAATGACATATATATCTTTCAAACAAATGATGAGATATATATCTTTCAAATTAACTGAAAAAATGATGATTTGACTTTGTACTGTCGTAGCTTTGCAACTAAACTAGCTTCGTTTAATTCGGTCTACATCTTGGTTTTTGTTGTAATTTAAATATTAAGGTTTAGGGTTTAGGGTTTATCTTTCTTGGAGTTCTTCACTGGATTTGGTTTTTAGTTTCAGGTGATTATGTGCTTTGTTGATCGTGAGGTTTGTGTTTTTTCCTTTTTCATGTTGTGTTGGTTGCTTCTGCGTTTGTTGTTCATGGGTTTAGTTGTTCGTTGTTCATGATGTAGCACAGTAAATAAACATATGAATTTTAATTAAATTCAGAAACGGTTGTGGCTAAATCGACCAAAAGAAGAATTTCATACTTTGATAAGAGCCAAAAGTAAGGTATTTGGGTATTTAGATTTGAATCAAAAGTACATGAACCTCAGTAATCAGTTTTAAATTCCTTTTTTCCTTTCATTCCAGTTTTGTCTTCGTATGATTGGTTTTGTTGTTTTTGGTTTAATTTTCAATGGTTTTCTCAGGTCTTCAGATATCTTAGGACGGTGCTATAATCAGTGCTTTAATCGATTTCTCAGTGTATTGGTAAGCTTTTGTGTTTTTCATCCGTCATTTTTCTCAATCTCAGTGGAAGAAGGTTTAAGGCTTATTTGAATAAGTTGTTGATAGGTTATATAATAACTCAATCACAGCTAATGCTTCCATTCTTCGATATGCTCTAAGATGTTGCAGCTATTACCCAAGGTTCAAAGTAGATTCTGAAATTGGTTTGTTTTATAGGATATTTATTTGGCTATGAGGATATTGAATGATAAGTCAAGGTCATCACCTAGCAGTCACAGCTTTCTTTGTACTTGCATAACAGCTTTCTTTGTACTTGCATCCAGTTACAGTTGTGTTGTTATTGAATTTTTATTGGAGGGTCTACGTTTTGATGTTTTATATTGCCATGAATTTATTGATTACATGTGTTTCAATTATGTTGGTGCTTCTTATGAGTTTTTGAGTGAAGACCGTTAGACTACCATGTATGCTATACTAATTTCTAGACAATGTAATCAAATATAGAGGTCAAGAAGGAAATTTGAAGTGCCTATTTCAGTTGCCACCAATGTCTTTCAATGATCTTTTCATTGAATTTGCAATTACATTTTTTGTTTCCCTTGATTAGGTTTCTCTCTCTGTCTTTACGATCTAATAACTTCAAGAATCAATTTCACCAGTTTCAAGTCTGATCTCAGTTTCTTTTGCATCATTCTGTTGAATTTGACAACGATTGAGGTGAGTTTTTATCAGTTTCAAGTCTGATTTGAGGTTCTAGCTATGCTTACTTCTCTTAATAATTTTATTAGTTTTCATTTTAGCATTGTAATGTAAAGTTGAGTTTTTATGTCTTACGTCTTTATTTCCCTCTGCTATGTTGTTAGATCTCTCAAATTTTCATGCTAAAAAAGATGCTGATATTGGGTCTGGATAGTGTAAAGTTTTTGGGGTTTTTCATATCTGATATTACATATTTGTCAATTTCATATCTCTTTTTCAAAGCCACTCTATCGGCTCCATGGCCAAATTCTTGAGCCAATTTTGATCGTCTATGCTTTAACCTCTGGTTAATTTGAGATTGTGATTGTGAAATTGGTGTTTGATATTGTGTTGGCAGTTATGATTATCAGTGGCAATGCAATTCATCAACTTTTGGAGGTGAAATTCTCCTATTTCGAGTCTATAATCTGTGGTTATGGCCTGAATTTGATTGAACTCCTAAATTGACATCATTCTCTGTTTCTGGGTTTTCTATTGCATTGGCGATGCCTTTCCGGGTCATCTTACTGCCTCCTCGAGCTCCGGCGAGCTTGGAAACTTTTGTTTGGAGCCAGACGCATCTTGGGGAGAAATTGGAGGTAGCTACAATGAGTTGGAGATGGGGCAATGGGATGCAGCGGGAGCGGAGTTGGGGAGGCGCTTCGGATTTCGCTCCATGGACAAACAGTGAGACAAGGAGGAGCTACTGAACTCGATCTGAGGGCAGGCTGAAGGTCAGAATGTGTTTTGGAGCTTCTATATTGTTATTGTTTTTGTGTTGAGTTGTTGGTTATCGAGAAAAAGGGTATGGAGGTTCTGCCCTAAATGTATAGATTTGTTTTGGTGCTGTGATTGGTGATTTTTGGATTGCTATTTCGTTTGAGGTGGAGAAGAAGCTCATGTGCGGCTGGTGGCAGCAGCTGGAGCTTTGGATGAGCCTGGCGTAGAGGCAGCAGCTTTGAGAAGCATTTAGACTCAAAGCAGCAGCTTGGCAGAAGGGAATGAGGACCAAACATCTGAAGAATTTAAAGCATTTTTGTGGAAATATGGTGGAGGAATGGATTCTGTGGATAAATTCCGGATATCGGAAGCTGATCTTGCTAAGGTAAATGAGGCATCTCTTTAATTCTATGGCATTGTACTCAAAACTGATTGTATAGAATAGCATTCTTTTCGAGTGAAGTTATTTATTGTTAGTTGTTTCATTCTGTGTGGATACAGTGGGAGAAGAAGTGCAAGGCATTGAAGACTGAAGCTGTACCTGGAGGACCGATGCCAGAACCTTCGAATGATATCCATTCTAAGCTTAAATATGAAATTTTTGATACTTTTTAAAATAGTAGTAGTTCAAGTCTTTCAAATGGTGTTATGCCTTTACTATATCATTCAAATGAGAATCAGGTATCCCATTTAGGACTCGACCAAGTTTTAAATGGTGGCTGCTTTGTGCAAGATCTTACTGCCTCTTCTATAAATTCCCAAGGTTTAACAGGTACACATGTTTGTTTATAGGATTGATATTTTGTTTATGAATGTATTCGGCATGTCTTAGAGACCTTTATAATGAAATATGTTTATGTTAAGTTTCGTGATATGTTGTGTGCTTACTTTTGTGACCTCAGTTAGTAGCTAGGGTTCTCTTATTTCTAATAGTAGAAAAGGCTCAGCTGATAGCAATTTCAACAATGAAAGGGTAAGTTTGGCCTTGCAATTATTTAGGAAGTCCGAACAGCTTTCTTATCATATGTTTCTATTTAAAATGACCATAAATTTGGCTAAAAGTAACATGCTTTTGATGCAGATGAAAAGGTGTACCAGCATGGACGAATGACAATGGAATAGAGCAGTTCTCAAGGTAGTTCGTTGTGTTTATCTAAAATTCTATTAAGTTGATGTCAGTTGTGTGCATATTTATGATACTTTTTTTTAACTTTATCAGGTGTTTTCGGTCTTACTCAAATTCCTTCCAAGGATCCTAAAGATGCTAGGAATCGGCACAAAATTATCAGTGACAATGCAATTCATCACTCAAATTAACCCCTGATTCAGAATCGGGCAAGGTAAAATATACATATAATGAGTGATTAGCTACAGTTGTTCTGTCTCCCACCACAACATCATATTTCGATTGTGATTGTGATTGTATAATTGGTGTTTGATATTGTGTTGGCGGTTATGATTATCAGTGGCAATGCAATTCATCACCTTGCCCTATTTTGATTCCTAATTAATACGTTTTTTTCATAGTTTCATACCGTTTCCTCACAATTGGGTGTACATCCTCTCTTGCTTTAGTAAAAACAGTTAATGTTAATACAAATGCAGATGCATGGTCTTCGGCGTCTTCTAACCAATTTTTTAACTAGGTTTGTTTTCTGTACAGTTATTGGTGGGTTTCCATTTTCTATTACCTGTTTTTGGCAATTTTCGAGTGATAAGGTTTGGTTTTGTTTGGTTCTATGGGAAGGAATGCATGATTCACAGTCTATCCTTTTTTTTACGTATTGGAGCCGAGAAAGAAGATGGTTTTTGGTTTCGATCAATCTTCATCAATACAATTCATTTTCAACTAATAATCTCTTATGCCAAATGATCTTCAGGTGACTATACAAGAAGTTAAAGTCAAATGCAGATCATGTCCGTTGAAAATTAATGACTTGGATTTGGAAGATATATGTTTCATTATGTGATATTTCTGATTTTGACAATAATCTTTTCTGTTAGGTTATGCGTTGAAAATTTGCATGATCTCAGAGAATTTACCTATGATTGTACTGTTTTTAGTCCAACCAAATCTTACATGCTGCATAACCCGCACTCTGCGGGCACATAAACTCAATGCAATCTTCCTATTCTTCCAACATGGGAAGGTGTGATAGATGACTTTTATGTTCAGAGGTGTTGGGAAAAAGTAAGTAAATCTTATTCTTAATTATCACTCATTTTATTATAAGCTATTTAGGCCTATACTCTATTTAGGCCTCATTTTTGATGGTCTAAATGCCGATGAGAAAGTTTGTACGCCCCATTTGTGATCTGTTACAGAGCCTAATGTTCGATTTTACAGGTAAGTCTATTTGGGATTTTGAGACTGAGATCATTGCAACAAGGTACGTATTTGTATTATTAATTTTGTATGATCTGGGCAGAAGAAAAACATTCGTTGAAGATTGGAGTGAGAATTGATGTTCATTTTTTTGTAGTACCTATGACAAAGCTGCAATCAAGTATATTGTCGCCAACTTTGAAGGGAGTGAGTTCAACTTAATTGGTCATTAATTAATTTAAATTTTAGTGAGTTCAACTTTGACAAAGCTGGAATTAAGATGTTCTTTTAGAATTTTGTTTGGTGTTATTCATTGATTTGTGTGCTTTTGGAATCTCAATTGTGGAATTACCTGTTAGAATCCAATATTACCCATTGTTTAGTTACATTAATTATCGTTTCAAAAAAAAATTACATTCATTATCTTTGAACCGTTAATTTATTTACGAGCATCTGTATTTAGCAGAAGCTTAGAACAAGGATGGCTTCATATTGCTGGGTATGGCAAATTTTATTTAAAGGGTAGCTTTACTAAGGGATTTGGCAAAAAAAACAAAATTCTCTTACTTAATGCAGAACAGATGAATTTCTAATGTATATGCATTTATTAATACTAGGGCTGCTATGAGAGTAAAACACTGTTTTGTTATTAACGAATTTGTATGTTTCCTTTTATCTGTATCGTTAACAGTTTACAGGCAATGGAACAAGGCTATATAAATGGTGTCAGAATATTTTGTACCTAAATAGAAGTTTAGAAGTTTTCCTAAAAAAAAGATGTCTAGAAGTTCTGTTGTATCTTTCTAGATGTCAAGATAGCTTTAATGCATTCTATGCTTTTATGTATTCTCTATGTTCTTCGTGACCTTATGAATGTGTTTTAGAAGGTATTCAATGTTTGTTTCGGGATCATGTGACGACATTGGTATTTGGTTTTCTTATTTGTCTTTCATGTTAGAAACTTTGGTACTTAGTCTATGTTTAATTTCGTTCTGGTTAGAAGATAATGTGTTTTGATCATTTGCATCCTTATCACTATGCTAAAATTGTTTTATCAAGCGTTATGTGTCTTGATAGGACTAACTCGCGCTGGCGCGGGCATGTTGCCTAGTTACCGTACAATCCTCATGTTTATGTGCAAACCGCAAACGTACACTGTTACACAGTCTGGCATGGGAAGCGAGGAGTCAATATTCTCTGATCGAGTTGTACTACTCTGGCCGGAGACGTCTAAAGGCTAGGAAGTGTTAAGAAATAAGCTATATGCTTGTAGCTACTAATATATAAGCGAGTAGTTGATTTCAACATTTAATGCGAGTTGTTTGCTGTGTAGCTCTCCCCCGAGATCTGTTGGAGACTAGTAATGTTGTAGTTAGTGAATGTGTAATAAGCTAGCGAGGCATGTAATTAATCCACTTTGAAAAGTCAAATCAGTCCAATTCAACCAATGTCACTCTAGGGTTTTTTTTTACATATATGAAGTATTGAAGATTACACAATTTTTTATTACATATCAACATTTTTCTACTGTTTAATATTTAGATACATATTTAGATCATCTTTGTAAAATTTTATCTAATTTGGTGATCGTTAAGGCTTTGAACTAACTGAAATCAATTGACGGATCAAATCTACCAAACTTGAATTGTTCATACTTTAACTTTTAATTCACAGTTTTGAACGCCTTAACGATTATCAATTTAGATGAATTTTGCATAAGTGATCCACTCATGTAGAACTACATATTGAACGGTGAAGTTGTGATTTGGTGATTACAAAGTTGGTATAATCCTTGATCTCTCATATATGTCAAGAAAATTGATCCCTCATTGGAAGAGGGCTAATATATATATATATATATAATCACATCTCCACCGTCCAATATATAGATTTATATATGTAGATCATCTCTGCTAAATTTCATCCAATTTGGTGATCGATAAGGTGTTCAAAACTGCGAATTAAAATTGTAAGCATGAACGTTCATGTTTGGCAGATTTGATGCTTCAATTGATTTCAGTTAGTTCAAAGCCTTAACGATCACCAAATTGGATGAAATTTTGCAGAAATGATCTACATATATGAATCTAAGTATTGAACGATGAAGATGTTGATATGTGATCAAAAAATTAATCTATTCTTTGATTTCTCATGGTCTCATTACCAATGAAATAGGAAAATGAAAGAACAGAAAACAGAATAAAACAATAATTTTTAGTGGCACAACTCACTAATAAGCAGTGACGGAACTACACTGCCAAAAAGGGTCCGGATCCCCATTGGTTTTAACATATGTGCCTTTAATCACTCTATCTATCTATCTATCTATCTATATATATAAGCGAAGCTGGTTTTCACTGGTTTTCTTATGAAGAGTGAAATTATAGTTTTGCCCTTTCTTTTTTATATTTTTACAAGTCAACGTGTTAGTTATGTAATTGATATTTTTACTTTCAGTTTCAATATAATTACAGTTCTGTCACTCTGTTTGTTTTTTTATAAATGATTTGTTTTTATTTTTTTAAAAAAATTCAATTGCATGAAAAAAACACATTTTTAAAAACAATAATATTAATGATAATGATAATATTCATAATACTAATAATAATGTAAAAGAAATTGAGTCGCTCTAAACCTAAATAATTGTATTGATCAATATATATTGATTGTTCAGGGTTTATAATCACTTCTATAACTTTTTTAAAATAGTAGTTTTAGCGGTGTATATGAGTGTTGGTATGTGGATTTATCTAGGTTAGGTTTTGAATTTAAATTGGGTTTTGGGTTTCGGGTTTAGGACATCAATTAATTTTTCTATGGATTCAGTTTATAAGTTTCAGCTTATGACATGTATTGATGAGTGTTTCTTACTTACAATTTCAGACATCTTGGTTGTTAATATAAATTCGGTGTTAATTTCATCTCAATCAATTGTGTTATTTTTATTAGAGTTTAAGAGAGTTGTTGCACAATATTGATCGAACTACTGAAATTTCACAATAATTAATCGAATCTACGAAAAGGCACTTCAGCACGCGGCAACTCTTCTAGATTTTCTTTTTCTTTTTGAGAAAAATAAAAGGGTAGGGCTTTCTTTACAAAAGGAAAAGTAAATAAAATTTATACAACTAACATACATCCATGGTTAACACGTTTTACCAATTTTGATATTTTAACTTACTGTTGATGGATGCCCTTTATTACATGTATTCTCAAAATTTGTCAATTTTGATATTTATTGATAACTTAGTGCATGTAATTTAGAAATTTTTGTTGTTGATTATTGCTCCGCTTTCTTCCAAAATGAAATTTTCATTTGTGGTAAAACTGCACATAATTGATCAAATAACAAAAATTACACAATAATTGAATCAAATAGCAAAAAATTGGACAATAACTAATCAAACCGATAGAAACCGCACTTCTAATTTAAGCTTTCTCTCCAATTCAGGTACTCAGCCAAGTAGATTAACGTTAAGAGTTTTTTTTCCTTCTACCACTATTAAGTATTATCATACTAAGGTTAAAATATATCAACCGCGAGTTTTAGGGCATGGAAGACGCGGGCATCAATGCTAGTATATATGATGTAGTGTATGTGTATGTAATTCGGTATTGATTCAATTAATGAACCCCCTATCCAATTACAACAACAATTAATAAGGAAAAAATGAAGATAATATTTGACATTAATAGTGCTAAATGTGTACTTTTTTTGAAATTTATGGATGTATTTCAAAAGCTGACAAGGTCATACGACCAACTATTGCTAGGTTAGGCAGGAGCTGGCTCATTCTTTGATTATAGAAGCAAAACTGAAAGGAAAACCTAATCCGAAAATTTGGTCCAAAAAGGTTGACATGCTAACTAGAAAGAAAATAACCTATACAAACTAATCAAAGAGCCTAACAACAAGACATGAGGCCTAAGACCCAACGATGTACATTAAAGGTGTTCCTTGTTAGCTTGTATAGAGATCCTGGTGTTGCTGCATGGGAATCACTTCCCACTAGCTTCCGATGTCGATCCATTCTCCTACATCTCTACCCCTAGTGCCATGGAATCCAAGCTTCCATCCTCTGTTACCTTCTTGTTCTTGCTTCCTCTCTTCTTGGGTGAGCTCAAGATTGTGGTTCAACTACAAAAATGAAAAATAAAAATAAAAATAAAATCGGTAACTAGGTGAAAATTCATGATAGAAGAATCGAACGGGTCACATCAAGCCCCAGAGTATCAAAACTAAGATATTCGAACATGACTCGTCTATTGTGCAGCGCTGCAGGGCATACCTACATACACATAAGAATATTTGCACATGTTTTGTACGCGGTGGTAGGATATCATGTTTTGGGAAAAAAATTGCCTTTGAAACAAGGCTACATGCTGTGCAGGCTTTATGGTACTAAAGAACTTTCCGTATGTATAGTACTATAATAGAACTTTCCGTTAAAACGAACACCTTTTCTTCTCCAAAATTAGCCAGTTTTGATCATATGATGCAAGTCTACCGTACCAGTTTGGATATGCACACATAGATTGCTATATTACGCGGAGACTTGGGATCAAATGTTGCCTCCACAAAGATAGAAGGGGCTGGACATGTGGAAATAAAAGGATGCTTTCCCTGTTTTAGCCAGGAATCAATTTCACACACCACTACCCCTGTTTAAGGCTGCTCAGCCTGATCCGGTGGCCATTCAAAAGCCACAGCACCACCATCTTTGTCGGATTCTGTACGCAGAAAACCCAACAAGTGCAATGTAATCATCATGCATGATTTTTTTAGATGTGGGCAGACCAGCTGCACCACAGACAAGTTTTTATAAACTTAAAACACCACACCATGTGATGAAATTTATGGGCCGAAGACGTTTATACTTATGCAGAAATGAAAATTTATTGATCATGTACAGCAAGCTATATGACTAACAAGGCAAGAACAGATGATGCAGAAGCTTTGGATCTGTACAGAGATTAACCTAACCTCCCTTACCGGCAATGGTTCAGCCGCATAAGTAATAAATAGAACACATGCTAGCCGGGCTAGGGCCCGGGCAAGGTTATGATATGAAGACTACTCTGGTTAACTTGTAAACTTGCACTTTGATCTGGAAGCTGCCTTAGGAAGGAGACAATGTAAAAGGAACCCTATGCTATGCTGCTCCTGTGTATGATATGCTACATCTGAATCAGAAATCGCATACATTTATAAGGGCTCCTACATGTATACTTGATTGGAGTCCAAGTTAATATCTTCAGGTTCAGGTCTTGCCATGAGCCATGATGCATCTCTCAAGTATTTGATCTGAAGTTGATCCACCACAACAAACTGAACTGAGCATCTATTCTATCTAAGTAGATGACCTGATGAGCAGAAAGGAAACTTGTTATATAGATGATCTATTAAGTACAATGCATCAACTACGGTAAGGGGGCAAGAACAGTAATGGTGGAATGTAACTGTCAGAGTTCCAGCTATACCATGTCAATGCATTAAGAACTGATATGTAACAGCATATTAATCTAAAAACAGTTACACTGAATAGTTGGGATTATTGTCCTAAGAAATATCTACTGACATGATTATACTAACAGTCAGCAGCTCATAGAATACCCCAAAAAAGTGGAACAACCAATCTATCAATAAACAGACAAGGATTATGAAACAAACAAACTAGGCCGTGCATCATGGATTAATCATCCTTACCTTCTGCTTAGGTTCCTTGATGCTGTACAATTAGCTGGAGGAACCCCATCAATCTGACTAGCATTGTAAATTTGAACCCTCTCAGCATCTTGGACTATGCTCTTTGGTGTTCTGGTTTGAAAGTACCCTGACTCGCCTTGAATATTTGTTGTCGAGTTAACTGCATGTGCACCCCTACTTTGTTGCTGAAATCTTTGGCGGTTAAATGTAGATGGTTCAGCACCAGTGTCTTTATCAGGCCCAGTGTTCATGGAGGGATGTGTTCCAGAATAAGGAGAGAACCTTGGAGTAGTACACTGGCCTTCTGTTCTACGCCAGAACTTGGAACTCAAGAACTCGGCACCAGGCAGCTTGCAACATGTGTTTTCTGCAGATTCAGTGTTTGGAATCCTTCCAGTTGATAGTGCCAAATCATACGAAATTCCATCCAGCGCCATCTCAAGGCCATGTACCCGTGTCTCCAGAGAACTCAGCCCACTCTGAGAGTTTCCAATGAACCTCTACATACAAGTAGAAAAGCGATTGAGTTGGTTTTTTTCAACTTGGACATCACTATTAAACACAGTTGATGAAGAGTTTTAAGTAAGCAACAGAACATAACTTGTAAGACGTAAATTAATATAGAAAACAAGCGATCACTGGCGATAGGCAGAGACTAAGAGATAAATAGTAAATTCTTTTATGATTCAATGGAATATAAAAGGATAGATTGATTGGAATCCATCAATCGATTTTGATCTCGAATCTACAAGAACTGAAATCCACCTGATGCAGTGGAATATAAAGGGATAGATTGATTGGAATCCATCAATTAATTTTCCTATTGATTCAGTTTATCAGTTTCAGCTTATGACATGTATTGATGGGTGTTTCTTACTTACAATTTCAGCCATCTTGGTTGTTAATATAAATTCGGTGTTAATTTCATCTCAATCAATTGTGTTATTTTTATTAGAGTTTAAGAAAGTTGTTGCACAATATTGATCGAACTACTGAAATTTCACAATAATTAATCGAATCTACGGAAAGGCACTTCAGCACGCGGCAACTCTTCTAGATTTTTTTTTCTTTTTGAGAAAAATAAAAGGGTAAGGCTTTCTTTACAAAATGAAAAGTAAATAAAATTTATACAACTAACATACATCCATGGTTAACACGTTTTACCAATTTTGATATTTTAACTTACTGTTGATGGATGCCCTTTATTACATGTATTCTCAAAATTTATCAATTTTGATATTTATTGATAACTTAGTGCATGTAATTTAGAAATTTTTGTTGTTGATTATTGCTCCGCTTTCTTCCAAAATGAAATTTTCATTTGTGGTAAAACTGCACATAATTGATCAAATAACAAAAATTACACAATAATTGAATCAAATAGCAAAAAATTGGACAATAACTAATCAAACCGATGGAAACCGCACTTCTAATTCAAGCTTTCTCTCTAATTCAGGTACTCAGCCAAGTAGATTAATGTTAAGAGTTTTTTTTCCCTTCTACCACTATTAAGTATTATCATACTAAGGTTAAAATATATCAACCGCGAGTTATTTAAAAAAGAAAAAAATCAAATCAACCATGTCTGGAAGGCGCGGGCATCAATGCTAGTATATATGATGTAGTGTATGTGTATGTAATTCGGTATTGATTCAATTAATGACCCCCCTAACCAATTACAACAACAATTAATAAGGAAAAAATGAAGATAATATTTGACATTAATAGTGTTAAATGTGTACTTTTTTTGAAACTTATGGATGTATTCCAAAAGCCGACAAGGCCATACGACCAACTATTGCTAGGTTAGACAGGAGCCGGCTCATTCTTTGATTATAGAAGCAAAACTGAAAGGGAAACCTAATCCGAAAATTTGGTCCAAAAAGGTGGACATACTAACTAGAAAGAAAATAACCTATACAAACTAATCAAAGAGCCTAACAACAAGACATGAGGCCTAAGACCCAACGATGTACATTGAAGTGTTTTAAGTAAGCAACAGAACATAACTTGTAAGACGTAAATTAATATAGAAAACAAGCGAGCACTGGTGATAGGCAGAGACTAAGAGATAAATAGTAAATCTATCTTTCATCCGACAACATAAAATGTTAAACAAACTAACAAAAGCTATGCACATGCTTAGTCTCATTTGCCTAACAAATAAAAGGTGAATAAGCATCAGCAGCATTACCTGGAGAAGGTCAAATAAGTTGGCTTGCTGGTTTTCAATCTGAATGAGTTGCGCCCGGATCAGAATCAGATCCTCAGCCTCCTTGGGGCTCTCGTAATCTTCTTCTGCAGGATTACTAACCGCAACATCAGAGTCACAGGCCTCATCATCAAATGGAACCACTCTAGACCGAGATCTCAAACCACCAAACTTGTGTGCTTTTTCATTACGGTTCTTACTGAAGGGTACACTTTTATCTTCTGGCATGCAATTTGCTTTGTGCTCATTGTTTCCTGATTCCCCGTCTTTAAAATCACTCTTAACAATATCTTCTGCATGAGACACCTTCAAAGATGCAGAGTTTGGAGTTGCAATTTCAATTTTCCAATCGAAGGGCTTCTTGTGGTCCAAGTTAGTGAGTTTGGTTGTGTCTGAACTTCTCACAATTCTACTTTGAGAACTTCCCTTTTTAGCGGTGGCCACCAAAGAACCGTTAGATGGTGGGGACCTGTTTGTAGGGACAGTTCTTTTTGTTTGAGGAGTTCTAAACCCAGCATCATTGGAGCTTTTCGATACGGTAGGAAAAGATCGATCATTTTCATTATCTGGTCCCGTGTAAAATATCCAAAACATGGAAAAGAGAAACAGAAGATTAGATGAACGTTCAAAGGGAAACAGGCTGTTTTGTGCTTATTGTTCCACTTGAAAACTCACTAAGATTATATGCCAGAATGAGGAACACAACAGAACATTATTGAACAAAATAACACCATACTAGCATTCAGATTCAAATAAACACCAAACTACTCTACCAACATGTTTTCCTGTTTGCTTGTTTCCTTTCTCATTGTGCATGCTATTTGATCATTATTGAAAAAGTAACAAATTTCATTGCTTTCAACTACTGCTACAGTGCTATACACTTGAAGTTTCTAAACCAAGGAATGCTTAAACAGATTAAGCAGAGCAGAAGCTCACCAGTTGAAGATCTAGATTGACTTGGAGTAGCAGCAACCTCCTCGGAATCGCCTGCGAAAACCTTCCAAATCTCCAATGTGTTATTCATAGTCTCCCTTACTACCTTCACCTGTAAACAAAATCAAACAAACAAAATCAGGAGAAAATACACACTACAGTGATTACACATATCATCAAGAACATTTTTTTTCAATTTGATTTAGAAAGCAAACTACCTTATCAAATCTCCGGCTTTCCAAAGCGTTCAAGCAACAAGCTTTATAGAGTGGCGCCAAATCAGACTCCGCCGTCGCTACTTTTCCGAGCGCCTCCGCCGCGCCTTTTCTCACGGCCCAGTCCTCGCTGCTCAGAAACTCCACCACGCACGGCACCAGCCAATCCAACGCGCCTTTACTCGACGCCCCGCCGGCGCCAACCATGCTTCCAATGAGCACCATCAGCGCCGCCTTGGCCTTAAACCCCTCTCTCTTCGTTAGCTTTCCTATCCGCGCCAGGCTCCTCCGCAGCTGCGCCTTCTCCACCTCCGGAGCGGCGTCGATCGCGGCGGCGAGGCAGAGCGCCGAGCCGATCTGCGAGTTGAGGTCCTGCTCCGCAGCCAGCGTGTCCATCAACGGCTTCAGAAACGAAACCGCGAACTCCGGCGTCGTGATCTTCGCCGACATGGCGGCTACGGCGTCGACGCAGGCGGAGCGGACTGCGGAGTCGGGGTCGCGGAGGCGGCGGAGGACGGTGGAGATCATCTTTGACAGAAACGGCGCCAGCGCGTCGCCGTGTAAATTGGACATGAGCATAAGCAACGTCACGCATTGCTTCCTCACCGGGGGTTTAAACGACGCGTCGGTGTTGTGAATGCAGATCAAGAATGTGGCGAACGAATCTTGTGTGAGGTTTCTAGCAATGGACTCGAGCTCGTTTGTGGCCATGGCCAGCGTGTCACGGTCAGAGAGCTTGTTAATGCAGGTAATGACCCGCTGCTTCAGATCCGGAGTACTGACCCAGCCCGTCTGCGGCGGGCTACCTAGCGAGGATCTTCGCGAGCCAGACATGTTGTTCTGGCTTCGGGGTTTTCGTTCGCTAGGTTGATAAAATATAATGTTCGATGAAACGTCTCAATTAAGGTGTGTATGATAGAGTAAGGAAGATTGGGTTGTTGGCATTCGTGGTGGCGTAGATGGGAAGGATTTGGCGGCAGAGTTTTTGGGGGGAGTGATGAGGGAGGTGTCAGGTGGACTGGTTCTCAAGGTTGGAACTTGGAATTATATATATATATATATATATATATATATATAATCAACTACCGTATCTTCCGAGCCTTTTATAACTAAAGACTAATCACCGGCGAGTCATCGTCAAAAGCATTTTAAGCTTTTTAGTACATTAACTTTTAAAATATAATCGTTCGTACATCAATTATAAAGTTCAACCTAATTTATATACACGTTGTTAGTAACGATGTCAATTCACATGCTATTACAATTTAATGAAAAGTATAATTAGTTTTTTAATAAAATTGGTTAATTGTTTGTGCGTTTACGTTCATACACACACACTCTTCTCTCCCTCCTTAGTTCTTGTCTCAACCTATTCGCCTCCACTCAACGTCCCTATGAAGTCTCCGATGCGATTCAGGCCAAGTATGGTAAATCCCACATCAAGATCATCATCATCAACTTCAGCAACAACCTGGACGACAGAGTGACCGCATGAAAATGATTTGAGTGAGCATTGAGGTTTGATTTGGGGCTTTTAATCAACGTTGAGATTTTGTATCCTTATGTGAGGTACACCCATGAAGTGGATAAAGAATTGTTTAGAAACATTGATTAAGATCAATGTTGAAGAGACAACTTTTGTCTTGTCGGGATTGTTACAGAGGAAGAGATGACCTATTGTTGCCGTCGAGATTATTCAATTGCATCGTTGCCGTCGAGATTATTCAATTGCAAAATAGAGAACCAAGCTTTTTCCGGCCGAGTTACTCTCATCAATTTTTTCTTGCAGCCAATTTAGGGTACAAAAAAAGATTGGAGAATAGATTATAATTTTAAAAATAGAAATTGAAACTTATCTTTATCAGTTGATGGTTGTGTTAGTGGTGATGTTCATGCATTTTGTAGATACAATTGATCGAGAAATATAGACTATAATGTGTTGGATGATGGTAGAGGTGATGACCATGTTGATCTTCACTGAAAGAACAGAAAGAGGGATGGTGTTGTTCGATACTATGTAATCATATGAGAAAACAAATCTTGTGAGAACACTTAGACGAGAGGGGAGCTAGAGAGGTGATTAAAGTAAAAGAGAAAACTTGAAATACTAAATTACCCTTTATTTTGTGATACCTATCAAAAAACTAACATTGTGTACATATATTATATCAGGATTCATATTTGATGTACCGCAGTTTATATTTTAAAATTTGATGTATCAAAATTTATATTTTAAAATTTGATGTATCAAAATTTATATTTTAAAATTTGATATATTAAAATTCTTAATGACTTATTGTTCATATACTATATATAAAATTTTATTTTAAATGTTTGATAGAGATGAGTGTAGCGAGAGGACGACCAAGAGTTAGGAAGTCAAATATTTTAGCTCGCAAGTACTATTTTCCTTTTTTTGCGGGTAGGGTAAGAATGGCCCAACTGTCAGTGGTTGGTGTTGAAATGAAAGTGTAACTGTGTTGATGGTATCACTATCCTCCTCGGCCTTCTCAGGTTTTCGGTTTACATGAATGTGTTCGAAATCAGATGCACATCGGTGCACAACTGCACATAGACGTTATCACTATATCGGCAGAAATAATTAATACCATAATTAATAGTTTCATGGATTATTAAAAGGAAAATGCAGAAAATTTAAAGATAAAACAAAAAACAAAAAACAAAAAAAACAAAAAAGGTTTGAAGGCTAACTCCTTATCTAAAAAACTTATAACATGTTGTCTAACTCCTTATCTAAAAAACTTATAACATGTTGAACATCCAAACTTCTGCGTTTCTGTGGTTGCTGGCTCCGGCGACCACAGATATATATATATATATATATATATATATAAACGGTGGTGGAGATGTTATATGATCGAAAAATTTGTCAAATGTTATTGATGGAATTTTGTAAAAATGATCTATATATAGAACATTTCTACAAAATTTCATCAAACTTGGTGATCGTTAAAGCTTAAAAATAACTAAAATTATTTGACGGATCAAATCTGCCAAACTTGAACCGTTAATGTCTATAATTTTAATTCGCAGTTTTGAATATCATAACGATCATCAATTTGGATGAAATTTTGCAGATGTGATCTATATATTAAGACCTAAAAATTGAATGGTTAAGATTAAAAAATATGAACGAAAAGTTTATCGAATGACTATCTTTATAAATAAACTAAAAAAAATCTTTTAGTGAAACGACATGATTCCGACGGAAAGAATCATCTCTGTGCTCGATAAAAAGGATGGAAAAGGCTCAGGAAAGAGGCCGATACACTAGCTAGGGCCAAAGCTGAAGAGAATAGCGAACTCAACAGGAGCAAGCTAGACGGAGACAGCCGAGAGAAGCAGATCACGTGATCGGAGGATAAGATAAAGGGACGTAACATTGTTAAAAGAGGTCGTCCAAAACCATCAACTCACGTGATCGATCATACTGGGTTTGGAACTCTGTGCCTGTGGATACTAAATCTAGCTAGCCGTCCCTTCTCTCCCATACGCAAAATATTATGGTTTATCGAGCACTTCAGCTTAGGGGAATCGAAAGATGCTTTCTCCCACCTTAGAATTACCTAGTTTATTACTTTAGTTAATCTTATTTTCTCTGGTTATGGGGCCTGTTTGAGAAATTTCTCACTTACCTTTTTCTTATAACAGTGTGTGTTTGTTCTAATCACGATGTTGATTCGAAGAGATCCAAAGATGTTGATGTGAGAACCCCCTCATCCATCTACCAACCACCCTAAACCCACCCCCCCCCCTCACCTAGATGAAATAACAAATTGAGATGCCCCCGTCATATAAGTGCAAGTATAACTAAAGTATCTCACATGTAACATCATCTTCCGTATGAATTCATTTTATTTGATCAAAAACTAAGTATTTTATCAACAGGGCAAGTCTTACATGGCTTGTATCTACCTACACACATATTGAGTTAAATTGATAAGATTAGCCGACACTAATACAAATACCTAACGGTCATCGCATATAAAAGATTATGAAGGACGAAGGTTTCATTGTCTGTTAAGTATAAGTAAAATTGTGCACCACATAATCACTTTATGCGTCCACATGTTTCCGAAACACAATTAGGGGGGTTTTGTTTTCTTTGCTCAGAATCAGAATACAGCAGAGCTAGTAATAAGCGAAAAAAATGGCCAACTTGGTGAAAGATACAGAAGCTCCCGTGATATAAGTATTGTGAAAAGCTAGGTATCTATAGCACGAAGAAGCTAATGCTAGATTGGCATGCATATCTCATCACTGCAGCTAGCCCTAATATGACGGAAAAGAATAAGAATGATGACACTGCAGTTAGCTAGAACTCATCATGTGACTTGTTTGATCTTTGATGCAAACGGTTTGGAATAGTTCGATCTGTTGTTATAATCACTTATCCATCATGCATGCTGTTGTTTGCCAGTGACACAATGGCAAAGTTATAATCATATTTGGTGTTCATACAATTGGTCTCACATGAAAATAATAGGCACTTGATAATAGAACTTAGCTCACAAAATAATAGGCAATTGATCCTAGCCATACCGGCCTATATTTGATGTGAAACCTTCGACGATAGTTATTATAGATATGGATAAAGAAGAAAGAGAGGAAGGAGACCGAGATGAGAGGGAGGCCAAAATGTAGACCAAAACCATCCCAATGTGCTTGGATCTTTGAATACGGATCGTGTGTGTTTTCCTTCTCATGCGACAATCTAACATGCAGTTTTGGTTTCCGGGAGAATGATGGGCAGGTCGGCATGGACGACAATGACTACTTTATCATTTTGATTTTGGAAGGTCGTCTAAGTTTTCCATGAACTTAAATATAAGAGCTAGCTAGATACGAAGGCATGCATCTAGCTTGGGCACACAAACATTCTCCTACTTCATCGCGGCCTCGTTACTACAATGTTATGGAGCTAGCAAGCAATCAAGCAGGGTATGCCAAGCTTACGTTTAATGTGCGGGGCATGCGATACTATGCAAATGTTCAAGTGTGATATACCCCATGTCGATCTCTCCATGCATGCATATGGCATCTAAATAATGCTCCTAACTTGATCAATAATTCTGTTTCCTAGAGCGAGATCGATAGAAGTTTTGCATGGATCATCAAACTACGGGTAGAGGGAATACTCATCTATTCGATTTTGGTCAGGTATGTACACACAAGTTGTTTCAATCGTTGTCTAGGAAATAACTGAGACAAGAATTACCACGACATCTGAGTTAAAAGTGCAAGCTTGTGAAATTGATCTGTTTTGATTTCATTAATTAGTTTTATATTATATATTATTAATCATCATTACCCGAAGATGTATAATCTCTACCGTGTTAGTGGTAGAATGATTTTTTTCTACATTTTTCACTTCTTGTTACGGTTAGTGGTATTTGATTTAATCTAATTATGCGTGTAGGGTGTTACTCATTCGGGTTCAACGTACGTTCCGTCTATATCTTTAAAAAATCATAAAACGGGTTATTAGAGCTGTGAACAATTTCATGTGTAAGAAAAATGATGAGAGAGCAAATGGGAAACTGGTAAGATCGATTATCGAAGGAGTTGAAGGGCCTGCCATATTGTTGATTTAGAATCTGAGATTCATATAAACCCTAAATAATGCTAGGGTTAGTTTAACCACCCTATCAAAGCCTAAACCGTAAACAAGTCTCTGAAACATCCTCATTTTTAGCTCTTTCTCAACTTTAGGGTTTTTCACAAAAATTTCTTCTCCTCGTCCGACGGCACGTCTATTTGATGTTGCCGTCGGACGGAAAATCAAGGGAGGTCAGTTGGGCGTCGCACCTCTGAAGGGTAGTGGTGCCGGATCGAAGAAGGTTATCTGCCAAGGAGCGCGAACCAATAGGTACTATTGCTGATGTGTCGTCTGTGTGTTGCTCTGGTAAGGGTCGGCGGTGGACGGTGCTGGGAGAGTTTTCACGATGTGGTGAAGAGGAAGCCATGACAGACGGGATCGTGTTTCCGATGTGGGTCGGATCTCCATGTCATTGTTGTGTGCAAATTGTGGAGATGCGCGCGCTATCTTGCTGCAACGGGCTATGGATTGTGCGGTGCTTTAGCTGTCGACTGGTGCGGAGAGAGGTCTGCTAGGGTGGTGGGGCGGTGGATTGGCGATCAGGTGATGGTGCTTGTCGGGTCGGATCTGAAGCGGGTATCCTCTAAGGTCTAATGGTTTGGTTGTGTTCTGTTTTTGGTTTTTTAGTTTTGTTTTGTTTTTTTGCTTTGCTGCGTCCCTCTCTTCGAGCGAGTGTGTCCTAATTCCCTTTTAGGCGAGGGCATTAGGTATTGGGTTGGTGTCGTTTGGTGACTTTGGTTGGGCCAAGGCAGTAGTTTTGTGTCATAGGTCGCGTCGTGAGGTGTCATGGTTATGGTGTCGTTTTCAGAAACTATTTTGTTGTCGGTTAGTTTTTATTGTCAATGTAATGGGGAGGTTACCTGGACATATATGTTGGTAGTTTTGGCATGTAGTGTTTGAAAGAGTTGGTTCTTCTTGAGGTTGACTGTAAGGATGTATCGGCACTCCTGGATTAGATTAGGTTACGATTGAACCTATTTCGGCTCTTGGCCACTGTAATCGTAGGGTTTTCGGGTAGGTAGAGGAGAGTGAGAAATTTATTTCCACCATTGATGTCTCTCATGGTTGTAATTTGTATTACCTTTAATGAAACACTATTGTTTGCTCTAAAAAATGCTAGGGTTTGTAAGGAAATACAGGACCGGATGGAGGGATGGGTCTCTGAGATCGATATATGGTGTTTACATGTCAGGCATTGTGTCCGGAAATGGATTCCATTTCCAATTGAATACAATAATTATTGAAGGAGAAAATGTTGCCGATCCTGGCTTTAGCTAGTAGAAGATTTGTTGGAGAGAATAACGGATCAACGATCATATTATTCAATATAGTAGTCGATACAGAATCTTAATTATATGTATTGAATAGAATTTACTGATGCTTGTATAATATAGACCAGTGTTGTATTGTTGTAATTGACCGATCACAATTACACCAGATTCATCCTACAGTTTGTTTAATAATCTCACATGGAAACTGCATGCCAATCATGTACTGGTTTTGGCTCCATTTACAGCAATAGATATTTGTACCGGTAGAGCCACAGAGCCTGTAGAAACAATACACTCTCGGATGACATATTCAATACTAAAATATGAGTATAATTTGTTTTGAAGTAAACTTTGGCTACCTGCCGGCTAAGTTGGAGTGATTTCCCTCCCTATTATTTCATTATTTAACGAAGAAGAGTATAACGAGGGGAGCATACCTCGATATAAATAGCAAAGCAACCTACAGAAACTGCTATAGAGTTCAACCAAAATACAAACAAAATTAAAGTTCAAGAAGACCAAAAACCAAAGCTTAATAAAATAAAACCAGATTGGGCATGTCTTAGACCTGTAGAAGCTAGCTACCCCGGAACCGTCCTACGCAGAGGAGGTTGCCCTAGAGTCCTCCACTACCACTGCCGATTGAGCAACATGTGGAGCCGACATACCTTCCAAATCCAACATCCTTCTCACACCCTAAATGCGCTGCTTAGCCTTCAGCTTCTTCGCATTCACAGCTTAAGCTTCCAGAGAGGAATGTTATCTTCATTCAGCTTATTCTTAGAGCCAGCTTTGCACCCAATCTTACGCTTTTTCAGGGAAGAAACAACAAGAGTACATGCAAAGTTTGGGAGTGATAGCTCTAACACTGGTCCCAATGCAACATTGTCAACATCCGAGATTGACAGATGATCTTTAGGAAGTTTGGTCGGGGCGGTATGCAGCACCACAGATGCATGACGCTTGGTCCCTGAGTTAACCGAATTCAGCTGAGTAGTCTCCCGAAATACAGGAGCTGGTGGAGCTTGTCAAATCCCATCCCGAGATAAATTCTTTAACTCGAAGTAAGTCTTATGAGGACCACCTCCCAAAGAAGATTCTGTCAAAAATTCAACATAGTCTCCTTTGAAAAGTGGACAACCCTTAACCTACAATAACCACAAAAGAAACACTTCTATGAACCAACAACCACCTAAGACTCCTGGAGCCATTCTGCTCTCATAACCAACAACCTTCACAGAATACACATTTAAACAAGTTCATAACAAATCACAATAAGTGTTAACACAACAAAGTCATACAAGTTCTAGATTTAAATCCTACAAGAGGTTCTAGATCCTTAGGAGTTCACCGACAAATATAATACAACCCGATGTGTATCAGAGCGACTATGAAAAGTAGAAGCAAGAAAATTAGAAGTAGGTCAACCCGGAACCTACTGTTGGTTTGAAAAATAGCGGTAACTATGCTTGGCCTCCACGAAGACTAGTCGGATCGAACACTGCAATCTGGGCATTAAAAACGAAGGGCCCAGGGGAGAAACATTGAAAAATATTAGCGTGAGTAGACAAAAATCAAGTATAAAAAGACTATTTTCTTTAATGTCTTCCCTTGGAGTTTTCTAAGAAATACCTTATGTACGCAATTCATAGAAAATGAATAGATAAATCATAAAGCAAATCCCTTGGCTCAAATCCATAATTTAAATGTGGGATATTAACACCATAACCAAGAGAAAACAACCGACCAGCTCTACCACGAGAGGGTCTATTGACCAGCTCAATCGGAGAGGGTCTCATGACCCACTCTATTCGGGAGGGTCCAACCGACCAACTATTCATTGGTTATGGTTACCTTAAGGTGACCAGCTCATGTGAAATCCACACATCCCAGATTGAAATATACACACTTTTTTTTCTTTTTTTGGTTAACACATTTTTATGACAAAGTTTAAGTCACTAAAAAACAAAATTTAACTTACTAAAAAAGTAAAAATGATGTGTGGATTTCACAACTCTTATTTTTTCTGTCATAAATATAAAAATAGAGTTACAAACCCTCATCCTTCTATTGCTATATGTAGATTGTTAAGCTCATTTTGGATCCATGACCTTGTTTATGAATATTCTTTTAATTAGAAACAAGTCCTACATATCATATATAGTTAATTTGGATATCCATTATTGTATTTTCGGTCTCACATGTAACATAAAAACACTACACAAAAATAACGTAGTACACAAAAATAACGTACTACATTGAGCTGTGATACTTAGATTTGATCATGTAGGAAATTGTTTTTTAGGCCATAGTAAATTCCTTTTGTGGACACTCGTTTTTTGAGTTAGTATTTATTTGTAGTTTTGTAGACTTTATTCAGGTTAGTTGTGTAGTTTTAATTATGCAGTTTACCTATGTGCATTTGTAATCTAGAGCTTGTCTTTGGACATTTTCCTAGCTTGACCTGTTTCGGTCGTATGATTTATTCAACGGACCTCAACTCCATTTTCCCTAAAAACAAAATAACGTACTACACAAAAATGTATTCTCATTTACTTGTCTATCCACCATTAGTAACATAGCAAAAAAATGATATATGATATAAAATGATAGGGTATTGCTATTAACACACCCTATTTATTTTTCTATAACTAGAGTTTGACTATATTTATAAAATTACCCTTAAAATTTGCTTTATGATTGTTTCTTATCATAAAAGGGGTGTGTGAATAACAAATTAAAGTGTGTTAATAACACGATCCAAAATGATAATAGAATAAATCATGTAATCAAAGATTCCTCCCTAGCCACATAATCAAATTTTCGGTTTAATTTGTTCCATTTGGTAATAAGTACTGGAGTAATACAAAAACCCTAATACTTTAGAACGCGCCGCACTCGCTTGACAACCTCTGAGGATTCCTCTACCCTATCCGACGACATGCCCTCGCGACAGCATCGTCGGACGGGCTTGATGGGACTGTCAGTCTATTGATAGCTTTGGTCCAATCAATGTAGAGGCTACGAAGGATGCGACTTTGTCAAGATCGGTAAAGGAAGACGTGGAGTGATGGCAGAGGGATGATGATGGTTGACGAGAGAGGGCGACGGTCATGGCATTCCAGATTATTTTTGGATTGTTTGTTGGTGGTTCAAAGCTTTGCCATTCTATTGAAGATCATCTGGTGGTGATGACAGGGTAGTGGCATGGCAGAGATCCACCACATATCATGCCTTAATCGGGTCGTTCTGACTTGATTTGGGTTGAGTAGTTCGGAGATGATCTGAAGATGAGGAACTAATGGTGGGCGTGCACTCTCTGGAGGTGAAGGGGCAACGGTTGTCGGTGAAGGAAAAGGGTTTCTGCTGTCGGGATGGAGAAGCAACTTCAGCAGCCATCAACGTTGGTTTGGCTCAGTCAATAAATGGGTCTGGTCTAACTTTTGACTCATAGTAGTTTTTCTTTTTACTTAGTTTTTTGGTGTGGTTTTTGTTTTGTTATAGGTTTTTTCGTCCCTCCTCTGAGCAAGGGTCTATTGTTTTGGTAGGGTGGTGTTTAACGGTCAATATTCTTATTGACTCCGAATTATTTAGTTATCATCACTACTATATCCGCCGAAGGACATTAACTTTAGCGCCAAATGTTCCGTTGTTATCTCTGCCACATATTCTACGTGTACTTGTTCGCGCCAAAATGTTCCAATTTTATCATCAACGTCATATTTTGTAACGGCTAATGTGTTTGTTCAAAATTTTATGTTACCATTCCCACCACATTCCTTACCAACAAATGTCCGTGTAGAAAATAACATTAAAACTTAAGAAAGACGAGCGACTCGACAAACAATACGATTCTATGTTTCAAGTACCTTTGAGCTCAAAACGTTATTCAACATTGTGGACGAAAAATAATACTGAACATATTTCCATAATACCAAAAATGTGAAGAAAAAAAGTGCATTTAGGCCTTTTTTCTCAATTTGTTGGTACAATGACCATGAGAGACCCATATATGATGTATTCCCATCAGAAACCCACAACAGGAAGGATAGCCCCGTGTATAAAGAAGCTATTGAAAGCCCAATGAAGAGGGCAGAAAAGACAAGAAACAATTCAGTTTCTAAATGCTTCTCAACAGGGCTCTTAGTTCCTCTCTTGTTTTCTTCTCCAAAAGCCTCATCAACTATCCGCCTCCCCTTGGGCCTCAATCCATGATCACATTCTTGGGCTTTACCCAACCCCATTTTTCATTCTGGACTTCCATTTACGTTTTGTTATGCCCATCACTTTTTACATTCCCATAATCCGATCCTAGCCACATTTTAGATCATCATCCGATGAGAATTGATTTCCAAGCAAAATCCACCTTCCCGAATTCTATGCAATTTCATCATCATAAACCATGATCTAGCAAAACCAACCACTCTCACTCACACCCTCAATAGTCCCATAACAACAAAACCAAACTCCCACATCAAATAGCACTATAAACCAATTACACGCCAAGTAACACAAAAATCACACCAAAAAAAAGAAGGGAAAAATCCACTAGCTTTGCCCTAACCCTAATTCCCTAAATTGCCAAAAAGACACTTACGCCTCAAATTTTACACACATCCACCACTTTACCCGTACTCATCCACAATTTTTGAACATGACTCATATACCCCCACATTCACCACCACAAAAAAAATATTTTTTACCTTCCTTTCTCCAAGGCTCCAAGTTTAAAAAATGACCGGGGACATAACCGTAACTTCACTTGTATCTAGCCCAGTATACCTCCCCAACATCAGAAACCACATTTTGTAAAACTCTCTCTCCCTCTCTCTCTTTCTCTGCGTTTTTCTGTGTGTTTTCTCTCATAGAGACCAATTAGAATCAGAGAGAAAGATAAAACGTAAGCTGAAAACTTTCATAAATTTCTCTTTGATTTTGGCTCTTCTTCTTCTTCTTCTTCATCATCATCTCCAATATAAACTACGGAGACGAAGATGAAGCATCACCATAATCCAGAAGCAATCACTTCCATTTCTTCCAGTTGAAGACTTCGTTTGAATTCGGCGACTTACTGATCCTCTCCTCGGTAAAAAAAATCCTCGCTTCTCGATTCTTCGCTGCAATTTTCTCCTAGCATTGCTTTATCTCCAAGTAAAAAAATTCGAATTGCTGAGGTTATTTTTGCTTCCGCCGTTTAGGATTTCGGCTTCGGCGAGGTGATCTCTGCTCGGAGCTGGACGATTGGAATTCTCGCTGGTATGTGATTTTTTTACTGCGGTGGAAATTTTGTGCTTCGGTTTTTTTAGATCTGCTTTGTGCTTTGGTTTTGGTTAGGAATCGGTTCGGGTTTGAATCGGAGTTGGAGGCATGATTTAGAGGTGAGCGGTGGCGAGGAAGATGAAGAGGTCTCGCGATGACGGTTATATAAGCTCGCAAGTTAAACGCCCTATGGTTACTTCTCGAGGCGAGCCGTAAGAGTTTCTCGATTATTTTTTTTTCTGTGAATTTTTGTTGCTTGTGGTTAATTTTGTTAATGAGAGTAAAATTTCAGTTTGATTCGATGAGTTTTGGTTTTAATTTGTCAAAACAATAACATGTTTATCACTCACTGTAGCTGTTAATCTAGTTTGTTAAGTTGTGTAGACGGAGAGTTTGTGCTAGGTTAACTTGAAATCTGTTAATTCTTTTCGTTTTGGCCTGGTGTGGAGGTCACAGGAGTTTCGGTTTCAGTGCTTTAGGAGTTGTGGAGTGAGGCTGGTCATGTTTGCAGCTTCTTGTTGGCGGATAATTGCGCATTAGACTAATTTGTGATATTTTTTTTGGTGGTGAAGCTCCGGGCAGCCACAGATGATGACATCAACAGCTTCACAGAAGCTAACAACGAATGATGCCTTGTTGTATCTAAAAGCGGTGAAGGAGATATTTGAAAACAACAAGGAGAAATATGAAGACTTTCTTGAAGTCATGAAGGACTTCAAAGCTCAAAGGTTAAGACAATGAATATGTTACTGTTAGTGTTGTTTTTACTTTTTATTTTTATTTTTTATATTATTATCTTTATGCAGGGAGAGTTTACATTTTCTTCATGGCCTTATTATGTATTGATGTGTGCTTTGTTGATTGTAGAGTTGACACCTCGGGTGTGATACAGAGGGTGAAGGATTTATTTAAAGGGCATCGAGAGCTGATATTAGGTTTTAATACCTTCTTGCCGAAGGGATATGAAATCACTCTCCCTCCTGAGGAAGAACAACTTCCTCCTAAGAAGCCTGTTGAATTTGAGGATGCTATTAGTTTTGTCAACAAGATTAAGGTGGGAACATTATTTTACAGCTAAATTTGAGGTTTGCAGGTTCCCTTTTTGAAGATTTTTATAACCTTATGAATTCTTTACCTGCAGACACGATTTCAACATGATGAACATGTTTATAAATCCTTTTTGGACATTCTGAATATGTACAGAAAGGAAAACAAGTCCATCTCAGAAGTTTACCAGGAGGTGTGTTTTAGTGCTTTGTTTTTGTGTAGAGTTTTCTTTCCTTGGTCTTTTCATGCACTCATGCTTTTGGAAATTCATCTTTCTTATTTCAGGTCTCAGCACTTTTCCAAGACCACCCAGACTTACTTCGAGAGTTCACTCATTTTTTACCTGATACTTCAGGAACAGCCTCAATCCAGGTTGCTTCATGTCAAAGAAACTCAATGCTTTGTGATAGGAGCTCTGCCATGCCCCCTATGCGGCAAATGCTTGTTGACAAGGTTTATTTCTACTTTGAGTTTCACATTCTCTCTCTCTCTCTCTCTCCTGTATCTGCATCAATTTTTTAACATAGGCTACATGTGCTGTTGCCAGAAAGAAAGGCCCGTGGGTTCTTACCCTGATCATGATCTCAGTGTTGATCGTCCTGTTCTGGACCATGATAGGGCTTTGATGAAGGCTGAGAAAGAGCAAAGGAGGCGCATTGAAAAAGAAAAGGAGAGGAGAGAAGACAGAGAAAGACGAGATGATAGGGATTTTGACCATGATGGGAGCAGGGACTTCAACATGCAGCGTTTTCCACACAAACGAAAATCTACTCTTAGGGGTGAAGACTTGGCTACTGACCAATTGCATCAAGGTGGGGAAGACGTCGAAAACCTTGGAGCACATCTCATTTCATCTTCGTATGATGATAAAAATTCTGCAAAAAGTGAGGATTGTTACATTTTTGAACTGGTTACAAATGAGTTTTCTTCCATACTCAACAAATTAATGCATTTAAACCATCCATATATCAAGAAAGCTCCACTCTTTCCGTTTCCTGCGTGTAACATGGTGTAAATGCCCTCATATCTAGGATTGCTGAGTATTGCTGTGTGTAACTAGAGATTTATTGTCAATATCATGTGTAGTATCAGTTGTCTCTACTCTTCCTTTTATACTTCAGCACTTAAATGATTTTTTTGAATGGTTTTAATTTTTGTCGGTTGGTCTTGTTCATGTTTCTCAAATAGCTTCATTTACTTATTTCATGGCATTGCATTTCAGGTATATATGGCTCGGAGAATGCCTTCTGTGAGAAGGTGAAGGATAAGTTACAAAATTCTGATTCTTACCAGGAGTTTTTGAAGTGCCTCCATATTTATAGCAAGGAAATTATTACCCGAGTTGAATTGCAGAATTTGGTAAGACATGCATATAATATTGATGTTAAGGGTTACCATCTCCTTATTTAAAAGACATTTATCAAAGTACAGTCACTGAATGGTAGAGATCTTCACTCATGTAGGTGGGTGATTTAATTGGAAAATATCCCGATCTTATGGATGGGTTCAATGAATTTTTGTCATGTTGTGAGAAGAAAGGTGAAGTTCTGCCCTCTTCTTTTACCTGCTCTATTGTGATTAACATTGTATCTAATTGAGTCCTGTTCTGCAGATGGGTTCCTTGCTGGTGTCATGAGTAAAAGTACGTAAAATGATTTGTTCCTTATTATTAGGCATAATAGTTTGATCATTCTCTTAGTTTATCACATTGGTTCGGGCTGCATAACATCATTTTTATTTTGGGTAGTTAACATATTCTAAGAATTTCTAATTGCATTTTGATATCTGGACTTGATCTCTGTTCTTTCAAATCATCACTAATATGTAAATTCATCACAGAATCTATGTGGAATGAAGGAAATGTACCAAGCCCAGTGAAGGTAGAGGATAAGGAAAAAGATCGAGATCGTGAAGGGGATGACATGATTAAAGATAGAGAGCGTGAAAACCGAGAAAGGGATAGAAATGGTGCCTTTGGAAATAAAGAAATTGGAGCCCAGAAGATGTCTATATTTTCCAGCAAGGACAAATATTTGTCAAAACCTATTAATGAGCTTGACCTCTCTAATTGTGAGCGTTGCACTCCAAGCTATCGTCTTCTGCCAAAGAATGTATGTGTTTCCTTTTCTGAAATATACACTTATCTTTACATTAAGGACTGATGTTTTACTGATATCTATAATTGTCATGTAGTATCCAATACCTTCTGCTAGCCAAAGAACAGAGCTTGGTTCTGAAGTACTAAATGATCATTGGGTGTCTGTTACTTCTGGAAGCGAGGATTATTCTTTTAAACACATGCGCAAAAACCAGTATGAAGAGAGCCTGTTTCGGTGTGAAGACGATAGGTTTGTCTTAAATTTCATTATTTACCTTCATGATCACTTGTATCTTTATTCAGTTTGTTGTCATTGCGGTTTTCTGACGCATTTTTTATATTCCTTCCATCTGCTGTAGTACCAATTGAATGGAAAGGATTCCCATTTTTTTGTTATATACTAATATATCTAATGTTTTTTTTCAGGTTTGAATTAGATATGCTGTTAGAGTCTGTGAATGTAACTACCAAGCGTGTGGAAGAACTGTTAGAAAAGATTAACAACAACACAATTAAGACTGAGAGTCCAATCAAAGTAGACGATTACTTCACAGGTTTTTTTTATTTACTGGTTTGAGGAATACCTATATTCATCCGTGATCTGGGTTAATTTCTGATTTTCTTTTCTTCTTTGTTCATCTAGCTCTGAATCTAAGGTGTGTTGAGCGATTATATGGTGACCACGGGCTCGATGTGATGGACGTGTTGAAGAAAAATGCTTCACTAGCTTTGCCTGTTATATTAACGCGCTTGAAGCAAAAGCAAGAAGAGTGGGCAAGGTGTCGCTTTGATTTTAACAAAGTCTGGGCTGATATATATGCCAAGAACTATCATAAGTCACTTGATCATCGTAGCTTTTACTTCAAGCAACAGGACTCAAAGAGCTTAAGCACCAAAGGTAACAACTGCAAATGTGATATTCCGTCTTGTATACAGATTGTGATACTCAAGCCTCTTGTTTTATAGCATACTCCGTATTAGTTAAACAGGACTGGTCTTCCATTTCTGTTTGGAATATTGAAAAAACTACTGTCTTCCATTGGTTTGCAATTGCCCTTTTCACTTTGGAAATTAATTCTTGCTCCTCTTCCTTCCTGAATGGGGACAAATATTTGCAGCCTTATTGGCGGAGATTAAAGAGATGAGTGAGAAGAAGCGGAAGCAAGATGATGTTCTTCTCGCTATTGCTGCTGGAAATAGACGACCTCTTATTCCAAATTTGGAATTCGAGTACCCTGATCCGGACATCCATGAAGATCTTTATCAACTCATCAAATATTCTTCCGGAGAAGTTTGCACAACCGAACTATTGGACAAAGTCATGAAGATATGGACAACCTTCCTCGAGCCAATGCTTGGTGTTCCTCCTCGACTTCAGGTTGCTGAGGATACTGAAGATGTTGTGAAACCAAAATCTCATGCTGGAAAAAATGGGGTTGTGAGTGGGGGAGAGAGTGATGATAATCCTGATGGGGGTGCTATTACAACAAATTCTAAGCAGGTAAATACATCAAAAAATGGAGACAAAAGTATTCAACCTGAACAATCAAGCTCTGCAAGAGCTTGGACAGTAAATGGAGCTAATGGGCCAAAAGAAGAAAGTTCTCATGACATTGATCGTGCTACATGCAAGGGTGATACTTTCTGCAATACCTCTCAACAAGGTAGAGTACAAAGTAATGCATCTACAGCCGATGAAGTGTCTGGAGTTAGCAAACAGGACAATTGTAATGAAAGATTAGTCACGTCTAATGTATCACCTGCTACTGGCTTGAAGCAAAGTAGTGGACTGAATAATGCGGAAAAATTATCAGGTTTGCAGAATGTCTAAATTACCTAATACCCTCTTGCCATACTAACTGTTTTTGTTTTGTATCTTACTATTACCCTTTTTTGATATCTGATATGTTTTTCCTCCCTTTTTGCAAGGCCTTGGCCCTACTCCTTCCAGACCTGGAAATGGCACTGTTGAGGGTGGGCTTGAGTTACCTTCACCAGAGGTATGATTGAAAGGGTGGTAATAGTGTCTGGTACCGATGGTGAAACTAATTTAGAAGACCAGATCTATAGTTTAGTTTGTGATGAATAAAGGTCTTTTAAAATATATGCAATTGTGGAGGGTGTCTTTGATTTTGGTATAGATATGTGAAGAAGTGTATGTTACATATTCATATGCACTGCATGTCATTGTATGTTCTATATGTTACACATTTTGAAGTCTTCATAACATACTAATTCTCTACTTCCATTCATCAGTCCTGCATTATTTAGTATCTGTCTGTTGGTATCTTGCCTTGAATTTTGATAACTACATTTTCATTGTGAATACATGATTAATTTTTTTATGTTCCAACTGATCTTACAGGCTGGTGAATCTGCTAGACCCGTTTTATCCTCAAATGGAGCAATCACAGAAGGCACCAAAGGTCACAGATATGTGGAAGAGTCTGTTAGAAACTTTGAAAGAGAAGAAGGTGAAATATCTCCAAATGGATATTTTGAGGAGGATAATTTTGCAAATTATAGAGAAGCCGGTTCAGAGGCTGTTCAAAAACCAAAGGATGGGGCTTCCAGCTGGCAACTTAAAGGCAGACATGGGGAAGAAGTATGTGGTGGAGATGCAGGGGGAGAAAATGATGCTGATGATGAAGGTGAGGAAAGTGCTCATAGATCATCAGAGGATAGTGAGAATGCTTCTGAGAATGGTGTTGTCTCTGGAAGTGAATCTGGTGAGGGAGAGGAGTGTTCTCGAGAAGAGCCTGAGGAAGACGGGGACAATGATGAGCATGATGCCAAGGCTGAGAGTGAAGGTGAAGCTGAAGGGACAGCAGATGCCCATGATGTTGAAGGAGATGGAACATCATTACCACACTCAGAACGTTTTCTACTTTCTGTGAAGCCTCTCGTGAAACATGTTCCTCCAGCTTTACTTGACAAGGATTCTAGGATTTTCTATGGAAACGATTCTTTCTATGTACTTTTTAGGCTTCACCAAGTAAGGGTCATTTTAACTCACGCAGTATGTGTTTTGCTTACGAATACTTAACTGGTGAATTGAGTATCTGATTTTTCACAAATTTGACAGACCCTATATGAGAGAATACAATCAGCAAAGATTAACTCGTCATCAGCGGAGAAGAAGTGGCGGGCATCAAATGATACAAGCACTACTGACTCGTATGCTAGGTATGGCTTTAGTCTCCTTTACCTAGTTTTCAGTAACTGTGTAGTCATTAGTATTGATTTCCTGAATCTTTATCATGTAGTACAGATTCATGAATGCACTTTACAATTTACTCGATGGTTCTTCTGACAATACAAAATTTGAGGATGATTGTCGAGCTATCATTGGGACTCAGTCGTATCTTCTTTTCACTTTAGACAAGCTGATCTACAAGCTTGTTAAACAGGTGAGTTTGTTTTCTTAACCTTATAGTTCTTCAAGCAGCTTTCCATTTTTCCCTTATTTTGACCCTAGATCTTCTGCTTCATGTACTTGTTTTCAGCTCCAAACAGTCGCTGGTGATGAGATGGATAATAAGCTTGTCCAACTTTATGCGTTTGAAAATTCAAGAAAACCTGGAAGATTCGTGGATGTAGTTTATCACGAAAATGCTCGTGTTCTTCTTCACGACGAGAACATTTATCGCATAGAATGTGTATGTCTTCAATCACTTTGATGTTTATATATAGAATGTGTAGGATTGTAGAATTCCATCTGTGTCCCGAATACATTGTCATGGTTTGATCCTTTTCAGTTCTCTTCACCAACCCGAGTGTCTATTCAGCTTATGGATTATGGGAATGACAAACCTGAAATGACTGCTGTTTCCATAGACCCCAATTTTTCTGCTTATTTGCACAATGATTTTCTTACCTTTCTTCCTGACAAAAGAGAGAAGTCTGGCATCTTTTTGAAGAGGTATTTTGTCTGTTTTTAAGCTTATCAAGTTTTGGAAGTCCAATGGTCATAATTAATAACGCTAGCTCATGTTTACAGGAACAAACGCAAATATGCGAGTAGTGATGATTTGTCTGCTATATGTCAGGCCATGGAAGGACTTAAAGTCGCCAATGGTCTGGAGTGTAAAATAGCTTGTCATTCTTCCAAGGTTGGACATGGAAGGACTTCATTTACTACTGTCTTTATGACCAGTGGCGTGTTGGTGTTGTTCGGATTAACTTTTCCATTATATGGAGCATTAGGTGTATGATCTACTGGTTTGAATATCTGATTTTCTGCTTCCGTTGATCCATTTGAATTTTATATGTTGTAGGTATCTTATGTTTTGGATACAGAAGACCTTTTGTTCCGGACAAAAAGGGGAAGAAAAACGTCAAACAGTTCTTGCCAAAACCAGGCTAGGTCTTCTAGCGGTTCAAGTAGACTAGAGCGGTTTCACCAAATGCTCTCTGGCTCATGATATTCCTTCTTTTGACCATCAAGTATATATGCATATGGTATGCCTTATCTGGTTTCTGTGTTATTAATGCAAAATTCACTTTCAGTACAACATATCTATAAAATGCTGATATCCCTTTAGTTTTAAGCCTTAACCATGTGCAACATGTTCTTTTGGTTCTCCAGTAGCAATTTGAACGCATAGTTGTATGCACCAGTGCTGGAGTTTTGGACAAAAAAATCGAGGCGCTGAGCGAAAACAGCTTTTGTGGAATGACTTTGTTTTCTCATATGTTCCGCCTCTCCGACCAAATAAAGTAACGAGGAGATGGGGAGATATGACTCGAAAGTAGTAACTTTGAGTTGGCACTTTGAGCCGCTTTCTTGTAAATAGAGGTAATTTGTGTTGTAAACTTAAGATGCTCATTTAATTCATCAATTTTTTTTGTTTAATCTTATTTATAGTCCTTATGCATTTTACCTGTCTTGGTTGTTCAAAACGGCCTGCCTTGAAAAAGTCGTTCACCCCAATTATGGACCTCATTTGTTTAAACCTGTTCAAAACAATTCTATGATTCATTTGATATTTTGGCACTGTGAATTTTGGTCTTCAAATTACCAAACATTTGCTCCAAGTCTCTAACACGACGGGATGGCCAATAGGCCATAAAAGAGTTGCGTAATGATGTTCTATGAATTGTTGGTATACAAATTGATCTTCTTTTGTTAGAATCTATTGTGATTCAACCAGCTAACTCACTGATTGGAGGGCGGTCCATGATATTCGACGCCGTCTTTGCATTGCTCTGCAAGACAGGGTCTATATCAGGCAACTTGGGAATTTGCACAAGCAGATCAATAGTTCGCCGCAGAAGGCGGGCTAAATCGCCCTCGTCCATTGCACAATCCATCATGATCTCCCTCCATGTCAACCCAGAAACCCAGGCTTCAACCATGCCTGCAAACTGAGTATCCAAATAGCATGGTATATTTACCCCGTGCTTTTCTTGAAGCTGTAAGAAACTGCTTCTTTGCTCATCCAAGAAGCTCACCAGGTCGACTACTGTACTTGAAGGTTCATATATGTAGCTGTTATTTTTCCAAGGCCGAATTTTGATCCCTTCAGATACTAAACTGGCGCACACAGCAGCAAGTTCTGTAGGCTTTAAACTTAATAAGATCTTATTCCGAAGAACCATGGCAAGCCACAGTTCGTTCTCTCCTCGGATAGCAGCTGCAGTTTCACCAAGTGGAAATATGGTATGAGTGTTGATATCTAATGCCCGAGTTTCGTGTATGACATTGCTGATCTGCAAGAACTCTTTCCAACCAGATGGTTCAATCTGCTCTATGCGATTAGTCAGACGTCTTGATCTACCCTTCAAGCGCTTAATCTTCTCCTCAGTAAAGCTGGCCATGTCAACGATCTTCTTGTATTCTCTGAAGCCTTGTGTACGTGATATCCTTTTCTTCAGACGTGAAACTTTACTTCTTTGTTCTTTGTAACTCTCTACAGCATGTTTATATGCTTCTGACTTGTGTAAAAGCTCATCATGTTCAGAAAGACTATTCAAGACTGGAACATTCAAACTCCAAGACCATGTCTCAAGAGATCCTTCCATGCCCCAAAAACCACCAAGATCAGACTCAGCAAGCTTCTCCCACTTCATTTCGGTTCTATCAAGAAGCATGCTCATTATTTCCCGAGGCAAAGCATCTCCTAGAGCTAAAGCAACATTTGGAAAGCCTGTCTTATAAATTGTTTTGATCCACTTTTCTGTAAATAGGTACCAAGAGTTATCTGAGCCGAGAGCTGCAAAATACGATGGTTCAAAAACTGAAGTTGGTTCAGACTCTACTGCTACGGGGGTTAGTGCAAAAGAATCATCCACAGAAACCATGTTCTTAAGTTTTGAGCCACTTAGTGACTCAACCTTCCCCAAATAAACAGCTGGGATAGAGTGCGGAACTCCTTCTGAATCTTTATACTGCAAGCACAAAAAGGGTAACTGCCCATTTTCGCATTCCTCTAATAAGGGCCGTAGTGAAGAAAGCTTCTGAGACTCCATTCTTTTTCGAAGTTCAGTCCTTAGGCGTTTCTCTGCCCTTAATTCTTCCTGTAGATTCGCAATCTCCTTGTATGCTGGTCCAGACAAGAGCTTCCTGCTTTTTCTGTCAATGGCATCATCACTAATTTCCAAAGTCAGCATCTCTATTTCTTTCTCGATTCTAGCAATCTCCTCTTTTGCAGCAAGCATAACATTGCTCCCAACATAGTTTCCAAAACTTTGTTCAACTAGCTTTCTAGCTTCATCCAAAGTTCGCCCAGATTGGGAGGCTTTTGTTTCATCTGATTCAGTTGACCTACGAGTAACTTTTGAACCGGCAAGAAGATTTAGCACCATTCCATATGAAGCAGTAAACTGTGATACCAGAGGTTCAAGTCCAGCAAAAAGAATTTTGCAACCAGCTTCAGCACCCTCATAAGGATTTTGAATAAGCACTACATGACCCCTTTCATCCGTGCCTCTACGTCCAGCACGCCCAGCCATTTGAAGTAGTTCATTTGAGCTCAATAGAGTACGTCCACTGTCACTCCTTTTGCTGAGGGATGCAATAATGGCTGTCCGAGCAGGCATATTGATTCCCGCAGCAAGTGTTTCTGTAGCAAATACAACCTTAACAAGACCACGCTGAAACAGCTCTTCTATGAATGATTTCCATAAAGGTAGACAGCCCGCATGATGGGCAGCAACCCCTTGTAGTAACCCCTTTACTGAACTCTCCCTGATAGCATCTGGATACTTAATGCGGAACCTCTTCAATGCTAATTCAACCTCACTTGCTTCACAGTCATCCAAAAGCTTGCAATCTTGAACATACTGAACGGCGGCATCACAACCTTTCCTGCTAAAAATAAACCATACTGCTGGTAGCATATCCTTAGCCTTAAGGTGCCATAATGTATCAGTAACTTGAGGCACCTATAAGAATGGCAAATAAAACAATATGATCAGATTGATCGGTCCATTATTGCCGGAACATTGATATATCACAAGTAGAAACATAAAACCTAACTAATTCAGTTTTCCAAGGACAACGAAAGAAATTCTTCTAATGTGTCTGTGTTGTGTCTCAAAAGATTGATGCAGAAATCATACTTGTGAACGGTATACTAAGTTGATGTCATTCTTTGAAAGTGGTCGTCTAGACATGTTACCAGTACTGTCATCATAGCTAGTCTCACTAGTCCGTCTTTTTGAATTTCTCCTTCTGGATCCATCATCTCTATTAGATTTTGGTGCAGGAGCACTGAGTTGCAGATAATTGACTGATAACCTCCTGCTCATTTAAAGAAAATGTCAATATCATTTGATGTTACCCTATTTTCAAAGGAAATAGGTACTGGGAAATAAAGTCAGTACAAACAACTATTTCATAATGAAACAAGATCAAACTATTGGCTTCAACCAATTTGAACTGACAGCAGCTCAAACAAGAAAAATTACCTATTCATGTGTTTTCCTGATTTATCAAGAAGTGGTAATAAAGAAGTCTTCGTTGAGAAATGCCAAGTCAGTGGTACTGGACGCTTTGTTGAAGTTACCAATTCAGTTTTACCATGAATCTAAGAACAGGATGAAGGGAAAATTCAATTAACTCTTGCAAGTCCTTACAATCAAATGTAAAGAAAAATGTAAAACTGAACAAATATGGGAAAAACAAAAGTCACCATGTAAAGCCTACATACCTGACCAATCCAACCAGCCAATTCATCTGGATTAGCAACTGTTGCGGACAAACATATGAGTTGAACCTCTTTTGGGGAATAAATAACCTGGAAAATTTGAATACGCTAATATTACTACCATGATGACATTAATGGCAGTAAACGAGGTGTGATAGCAAAATGCACTTACAATTTCTTCCCACACTGTACCCCGGGATATGTCACTTAGATAATGAACTTCATCCAAGACTATTACATCCACGTGAAAAAGTGAGTCCCGTGCAGAAGCCATTCCAACGCTGCACTATGAAAACTAAGGTTAATTTTTCCTTTACTCCAATGACCAACTCAGTCGCTGAATTGGAAAGCTAAAGATGAATATCTACACTATGCTGCAGGGGACGGATTAAAAAGTCGTTGCACAAAATCCTAAATATACCTCTGATACAACATGTTGCGCAAAATCTCTGTGGTCATAATCAAAACCTCAGCCTCTTTGTTTATGGCTGAATCCCCCGTGAGAAGGCCAACATTGTTCTCACCAAAAGTTTCACTAAAATCACAACAAACGAATCAGCTCAAATCCAACTACATTGCCAAACCACCACCTCATAAACAGATAAAAGAGCAACTAACACTCATCCACATACCGAAATTCGCGAAACTTCTGATTGGACAAGGCCTTAAGCGGAGTTGTGTAGAACAATCTCCTTCCTTTAGCTACAGTAGCTATGGCGGCAGCTTCTGCTATCAATGTCTTTCCGCTACTCGTTGGCGCAGACACTACTACTGATGAGCCTCTCAAGAATGCTTGTATAGCTAATCTCTATCCAAACTCAACCAAACATATTTACAGCCTCGAAATCAGTACATGATACACAAATTAATTCATATTATCAGAAAATGTGAGTACTCTAAATCAAATTAAGACCTGAAATTTATCGATTCGAAAATCGTAGATAGAAGCAAGCGCGCCGTCGTCAATCATTTCGTCGCCGAACTTCTTAACGTCCTCGCAGAGCTTCTCCACTCTCTGCCACCTGAACTCTTCGCTTCGAATCGTCGGCTCCTCCGCTTCAATTTCATCGTCGCTTTGTTCGAGGCCGTCGTCTGAGATATCGCCGGAAATGTCGTCGTACTCGTCGGCCGCGACGTCTTCTTCGTCGTCGTCCTCGAACTCGTCTTCCTCCTCATCGTCGTCGGCGTCGGAGAGCTGAGATTTGGCGGCGAAGGCGGAGCTTGGGGACTGGAAGGTGACACGGAATCGGAGTAGATTAGAGGGAGGCGGCGGTGGTGGCTTGGGGGAGGAGAAGGCTAGGGTTTGGGAGAGAGGAGGTGAGGGTTTGAGAGAGAGGAGGCGCGTGAAGAAGAAAGTGGGAGAGGGTGAGAGGATAGAGAGTGTTTCCATGGCGGGAGAGATTTTTGGGCAAAAATCTTGTTCAGTCCGTATTTATCGTTTGGGAAAATCATGCGCGATATTTTGAGATTGCATATCCGTCGTTTTCTGTGGAGAAAAATCTCTCATACGGCTTGCTGTGGTTAGTAAATGGTCCGGATTTTATTCAAACACGTTCTAGATTCATGGTTTTTAAACAGGTTTAGATTGAAAATTTGACTCGTTGATCCGTTAAGGACCCGGATCTGTTTAAAAATAATTAAATAATATTTATATAAATATAATATTATTAATAAATATTAAATAATATGATAATTATCTAGATAATCTAAACATTTATTTCTAAATTACTTCTAAAATATGATTTGATGAAGTTGAAGGTTGTTAATGCCTATATATTTATGTTAAAAAACATTGGAGGTCAAAAATTTTAATTATATTGGTGTACCGTTAAGGAATATTTTAGGCATGTAATTCAACTTTTGATGTAAATTTTATTTTCTTATAAAATTTCATCGATGTTTTATAATAAAACTATGAAATTATTATTAAAATTTGATATATTTATTATTATAAACGAATCGGATTAACGGGTCGGGTATCCGTTAACCCGCCGGATCCGGATTTGGATCGAGTTATTAAAGATCTAACGGGTAACGGGTCAGATCCGGATCTAAAGTTTTTATTACCGATCCGGATCTGAATCTAGGTGGATCCGGTCCAGATCCGATACATTTACAGGTCTAGCTGTGACAGGCTCATAAATGTCCGCGACAACATGGTCCACGTATGAAAATACTAAGCTAATAGTTTATAATATTGTTAAGCGACGATAAAAAAGTTTCTAAATCATCTTTCTTAAAAAATAGTAAGAAAGATGCGTATAACATATAAGTGGTATGCATCTTTTTGTACATGTAATGTATCTTTTCTCACTGAGCTCACTACATACCCTAAGAATAACAATTTGTCAGTGAGGAAAAAATACTTCTTCAAGTTGATATATAATTTATTTTCTTGAAGAATCTCAAGGACTTGTCTAATATGATCGAGGTGCTCTTCTTCAGATATGCTATAGATGAGAATGTCGTCGAAGTAGACGACCACACATTTGTCAATCAAACGACGTAGCACTTGGGTCATGAGATGCATAAAAAGTGCTCGGGACGTTGGAAGAGCCAAACGGCATCACTAACCACTCGTATAAACCGTCCTTGCTCTTAAAGGCGGTTTTCCACTCGTCGCCAAGCCTAATTCGAATTTGGTGGTACCTGCTCCGCAAATCAATTTTAGTGAAAAACTTTGATCCTCCAAGGACATCGAACATATATTCTAAGCGTGGAATTGGAAACCTGTACCGAACGGTGATCTTATTAATGGCATGACAATCAACACACATACGCCAGCTACCATCTTTCTTTGGCACCAATAGCACAGAAACTGCACAAGGACTTATGCTTTCACGAATGAACCCCTTTCGTAACAAATCTTCGATCTTCTCCCTTAAAATTTCATTCTCTTTCGGACTCATGCGGTAGTGAGGAAGATTAGGCAAGCTAGCTCCTGGTATTAAATCTATCCGATGCTGGATATTTCTCATCGGTGGTAGCTCATTAGGTAAGTCATCAGCCATCAAATTTTGGAAGTCATTAATTATAAGCTTCACCTTTTCTGGAATTTTTGCCTCCATTGCTTCCTTCTCGGTGGTGAAGAGACATTTCATCACAATAAGACAACACACTAGTGTCTCCTTGATTCCTTCCTCAAGCTCACGTTCACAATTTGATATAGTGAGAAAGTTTGTTGTCTTCTTCTTCCTATCATTAAAAACCTCACGTGGACTACTAGGCTTTAAGACAATCTTGTTCTTCTGCCACAAAAAACTGTAGGTATTTTTGTACCCATCAAATAACACTCTTACGTCATACTGCCACGGCCGTCCAAGTAGAATATGAGAAGCGCCCATGTCTACAACGTCACACAGCCTTGTCCTTATATGGTCCTATAGTAATAGGAACTTTGCACGTTTCTGTCATTGGCTCCGAATGACCCTTCTTAATCCAACCAATAGAATAAGGCGTTGGATGCTTCGTTGTTGGCAACTTGAAACGGTCAACCACCCTCTTGCATACAAAATTCTCACAACTACCGGTGTTAATAATTAGATTGCATGTCATGCCTACGATGATACACTTAGTGCGAAATAAGTTATGTCTTTGTATGTCGGGTCCTTGCTTTGCTAATAGAAGTCGTTGGCAAACTAGGAACTGTGGGATATCATAAAAATTTTCACCTTCGATTTCAGTAGTGACAACCTCATCCTGCTCTTCAACATCCTCATATTCTTCCACATAATGTGGTCCCCTTGGCTTTGGACATCTGTTGGAAGGATGACCAGACAAATTACATCGATTACACTTTTCTCCCCTTGGTTTGCCATATTCCCCTAAGTTTCCAGGTGGTTCTTGTCTTCCAAATAGGACAATAGATTTTCATTGGTCTCTGCTACTTGTTTCTGTCCTCACCGGTAGCTCTTTTGTGGGCTCTTTGATTTGCAACCCTCTTGAAGTAGATGACTAGCCCCAATTTCTGCAGTAACTCATGGCGGTCTACTGCTTAACTTTACTACTTGCTAGTAATGCTTCATCTCTTAGAGCTATGTTCATGGCTTCTGCGAGATACCATATTGTTTGCAACCATATCTTCTCTCGGATTTCTGTCTTCAAACCATGTAGATATCTTGCAACCTTCTGAGTCTCCCTTTCTTCAAGTCTGTTTCGCTCACTAAGTCGCATAAACTCATGGTTATAATCAAATACAGACCGATTATTTTGAGCACAGTCATAATATTTTTCAAACAAAGTCTGCTCATAATCTCAAGGTAGGAAACACCCCCTGAGTAGAGCTTTCATCTTTCGCCAAGTCTTGACAGGTTCTTTTCCTTGTCGAATGCGTGACTCTTGCAAATCATCCCACCAACAAGCAGATGTGCTTTTTAGCTTCCAAGCAACTGTCTTCACCTGCTTGTTTTCTGGAACATCCATTAAACTGAAGAACCTCTCCACTTCTGAAAGCCAATCTAGAAACTCTTCAATTTGTAAGTTCTCATAGAAGAAAGATATGTCTGCTTTCATCCTAAAATTGTCTTCATGGCGATTCTGTTGATGATTGTTTGGTGGACCCCTTTCTTCTTCCTCAGAATCATAGTTTTGTTCTTGATGATGGCGTTGGCCTCAAGCAACTCCTCCGGCTCGTACCTCCATCGTAAGTTGCTGCATAAGAGTAGTCAAGTTTGCCAAAGCATTGTTGGTGTCTTGACGAAAATTCCCAATATCCTGTTTAATAGCAGAAATCTCCCGACCAGCGCCGACGAGTGTGATAGGAACCTCCTCTCCGTAGTTTGACATCGATCCAGGCGAAACAATGCTCTGATGCCACCTAACGCAGTGAAAGTTATGGGTTAAATAGGTGGAAACGGTAAACAAGCGTCAAACCGAAATATAGGATAATAATGAGAATAATCTATGGGTTTTTAAATATTATTGAATTGTTGAATGCCTAATACAACATAGAGGGTGTCTATTTATAGGCTCTAACTCAAGACTAAATCCTTTTTAGAATAAGACTAGGAAATAACAAAACCTAGTGAAACTAGAAATTCCTATGGAATCATAAATCATAATCCTAAGAATAATAGAAAATTTATACTTGCTTACGACGTTGGCTTTCCAGCTGCTCCTCGAACTCCTCTGCGAGTCGTTCTACATCACTTTCACATAAAAACTTCAAAAAGCTGTGAAGTGTTGTCAGATTGGAATGCTTTTGTATGAACAAAAATGACACAGAACCTAACAACTTCTAACTAAGCATTCCAAGAAGATGTCTGATCTATTTACTGCTAATATATTAGCACTTGTCAACTTATAAATTGTATTTGCTAACTTCCTAAACACCCTCAAAATTTTCTTATTAAGTACAAAAGAAGACATTTTCCAATGCATACAGTGTAAAACTCCAACCAAACATTCAACAGCCACTGCATTTCCAGTATTTCTCCTTTACTCATGTAAAGTTTCAGGAGTTGTGATGAAGCAGAAATGCTAGTCAGCTCATTTTAGCTATAGTGTTACACGCCCTTTGCAGACTGAAGCATCACACTGGAGTGAGTGAATCTCACCCAAAAAGTCATTTAACCAACCTACAAGTAGATCAAGTTTCACTATATGTGTGGCTTATGAATTAGAGTGATCAAACTACGTTGTGTGGCGTTAATACTAAAGGCAACTTAAGTAAGCAATAATCTGGACCAAAGAACTTCAAACAATTCGCCAGAGCAACAAATAAGACTCACAATGGGTTCATTCTTCAAAGCATGCTCCTTAGCAAACTTGCATGCCTGTTTCACCGCAAACACATCCATACCATCTACCTGTTCCAAAGTAGAAAAGTGTTAACAAAACACATTAGCAAATGGAAATAAAACTACTCCTTACAATGATTAAACTCTTATCACCTAAAACGTTTTTCCCTTTGCCATAATAAAATTACTTCAGCATACTCTCCTGATCATAATTTGAACTCAAAAAGTGAGCCATATTTTTACTTAAAAAAACAAGGATCATTTCTAAAAGTAGCTTAAATTTCAAGAATCGAAGTAAGCAGTGTTCACTGACCTTCAAGCCAGGAACATAATCTCCACGCTTGTAATAAGCCGGACTCTTCGCAGCTCTCCACTCAGCCGTTCCCATTACCATTTCGAATCAGTAAACCTATCATTTCCGAAAGCAATGCATCTAATAAAAGTCACACAAACCAAGCCAATTGATCACACTTACAGTGAATATTCTCACACACCAAAATCGCAGGCAAATCCCAAAGCGCAGAGATATTAAGCGCCTCGAAAAGCCAACGTCACCGAGGTATAGTCTTGCTGAACAATTTGACTCAAAGATTCAACATTTAAGTTTCGAGGGCCGGAAGCATTTCAGGATAGGATTTAGTGACAAATGGGAAGCGAATAATACAGAAAGGACTGGTGAACCAAATCAAAGGGAAGATGATGCATTGATAAAACAGGTATTAGATGATGATGGTATCTGGGTCTTACTCGAAGAGGTTGTTTGGTCTAGAATTTGCAGTCCTTCAAACAACCGGCTTGTAAGTTTGTGCTAGGCGTGCCAGTACCTTTGGGTCAGGTACAACCTTGAAGTTGGATGCTGCTCGCGTCCCTCTTCTGACTTCTTCTCACAGCGACCGTGACAGACGCCGATCTTCTTCCTCTGTGCTAGGTTCTCTTCTTAGACCTACAAGGGAAAAGTCCCTCTAGGATTTTTCTCCAACCTTTGAGGATGGCCGAATCTTACTTAGTATGCAAAGAAACTAAGCAGCGGGTATCAAGATATAGACTGACGAACGGATTCTCCAGACCTGGTTGCGGGAGTAAAACTGCTCAACGGATCGAACAGGGGAGTAGAGAGATTTCAACGGATTGAAACCTGTCAGACTTAACGGATTAAGTCCCTTTTGCAGCTTGACGGATCAGGCTACGGTTGCTGACGGATCAGGCTTGATTGCTCCGGAGAGGCTTGAAGACTTTCGCGTGGCGAAGTTGTTGTCTGTTTGTTGATAGATGTCGTTGTGTTCTTTTTCTCTTGCACCTCAACCCTTTATATAGTGAATACTAGGGTAGATGTTTCCTTGCGAATCAAGGTATGGCCTCAAATAATCCTCCTTGTAGTGCAAGACTAACTCTTAAAGCCCAATCGTGTAAGCCCAACACTATTCTGGTGGTAACTTAACCTCCTGCAACCACGTGTCTAATTTCTTATAATACCCTCGCGAACGCTTTTCCAACCGCGAACGTATTCTGTTAACACACGCCCCGCTTCGCGAGCGCGTTTCCCCCTGTGAACAAATTATCCCCTTTCGCGAGCGTACTTTGTTACTGTGCTCCTTGCGAGCGCTTTTGACTTTTCAAGCGTCCTCTGACCTTCTTGACCGCAGGCATCGGTCCACTTGCCTTTCTATAAATGGGCTTTTTACTTCTGGATCCAACATTGCCCCCCAGTTCTTGAGATTAAGCCCGTTTGCGAAAATCGAAAAGAGCTATACCTTAGCATTGATTTAACCAAAAGCAAACGTCTTTTCATTGTCAAACTCCTCCGAACACTCAACCATCATTTCCCTCTGCAACTCTTTTCAAACCTTCCTGAGATAATCCGCCGCCGTTCCTACTTCCAAATCAATGGCACCAAAACACACCTTCTCTGCTGTGAAAACCGCACCCAGAACCCCTTCTGAGCATGAAGCCCTAAACTTTGTCCAAGCCATGGCTGGCCTCCGACCTGCTCCAAAACACAAGGGTTCTTGGTTGAAAGTTAAGATTGATCAAACCTGCGACCTGGGTCCTTGGGTCGATGTCTTCCCAAACCCACTTGAACTGCCTTACCGCCAACATGCATCCCGAATTCCCCCTTTAATCTTTCGCAAAGAAGAAGCTTCCTTCGTCGACTGGCAGAAGTCAGACGCCCAGACCAGATTTGGACAGTGGCCAAACACTAATGACGCCGAGATCCAGTGGTACCAACAACGCCGTAGCAAAGACCTTGAACGATGGCAGGCCGTTGGAATCGCCGATCCTATTGACCTCTGCTTCTCCCTGAAGTCTGGCTGCAACAGAGCTCCCCTGGCAGCAGCAGTCTGTTTCTGGGACACTTCATCAAACACCTTCCATCTCCCCGCAGGTCCAATGGGTATCACCCTGCTGGATGTGTATACCATTACCGGGTTTCCATTCGCCAACGCACCAAGTCCTCTCAACGACCTTGCTCTGGAACATCAAATTCCTTCTGATCAGCCTCGCCCCAACTCATACGCCGCGTGGGTCAGTCACTATGGGAGTACTGACGATGATCTAAGTGGCCTAGCATTTCTGAAATTCTGGCTACTCAAATATGTTGAATGTAGCGCCACCAACAAACCCACTTTCGCCTGGGCCAGAACGGCTGAGCTACTTTACAATGGTATCCCTCTCAATCTTTTAGAGTTAGCCACTGGATTACTATATAGGTCACTACACTTTCTATCCTTAGAGCCCTTTAAACACAGATCTGTTAGCGGTCCTCTTTGGATTTTGGACTTGTGGCTTCAAACCTATTTTCCTGTTTTCCGCTCTTCTTCTGTCACCAGCTTCCTAAAAGATAAGGTTTTAGGCCAAACCATCGTATCCGCTCCACATCCTCCAGCCCTTAGCTATTCGCGTTGTTTCCACCATCTGTATAGTATGGAAAGCCTACCTTCAGATTCTATTACCGTTATCTGCAGACGCACATACCCTTCTCTTGTAAAAGAAGGTTTTATTTTCAGCAATCGCCACAACGTCCTGCAGCTCTTTTTCTTTCTACGCCTCCTTTCCAATCGCGACCTCAAACTACCAGGGAGAGCCGGAGTAGAAATCTATGCCCCCAACTTCTTCACGAGGCAATTTGGAATGTGCCAAAGCATCCCATATCCCCCATTGGCTAGCCGCAACCATTTCACTTCGTGGCGAGAAACCTACAATGCCGGGATTGATCCTGATTCCATTCCCTCCAGCTTCAAAGACATCATTCAGCCTGTCAACACCTATCCCCTTGGCGGAGTACGTCTGAGCTTCGCGACTACTAATGAGTTTACTAGGTGGTGGACATCAATCAACGAGGGCGAATGGAACCCAAACCACCTATCTGTGTTTAGACAGATCTTCCAGCCCTATCAGACACAATTCCGTCATGCCGAAGACCTGGCTGTTTTTGCCATTGACGGTCCTCGCCAAAACGCTGATCCTTCCTTGGCTCCTGAGACGCAAACAGAAGTATCTCCTGCCCCCCAGGTATTTGAAACTCCTTTATAATGATCAACTCCCTGATCTATATACCCTTCTGACCAACTTCTTTCCCTGCAGCGTCCCCAAAGAACCAAGAAGCATGCGAACAAAATTAGTGTTCGCCCTCTCAAAATGTCCAAACCAAGTCCCTCCACAGAAGAAGCCGTTCCTCAACCCCAGGTATGGGTTCAATTAATTCGAAAGCTCGTTTGCTTATGTAGTCAAGTCAATTGACTTTCTGATTGTTTTACAGATAGATCAGCCTATGCAGTCTATTCCTGAAGGCGTGCAATCCCCCGAGGAATGTAGTCAACATCCTACTGCTTCTGGCGCTCCGAACCTGACTGTCCTGGCTGAAGTAACCTCTGCTGAGGCCCAAAAGGCAGCTTCTCCCTCGGCTAACCTGGACACTGGGGCTCCTACTAAAGCAAATCAAGAGGTTCTGTTTCAATAACCCACTCAATTGGAAATATTTCAATGATCTTGAGCTCAATTGTGCTTCTGTCGTTTCAGGAACCGACTCCTGTATTTGAAGTTAGCTCTTCCTCCGAGTCAGTCGCTTCTCCGCTCCTGGATACTATGATGGGAGAAGTCTTTAGTGAAAGCGCTAAGCTTGTTCCTATCCAAACTGTTGCTGCGAATGAGCCAATTCCCTGCGAGACAATTTCCTGTTCGCCTCAGAGAAAAGCGACTGATATTCGCGCGAATGAAATTCCCCCCGCAACCGCAGTCTCTTTGGCGAACGAAACTGCTATCGCGAATGCTGATCGCGCGAATGGTATTGCCCAACCAGTGCTTCAACCGGTAATCCCAACTGAAACTGACCCAAAGGTAACAATTTTTACTCTACAGCTCTTGTTTGTATTCTTACAAACACTTATTGTTTCTTCATTTGCCAGATTCCGGAGAACCTTCCAATGACCTCCCCATCTGACCATGCTACGCCTTCCCTCATTGAGCAAGTTCAACTAATGCTGGATCCTTTTCAAGCCAACCAATCCATCGCTGATGCGACATTATTCTTCCGCAACCTGGAGCACGAGGATCTTCTCCACCCACATACTAGGCTCCAGATTGAAGATGCCATTCGTATTCTTCGAGTTCAGGCTGACGAAAGACTCTTGAAGAAATTGCAGCGTCTGTGGGAATTCACAACCAATGCTACAACCTTGTCTGAGCGTGCCAGAACCACGCGGTTGGAGGCTCCTCAGTATCATCAACAGAAAGAGAAGTTCCAAGCCGAACGGGTTGCCAAAGCCACCAATCTTGCCAAACTTGTCCATAACGCGACCCAGTTGTTTCCTAACCGACTTGCTGAGCTCAAACGTCAAAAAGCTGAGATTGAGGCCCAGCTAGCAATTGTCGAAGAGGAAACCCAGAACAACTTAAACGCCTTGGAGCAAGAGAAGAATTCCTATCAGTCTCTTCAACAAATGATCAACCAGGTGGACGACAGGATCGAAGATTCCCTGATCAACGAAGAAAATATCCAAAACGCCCTTGATACTGCTTTAGCGAACATTAAGCACATTAGTAAATTTATTTAACTGTTTATCTGTTCTGACTTTGTTCGCGCATATTATTCTGAATGCAGAAGATCTTTTCAAATTAATTCCATATCCTTGACCACTCGAAAACTGTTCCCAACTTTAACTGCAACGTCGCACCATTAACTTGCGCATTTACCGTATTCAACTAACGCAGCACGCCTGATAAATGCTTGACCAATGAACGAATAGCAAACCATTCAGTTCCCTCCGGTGAAAACCTAGCGTTTCGCCTATAAATATCGATTAATTCCTTTCATCACCATCAACAACCAAGAACATGTATTCTCCTTTCAGTCTCAAAGCAGTTCCACCAGACCTCTTTCTTCAACCTTTCTGTCCTCTAGGCTTCACAACCAAACCTCAAATCCTGGGTAGGCTTCACAACCTAACCTCAGGAATAAGATCTGATGCGCCCAGCCCTGAAGTCGCATCAAAGTGCATCACTGGAACCAAATTCCACTTGATGAGGGGATTGACTTCTGGTATTGGACCGAAGAAGGCTTCTGTGCCGACAGGATTCCTCTTGCCGAGCCTCTTCCGCGCCAGGTCAGACCAAGTTGCTTCTACTCCCATCACCGTCGACTTGCTTTCAACAAGCTGGCCGCGCAAGGTGGAAGATGAAGCAAAACCTGCAACAGCTTGAAGAGAGACTTTATGAAAGGAGTCGTAATAGCTCTTTCTTTAAGCAGCTTTGTTCTTGTTCAACACTGTATTTGTTGCAACCAGTTCTTGTTCAACACTGTATTTGTTTTCCATGAATTTTATGCAATAAACACAAATTGTTTATGTTTAATGTATAAACCACAGGTGTTGGTTCAAAATAAATTAGGGCTTGAAAAACACAACTTGTTCTTCCCAAAAATTGTCAAAAATTCGAAAAAGTTCGAAAAACCACATTAATTGGTTTGTATATCTATGGTGCCCCCCAGTTTTATCATGTGCACGAAAAGCCAAAAAACCTCAAACAGGTTAGGCGTTAAGCAATATGAATGAAACTGACGAGATTCCAGTTCTGCGAACGAGACCCTGAGGCTCTAAACTCTGCCCCCTTGCTGGCAAACAGGCTGCTCTGTGGACTGTGGCGACAAAGGATCGTCAGAAGCCCAAACACTTGGAAAATACTGTTTCAGATGCCTCCCATTAATAGGGTTATTATGGACTTCTCCATCCAAATCTCGCAAATAATAAGCTCCTTTACCCACGATCTGGTCAACCACAAAAGGCCCCTGCCACGTAGGCGACCACTTACCCCTGCCGCGAACGTGTTCGCCAAAGGGAAGTACTGCTTTCCAAACCAAATCTCCAACTCCAAAACTTCTGCCACGTGTCCTGGCATCATACGCGCGAGCAACTCGTCGTTTCTCAACCATTATATGATCTAAGGCTTCCATACGAGTAGTATCCAACTGTTCATGCTCTTGGAACATGGCCTGAACATAATCCTCTCCTACTAACTGATGTTGTTCGCGAACCCTTAAAGAGTTAACACTTATCTCCATGGGTAAAACTGCATCATGCCCAAACATCAAGGCATAGGGTGTGGTTCCTGTAGGTGACCGCTTAGATGTTCGATACGCCCACAGAGTATGATCAAGCTCATTATGCCAATCTCTAGGATTATCAATTAGCATCTTTCGCAAGATATTGATTATGACCTTGTTACTAGCCTCAGCTTGTCCATTCGCCTGAGCATAATATGGTGTGGAATGCAGAAACTTAATCCCATAGCTAGTAATGAAGTCTTCAGTTTCCTTTGCGAGAAATGCTGCCCCCCTGTCTGCGACCAAACATTCTGGGATACCATACCTGCTAATGATGTTGCTGAAGATGAAGCTGCAAACTGTACGAGCAGATGCATCCTTCAAGGGTACAGCCTCCACCCATTTTGTAAAATAATCGGTTGCCAACAGGATGAACTTATGCTGCTGAGACGAAGCTGGATGAATAATTCCTATAAAATCCAACGCCCACCCTCTTGCTGGCCAAGGTTTAATAATGGGTTGCATGGGTACATCTGGAACATGCCGCACTGGTCCATGCGCTTGACACTCCTGACATCCTCGAGCAAAGGCAATGCAATCTTTTAGGATCGAAGGCCAAAAGTAACCATAACGACGGATCAGCCACCTCATCTTTGGTCCAGCCTGGTGCGAACCACACACTCCTAAGTGTACCTCTCTCATTACTCGCTTAGCTTCCTTTCCAAAGATACACCTAAGATAAACTCCATCCTCTCCTCTGCGTAGGAGTTCGCCACCTCGTAACACATAGTTAGTGGCAAAGTATCTGACTTGCCTATCCACTGGAGTAGATGGATTATCCAAATAATCAATAAGTGGTTGACGCCAATCTGTATCAATAGCCTCTATCGTAGCGACATACCATTCATCCGCGTCTACCCTCCGAGCCATGAAAGAAGGTAATGTCCTCCTTTCCACCTTCAAAATCCGCTCGCAAACTCCATCAGCCAAAGTTATGCCAGTGGCAATTTGTGCCAATTCATTCGCCGCAAAGTCGTGTGCCCTTGGGATGTAATCTAGAGTGACATCACTGAATTGCTCCAGCAGTTCTATAGCCCTTTCCCAAAATGGAACCAAAGTGAAGGTTGCGCATTTGTATGCTCCCTTAAGCTGATTGATTACCAACAAAGAGTCGCCGAAAACACTTACCACTGTTGCCCCCATTGCGAGCAACATTTCTAATCCGATTATGAGTGCCTCGTATTCAGCCTGATTGTTGGTGCATTTCCACTCTAGTTGGAAAGAATACGCATGACGAACCCCCAAAGGACTTACCAGAGAAATCCCAGCGCCGGATAGATTCTCGGTGCTGCTCCCATCGAAATATAGCTCCCAGGGCTGCAGAAGAATGGCCACCACGTCTAACTCTCTATACTGTAAGTCTTGCTTTATTGGATGATGGAGCAGGAAATCCGAAACCGCCTGTCCGGTTTGTGCCTTCAATGGTGTATATTGTAGTGAGAACTCAGACAAAGCTAACACCCATTTACCAATTCGACCCCTAAGAATGGGTCTAGTTAACATGTATTTCACCAAGTCCGTCTGTGCCACCACTACCGTTGTGAAAGATAACATATAATGGCGTAATTTGCAACCGGCGAAATACAAAGCGAGGCACAACCGTTCCATGTCACTATATCTGGTTTCTGCATCTATCAACGTCCTGCTAAGGTAATACACAGCATGCTCAACCACTTTATCATCACCTTGGCGTTCATCTTGTGCTAAAAGTGCAGCAATGGAGGTTTCGCATGCTGAAATGTAGAGCTTCAACGGGTGTCCAGGCCGTGGAGGCATTAGAACTGGCGGTGAAGTAAGATACTGTTTTATCCTGTCAAACGCTTCCTGGTGACTTGTTTCCCACCGAAATTCTGCATCTGCCCTCAATTTTAACAGAGACGTAAAGGGTTGAATTTTTCCTGCCGAATTCGAGATGAACCTTCGTAAGAAGTTAATCTTTCCTAGCAACTGCTGCAATTCCTTTTTGTTAGTTGGGGCTGGAGCTTCCATTACCGACTTGACTTTGTCCGCCGGAATCTCGATACCACGCTGATGAACCACAAACCCTAAGAAATCGCCTGACTGAACCCCAAAGACACATTTAGCTGGGTTCATCCTAAGTTTATGTTTTCGCATCCTTATGAAAACCTTTCGCAAATCCTCTATGTGATCTGCCTTAATCTTGGACTTCACTACCACATCGTCAATATAAACCTCTAATATCTTCCCTAATATGTCATGGAAGATAAGGTTCATCGCCCTTTGATATGTGGCACCAGCATTCTTAAGCCCAAAAGGCATGACTTGGTATTCGAATGCTCCTGTAAATCCTGGACATCTGAAAGCCGTCTTGTGCTTGTCTTCTTCCTCCACAGGAATCTGGTGATATCCTGCGGTTCCATCCATGAACGACAAGAGTTCATGCCCTGCCACGGCGTCTACTAGCATGTCTGCCATGGGCATAGGATACACGTCCTTAGGTGTGACAGTATTTAAATTCCTGTAATCCACGCACACCCTCATCTTACCATTCTTTTTCCTGACTGGTACTATGTTAGATAACCACTTGGCATACTTTGCAGGTCGAATAATTCCTGACTTAAGCATCTTTTCCACCTCTTCCTTAACTGAAGCCGCTGTATCGGCATGCATTCGTCTAGGTTCTTGCCTGACTGGCCTGTAACCATCCATGATTGGTAGCTTGTGACAAACTAACTCTGGTGCTAACCCAGGCATGTCTTCGTATTTCTCTGCGAAGCAATCCTTGTACTCGTGAAGTAGCTCGATGAGCTTCTGTTTTTGTTCAGGCTCCAAATACATACTTATCCCAACCTCTATTGGTTCCTCTAGGGTCCCCAAGTTGACCTTCTCTACTGGATCCTTGACCTTAGGTGGAGTATCATCCAAGGCTGCCGGAGCTGCCTGGATAATCTCCTCCTCTTCCTCATAATACTCCAAAACATCATCGTTAACGTACTCTACTGCTGCCACCTGTTGATAAGCCTCTTGCTCCTGCCTAAAAATAGATAAACTCTGGTGCAGGGAAGCGTAGGCTTCCAACTCCTCCTTGCTGAGTTGTGGCTTCATTGATTGTTTCGGGGTAAAACCATGGAGATTGGTCTACTGGCGTCAGCTTGAAGTTGCGCCAATCCCCATTGCGTAAGCTCAGTGGAGGTCACCCCATACGGATGTCCTTTCTTTGTGATACCACTGACTCTCAAAGGCCTCATGTCTTCACTGTAATAACTTGCATCAACAAAGCAAGCTGCTACTGAGAATGGTCTAGGATCGGCCTTGATTATTTCAGACTCATCAGTCTCTGGGTTCCAGATAGCGAGCTCTTGATGGAGTGATGATGGAACACAACCGGCTTGATGAAGCCAATCTCTGCCCAGGATCATAGTATAAGGAGCAGTGCACTCAGCTACGAAGAAAGTTTGATACATCTCTGATGGACCAACCCTAATTTTTAGTATCACTACACCGAGTGTCTGAGCTATGTTTCCAGCAAAACTTTTTACCTTCATCTTGCTTTCTAGAATTTTCTCCTTCGGAACCTGAAGGTAATTCATGGTCTGTACGGTAAGGACACTTACAGCAGCCCCCGTATCCACCAATATCCTACTGACCCTTTTGTTCATCATGTCAGCAGACACGTACAATGGACGCAAATGTTGCTTCATGGCGAATGTGGGCTTGGAGAACAAAACGTATTTCCTTCTCAACTCAGGGTCCATGTCCTCTTTATCCTTCTTTACAGCAAACTCCTCTCTGCGAACGGACGGCTCCGCTCCAGCCTCATCTTCTGACATGTTGAGGAAAACTTCAGACGAAATTGGCTCGTCCAATGCATACATAGAAGGTAAGACGTACACCATATTGCAATAAGTGTTTGCCTCTGGAGCTGTTATCACAGCCTCGGTCGTCACGTACACCTGAGCAGATTCAGATTGGTCTGAAATTATCTCACCATGCTCGTTTTCCACGTAAAGCACATTGCATGGCAAACTTTCGTCCATGCCCCCGGTTTCTTCTTCATCTTCCTCCATATCATCTTTTATGACTCGAGGTATATCGACTTCTGACTCTTCTTCTACGCGGGCAAATGCTTCAGCCATCTGCTTTACCAAAGAAACCTCTGGAACAGGTTTCTGTTGCTCAACCTCAATTATAGGTCCAGCCTTATCTGTTTCTCGCGACCCCTGATCCTGACGCTGTACTGCTTTTGGTCTCCATTCGAACTTTGTTTTCGATGTTTCCTTCAAGTCTTCGTTCTTAGGACCTTCTGACACCCTAACCCTTTTTGCCAGAGACGTCTCAGGTGTCTTAGCACAAGAGGAAGTAGATATTTTACCCACCACCTTTTGACCTACCCGCGACCAGACTGATTCTCGCGCATGTTGACTCTTATCGGTGATCAACCTTGACCATACAGACTTTCGCTCGCCGCTATTTTCTTCTCGCGAGACCCTCTTTTGTCCGCTATGCTTGGTGGTAGAAGTCTCAAAGGTCTCGCGAACGTTCCTGATAGAACAAAAAGGTTTAGCTGACAATAAATCCAGCTTCCGCCTTAACTGTTCCGGAGTCTCCCTGATTTGGTCTGGGCTGACTAAGCCTCTATCCAACGCCTCCAAAAGCCTCTTGGTTTTCCCATATCTTCGCTGCACGTTCCTAGTCTGAGTAGGTGTGGCTTCTACCACTTTTCCTCTCTCTCTGATCATCCAGACGTTGTCTTTGAGGATATTCCGGGAAGCTGGTGGTATGTAAGGTTTAGTTACTACGTCCTGCGGGTAGGCCACTGGCTTCTTCTGCTCCATTCTTGCCTGGCGTAAACGCAAGTAGAGGTTGGAATCCCTCTGACTAGGGCTTGCTGATCTTCTCATCTGCTTTGGGCTGTGTGGTTGATACGCTTCAGGGGGTGTAGTACTCTTCTGCTCCTGTTGTGGCTCTTTAGTAATGCCACATTCAGTTTTGCACCTATCACACAACATGATCACTGATACACCTGCTCTTGATTCTTTCCACTTGACCAATTCTACTTCTCCATCGACATTGCTCAGGTCAAGCGTCAGTTTTTCGCTACCCCGAGCCAAATCAACCACAGCCACATCTGCTACCGCTGGATCACAAAAGGTGATTGACCCCTCATTGATCCACTGCTGTATCTGATCTTTGAGCTGCATGCACTGAGAAGTCTTGTGAGTCCACAAGTTATGAAACTTACAATAGATCTTACCAGCTATGGCTTCTTCTGGGGGGTAAACTCCCCACGGGATGGCCACCTCGTTGGCCACAATCAGCTTGTTCAGGATAACATGAGCCCTACTGGCGTCGTAAGTGTACTCTTTGAACTTTGGTCTTGCTGGTAGCTTCTTCTCCTTCTTTCCCTCACATGGCACTAAGTCAACCATATTGATTGTGGGAAAAGGATCGATGTCCACCCAAGCCGCAGTCTTTTCTTCATTCGCTCCGAGCTTTCCCTCGTTGATCCAAGTCTGGATAGTGTCTTTCAAGCGAATGCATTCTGATGTGTTATGGTTCCAGAGATTATGGAACCTGCAGTACTTCTTTCCTTTGAGCTGTTCCTGAGTAGGGGGAGGTCCAAAATCATTCCTTACCTTCCCCAATACCGTCAAATCCTCCAAAATTTCCGGTGCCTTGTGTGCATTATACGTATAGGATTCGTACTCCGGCTTGGCAAACGCGGCGAACGAAATCTTCACTGGCTCCTTAGACATTTTCAACACCTGGGACTTGATAGGTTGTCTGCCTGCTAACTCTACTGCTGCGACTTCTTCCTCATAGCCCATCATGTATGGGTCGGCATAAGGCATAGCTTGTGGGGCCGAATAGTAGGGATCCATATGGGAATATATTGCCCCCACAGTCTTGTGCCTTGCTGGAGGCATTCTGGGCCTCAGCGTTCCTGGGATGAGAGCTAAGTTGTTCCTGGAATTGTTAGCGTCTTCGTCCAGCTCATTCAGGAAGTACTGGTAACTGCCAACCCTGTTCATTAGGTCAGCCATGCTAGAGAACACTCCATCGTGATGTTTTGCTCTCTGCCTCTTTTCCAACCCTCGAATTGCAATTTTGATCAAGTCAGGCTCCGGGATTGGAGTTTTGCACTTGGCCTGCTGAATTTTGAACCTCTTGAGGAACTCTACAGATGACTCCATAGGTTGCTGATACATAGCTGTCAAAGAAGACAAGTCAACCTCTGGTTCCACAGTTCCAAATGTGGTTCTAAACATGGTTTCCATCACGTTACAGTCAGGGACCGATCTTGGTATCAACTTAGTGTACCATGTCAGTGCTGACCCTGACAATGAGGCACCGAATGTGCGTAACTTAAAAACAGTGTCCGCACCATATGGTCCACACTCGCCTATGAATCTTGCGATGTGGGTGGCTGCGTCTTCAGATCCTTCTCCTGAGAACGAAGTGAATCTTATCTGCCGATAATGTTCCGGCCATGGGCTTTCAGCCACCCATTCTGGATATGGATGTGCGTATGCAGTGTTCACAGCAACAACGGGAGTTGCCCTTATTGCCTCCTGTATCATATTCTGGACTGCATCCCAGTCCAGCTGAGGTCTCCTTTGATTAGGTGTTGGCGAACGACGTGGTTGCTGCCTTGGAGCCCTCTGTCGTCCTCTAGCCCCTCCAGGGTTCTGATTATTGTGCACCGCTAATTGTTCATCACCCAAACGAAGTGGGCCAAATCCCTCTCGGTGCACGGTTCTTCTATCCACCTGGTGATCAACCTCTTCTAGCAACTCTTCTTCTGGAGGCTGTTGGCGGATAAGTTGTTCAGTTCTTATGGCATTTAAAGCCTCCATGAACATATCCATCCTCTTATTCAGCGCTTGCTGATTCTCGTTCATCTTAGTTGCTAGGTCAGTATATCTCAGGTCTTGAACCTCGGCCTTTTTGTCCTGTTGCCGGGCTCGCTCGCGGACCTCCTGGAAACCTTTAGTCAGGTTATCCAATGATGAGCTCAATGCTCCAACGTGCTCAATAAGGTTCTGTGACTGACCTTCGTTAGCCATGGCACCAAACTTGCTAATGGCTTGTTCTGTAGATAGTTTCCTACAATGAGCCGAGTTATGTGGCCTTGCGGTTATGTGTTCTGGTTTGGAACACGAAGGATATTCCTTTCGGTATTCGCTGAAGCCTGTAATCTTGACACTGTCCCACTGGGCGTGCCAGATGTTTGGTCTAGAATTTGCAGTCCTTCAAACAACCGGCTTGTAAGTTTGTGCTAGGCGTGCCAGTACCTTTGGGTCAGGTACAACCTTGAAGTTGGATGCTGCTCGCGTCCCTCTTCTGACTTCTTCTCACAGCGACCGTGACAGACGCCGATCTTCTTCCTCTATGCTAGGTTCTCTTCTTAGACCTACAAGGGAAAAGTCCCTCTAGGATTTTTCTCCAACCTTTGAGGATGGCCGAATCTTACTTAGTATGCAAAGAAACTAAGCAGCGGGTATCAAGATATAGACTGGCGAACGGATTCTCCAGACCTGGTTGCGGGAGTAAAACTGCTCAACGGATCGAACAGGGGAGTAGAGAGATTTCAACGGATTGAAACCTGTCAGACTTAACGGATTAAGTCCCTTTTGCAGCTTGACGGATCAGGCTACGGTTGCTGACGGATCAGGCTTGATTGCTCCGGAGAGGCTTGAAGACTTTCGCGTGGCGAAGTTGTTGTCTGTTTGTTGATAGATGTCGTTGTGTTCTTTTTCTCTTGCACCTCAACCCTTTATATAGTGAATACTAGGGTAGATGTTTCCTTGCGAATCAAGGTATGGCCTCAAATAATCCTCCTTGTAGTGCAAGACTAACTCTTAAAGCCCAATCGTGTAAGCCCAACACTATTCTGGTGGTAACTTAACCTCCTGCAACCACGTGTCTAATTTCTTATAATACCCTCGCGAACGCTTTTCCAACCGCGAACGTATTCTGTTAACACACGCCCCGCTTCGCGAGCGCGTTTCCCCCTGTGAACAAATTATCCCCTTTCGCGAGCGTACTTTGTTACTGTGCTCCTTGCGAGCGCTTTTGACTTTTCAAGCGTCCTCTGACCTTCTTGACCGCAGGCATCGGTCCACTTGCCTTTCTATAAATGGGCTTTTTACTTCTGGATCCAACAGAGGTAATGGCTTATGTGGTTATTTTAGATATAGTATATGGCTCTCATATCTCTGTTGGTCATCGTCGTCTCTCTCTCGTTGCCGTCGCTCAGGTCAGGTTTCAATCGGAAATGGGAATCGGATGAGTGGATCAATCACCTACTAGCGTCTTTAAGGTAGACGCCGATCTAAGTCTCAGATATGTCCTTGTCTGTAAGAGACAAGTCAAGAAGGACGACACGGTGCCCGGCTCCTTTTTGTCATCAACAAAGCCAACAAAGTTGAGTTTGGGGCTTGTCCTATAGGAATAGTTCTTTTTAATGAGTGGGAGCATATTTCTTGTTGCATTGTAGCTTTTGATTTATTTCTTTCTGCATTTATTTGCTTATAATGAACACATGTTTGATATTCTCCAGGCCCGTATGACTTGCATGATAACATCTTAGAGTTGAGCTCATTTATCAAATTTGCCATGGTTCTTTGAGATCCGTGCGGTTGATTACTTTGAGCTCTTTGCGGTTGACTTTGAGACGATATTCTGAACTGTGATACCATTAAAGTTGTGAATTGTGATACCATCTTGCTAGTTAGCAATTTATACAATTTTCCCAAAATTGCAATTTATACATTCAAGTTTTATAATTGAGGACCAAAACCAAAAGACCGAAAAAGCGAAAGGGCATGATGTGTCTGTTTTGTACTTCCATTATAAAACTAAGGGGTAATATAATATCTGCAGCCACCAAAGAGCACGCAGCACATCTTTGCTTACTTCCCCCAAGACTTGGATGCCACATTTTAAACACTAGTACGGATCTATTGTAGTCAAACGTCCGCACTTACTAGTTACTACTACCTTCATATTTGTTACTAAGCAGACTTCTTTTCTCTTAAGATTGTAATTTGTAAACCACACCCATCAAAGAAATGAATGTAAAATCTGCAATATATGGTAAGTGGCCCACGAAGTAAAAAAATTAGCCCGTCACCAAATGCCAGCTGACACCAGTAAGACCCATTAAAATACTATTGTAAAGATTTTGATACCCATTTTCACCAAACCCCTCACTCCTTCTCAAACCACCGATCTCCGATCCAATCTCCACCGCCATGGCTCTCTCCCGCCTCCTCAAACCCCTCGCCTCCGCCCTCTCTCTCCGCCGCTCCATCTCCACCGACTCCTCCCCGATCACCATCGTAACCTCCCTCCCTTTCACCTCTCACGTCTGCGACGTCCCCTCCCGCACCGTCGACACCTCCGCCGCTGAGCTCATGACATTCTTCCGCGACATGGCCCTCATGCGCCGCATGGAGATCGCCGCCGACTCTCTCTACAAGGCCAAGCTCATCCGCGGCTTCTGCCACCTCTACGACGGCCAGGAGGCCGTCGCTATCGGCATGGAGGCCGCAATTACCAAAAGGGATTGCATCATCACCGCCTACCGTGACCACTGCACCTTCCTCGGCCGCGGCGGCACGCTTCTCGAGATTTTCTCCGAGCTCATGGGACGCCAGGGCGGGTGCTCTAAGGGGAAAGGAGGATCGATGCATTTTTACAGGAAGGAGGCTGGGTTTTACGGCGGCCACGGCATCGTCGGAGCTCAGGTTCCGCTCGGATGTGGCTTGGCGTTTGCTCAGAAGTACTCTAAGGACGAAACGGTCACGTTTGCGCTTTATGGAGACGGTGCTGCTAACCAAGGGCAGCTTTTCGAGGCGCTTAATATCTCTGCGCTTTGGGATTTGCCTGCCATTTTGGTGTGTGAGAATAATCACTGTAAGTTGGATTGGTTTGTGTGATTTCTTTTAGACGCATTGTTTTCGGAAATGATTTTGTTTACTCATTCGAATTGGTTTGCGCAGATGGAATGGGAACGGCTGAGTGGAGAGCTGCTAAGAGTCCGGCTTATTACAAGCGTGGTGATTATGTTCCTGGCTTGAAGGTCAGTTGAACGCTGCGTGATTCATTTCCTGAAGTTTTAGCTACTTTATAAATGATCCTCGTTGTATTTACTAAAATTTCATGCATTGTCGAGTTCAATGTATGATCAGAGTAGTGTGCCGAGTGGTTTTGTAAACTCAAATGTTGCTAAATGAACACTTTTCTACTTTGGAACAGGTAGATGGCATGGATGTGTTTGCTGTGAAACAGGCATGCAAGTTTGCTAAGGAGCATGCTTTGAAGAATGGACCCATTGTGAGTTTTATTTGTTGCTTTGAACTTCTTTGGTCAAATTATTGCTTACATGAGTTGCCTTTAGTATTAACGCCACACAACGTGGTTTGATCACTTTAGTTCATCAGTCGACACGTGTAGTGAAACTTGATGTACTAGTAGGTTGGTTAAATGACTCTTTGTGTGTGAGCCACTCACTCCAGTATGATGCTAGAGTCTGCAAAGTGCAAAGGGCATGACTATAGCTAAAATGAGCTGACTAGCATTTCTGCTTCATCACAATTCCTGAAATTTCACACGAGTAAAAGAGAAATACTGGAAATGCAGTGGGTGTAGAATGTTTGGTTGAAGTTTTACACCATATGCATTGGAAAATGTCGCCCCTTAATAATTAAGAAAATTTTGAGGATGTTCTGGAAGTTAGCAAATACAATTGATAAGTTCACTCAATTGCTAATATATTAGCAGTAAATAGATCAGACATCATCTTGTTAGAAGTTGTCAGGTTCTGTGTCATTTTTGTTCATACGGAAGCATTCCAATGTTGTTGGTTCAAAACCAGTAAGTTGTTAGTTGATTGAGGCATTGACAATACTTAACAGCTTTTTTAAAGTTTTCATTAGAAAAATGGTAGTCTAGTGTCAAATTTCATGTATTATTGTCTGACAAACTTTTTCTGTGTTGTGCTTTCAGATTCTTGAAATGGATACTTACAGGTACCACGGTCACTCCATGTCTGATCCTGGGAGCACCTACCGTACCCGTGATGAGATATCTGGTGTGAGACAGGTTCGATTTTACCAATGCAGCTTTCTCATTACTTAGTTAAGGGGATTATATCCACTCCTTCAAATATGTATCTTCTCTAATTTTACCTCGTGATGGGATTTTAGGAGCGTGATCCAATTGAAAGAATAAGAAAGCTGATATTTGCTCATGATATAGCGACTGAGAAGGAGCTGAAGGTATTCTTTACTATTTTATATTCAATCTGGGTTGATTATGTATAGAACCTTGAATTCTATGTTGTATATTCAATTCTTTCTTCTAAAAAAATTATATGTTGTATATGCCTGGTTCCAATATCAAAGTGAGTTTTTTTAGAACATTTGGTCTTGTTCTCATTTCTTATCTTGGAGTTGCGGGGGCACTGCTCCCATCTTACATGCTGGAAAGGAAATGTTAAAATAGGAGTGATGCTGGAAGTCAACTGATTTACTTGTGAAAACTGATTGTGCTCTTAAATTATTTCCTTTCAGGATATTGAGAAGGAAGTGAGAAAAGAAGTTGATGAAGCCATTGCTAAAGCCAAAGTACGAAACTTGATTTCCTTGTAATTTGATTTCAGTAGTTCCTTTCTGATATGGATGTAACTGTCTTTCATGATCATATATTGTTCACCCACATTTCTGATGTTTGGTTGTCATGTTTCCAGGAAAGCCCAATGCCAGAACCCTATGAACTTTTCACAAATGTTTACGTGAAAGATTTTGGACTCGAGGTAATATTTATCTCCTTCATTCACACCTTATTTTATAGTATAATCACCATGAGCAGCAAATGAAGCTTACAGATCATAGCTGAGACGGCCTCTTTTGGATGGATATCTAATGCTTACTGTTACATTTGTGATTATATGCTATAACTGATAAGCCTGTAATTATAAGTTGCTTGTATTTTTGGCAATGTTGTGAAACTATACAAGAATCTTGATCATCTTATGTCTGCCAATATTTGGTTGGTCTTACACCCAGGGAGAGTGACTGTAAATCAGTTCCAGTAATAGCATCCAACAGAAATAATGATCAAGAATGGATATGAATTAGTCACTTCTTTATATGGAGTTCAGTTTATGACATGGTGTCAAAATCAAGTGTTTTTATACTCGTATGTATAAGTCCATGATCTGATCTATTCAACTATTAGTATTTTGACTCACATGGATTAGCATTTATAAACTATTACTGAGCCACTTTTCTTTGCCTCTTAATTATATAGTTTGAAAGTTTAGTTTGAAAAGATTTTCTTACTTTCTAAATGCATATGGTCTTTGCAGGCCGCAGTTGCAGCTTAAAGTTCATATCTAGTCCACTAATCTCAATTTGCAATTGTGGTAACGATTATTTTGTACTGTTTTGACTGCAGTCATTTGGGCCAGATAGGAAAGCACTTAGGACCGTGCTTCCATGAGTTGAAAGCGGAAGTTGTTGCAGATAACCAGTAACTGTTTCTCTCATCAACCATGGAACCCATTCTTACAAGTGAATTGCGCCTTCCGGTTATCCTGAAAAACATAAAAACAAAAAATGGTTAAAGTCAAGATTTGCATTCTCTTCCTGATTATGTTTGATATGCGTCATTCTCTTTGTATAGGATATTGTTTCTCCCAAGTACTTGGGTGGAAATTTTGCATTCTGGCCATGTACATGATCTCGCGACGCGAGACGTACTAACACTGTTGGGATTGGCCTCAATATTTTTACCCCATAATCTTTGTTCTCCTGGAGTCGATTCTGTTTAAGCGTAAACTTCTGGATGAGTTTTGTTCATATGTAATAAGAACATAACAGGCATGCAGCTTTTCACTTGCATGAACTAACATAATCATACCATTGAAATAAAACTGAATTTTTAACTTGCCAGCTACTTAACAAGTGGGTAGAGGCGGTGCAGTACGTATACACTTGAATGGTGCTTCAGCTACTTAAGACTAATTAAGCAATGGCTGATCGATACCATGGCTTCTGGAAATAGGAGACCTTAGAATTCATACGCAGTTGCATAAACCATCTATGATCAAACGTATAAATAACAAGTACGTGGGACAATTGTATGGAGCGTTTCAATATTTAAGAGGTCTCTGAGAGCACAAAATCAAGTCAGTCACAGTAGTAGTACGGGACTGTACATTTCCAGGGTTCGTGGTTGAAGCTTCAGGCCGCAGTGTCAAACTATGATGGGCTATTGGGCTTCACCCTGTGGCTGTGACCCAAAACAAGGAACGACGTCGTAGTCCTATATATTGTCGGTGGTACAAGTTTTGCATACGCGAGGCAACTTCCTTGTGTTGTGTCCTCGATCAGTCTGCATATATATGAATGTGAGTGCGACGCATGCAAAGCCAAGAAAAGATCACTAAATTATGAGTTCGATCGTGTTCTATTCCATCGACATGTACCACCATTGCTCACCGCCACCTGTTCTTCCCAAACCAGCAAAACTTCAATTTCTCTTACGCAACACCCATTAATGGATACACATATAGCACGTACATATATCACTATCCTCCGTCCCTCTCTGAGTCTGAGATAAGATAGAGGTAGCTAACCAGAATCATATGAACACTTTGTTCAGCTTATCTCAAACTAGACATGAAACACGCTTGTTTCAAGGGTGAGATCAAGAACGTGATCACATACAACAGCTAGTCGTCGTATAGAATTAAGCCATGCAACACAACAAAGCCGCCGTGAAAACGAAGTGTGGCTTCTATAATGCTAGCTCCAAATGGACCCAAAACCAGTCGCGTGCGTGACAAACAACGAGTGATATGACAAATTCAAACAACGAGTGATATGACAAATTCAGTAGTAACCATAGTTTTTTTATTGGAAAAGTAGCATTTAACGAAAACTTAGTGAGGAAGCTAGGAATTTAAATCTCAGTCAAAACAATCAACAATTTACCTAGAGGTGTCAAATATCATAATTTCCATCATTTTACTAAAGCTAATTATAAATGATAGTAGTTTAAATGGTGTTGTCAAACAACTAGAGGGTGTCATGGCACCTCTCTTTGGAAACGGTCCACGTGTGCCCCATGTTGAAAACGCCATGGATTTGTATGTGGTTGAAAGAGTCATACGCATCAAAACACGTGAATGGAAACAAACAGCACCGACGTTAAATGTGTACGACGTCCGTCTCAGAGCGTACGTGGACCTCTGTGCCTGACGTCTCTCTCTGGTTCTCCTCCTCCCTCAGTGGTGGCTGTCACTCAAATTTAACCCAGTGTCCCAGAGAATCCAATGCCGACCCGAACCCACAACCAACTTCCCACCATCCCTTTCTCTACTGTTAATCTTGTTTTATCTGCCATATTAAACTTAATTAATTACCTACCTGCTCTGGTGATTAACCCAACCTTGCATGCATGCATTTGATTATCATATATACTTCTGCTACGTACGTACTCTGAGACGACTATCGGGTTTTGTTTTAGCTCCTGAGTTTCCACGATGATTTTCTGACAGCCAATCCTCACCGTCGATTGCCCGAATTAGCAGACATTCTGATCAGTTCTGGGTTATAATATTGCGGTTAATATTAGGCTTTTAGCAGCTAAGTTTGACGCTAAGCTCTCCTTGTGTGTGTATGTAGAAACTAGAGAGAGAGTGCGGAGGGAGGAGAAGAAGGATGGAAAAGGTGATTATGCACGTTCCAACTTTAAGGCTGGCTATATTTCCTGTTCTAACTTTAAGGCACTAATTCCCTTTCTATCTTTCTATTATGAGAGAGAGAAAGAGATGGACGTACAAACAGGATCGATCTTCTTGGATTAGTTTGTCCAATGCAAGTTTAATTTTTGATCTTTTTCTTCGATTCTTTTTTTGCGGGTGAATGACCACAGTTACAGTAGGCTAGGTCATGAGTAATATAATGCATCTTCACCACGGTTTCGAAATTCTAGCTAGTTTCAACAAACTGAATCTACCAATGGGGTTTGAGTTTTGATCGGTTCAAAAATTACTGCAAGCTAATTAATCTTGTTTTACTACATTGAGAACATTGCCAGATGTACATATTTGTATTCTAAATCTTCTGGGTTCTATTGATTAATACAAGTTGGTTGCTTCCTGGAATCTAAATAGTAAATACCCAATTGCAAATTTGCAATAATTAAATTTTTATTTTTCTCAACTGAATCCATTATAAGTATGCAAAACCTGGTCTTCATTATTAAAAAGTTGGATGTTAGTACACCGCTATATTTGAAAAGTTCACGGATGACCGACCAATTTGTACCTCGATCGATTTTTATCTTTGGTTCACTCTTTTTCAAGGACTATGTCTGCAAAATATGTAATCCAATCGATGTGAGTGACTACACCTTCACCGGCTAACCATTTCTTATTGTATTGTTGTTGTTAGTTGTTCATAATTTATGAAACGACTCGCGAGTAGAAATGGAGAGAAACTTAGGATTCAATAAGACTTGGAACTTTTTCTACTATAAACTCCATTAGATCAACTCGATAAGCCATGGAGCGCGCTCCTATTCAACAAGCAAATAGCTAGCCACTGATCGAGCTTTTCATTTTTTAAGAGCTTCGATCACTAGCTAACTACCGGCCCTCGAGGAATTAGAATCGTGACAAAGAATTCGGGTGATCTGTCTACCAACTAGCTTATTTGATGTGTTAGTACTATATTATCTCAGGGTACATATATAAAACTAAATAAAACAATATTATCTTGTGCTAGCTTTGCATACTAATGCACCAAAGCATCCTTTTACCTTTTTTTAATCTTGTGCTATAGGGCGACCATTTCATAACCAAGAAACTCTTGGCAAACCCTCGATCTCACTTCCAAATAGAATTTTGTTAACTATATATTAGATGCGTCGAAATGTCCTATTCGATCAACTGCATACATACACTAATATTGAAATTAGTGATATACTAATCAATTAAGTATCTAGAGTCCAATTTATACTATGGGGAGAGTTCGATCGGATCCAATGCATGCTATTGCTTAGTCGTTAATTAAAGGACTTCAGATTAAAAAAGAAGACTTTAAACTGTAAGCTTCTTTATTCTTTTGTTAAGCTTTTATTTGCTATTATCATGTGAAGACAACGTCTGCACCTAGACATGTAAATGAACCGGATTTTATCCGGACCCGTTCTGGATCTGTGGTTGTAAAACAGGTTTGGATCGAAAATTTAATCTGTTGATCAGTTAAGGACTCGAATCCGTTAACTCGTTTACTAAACGGATCGGTTCCGGATCTTTGTTGATCTGATCCTTTAAGGACCCGGATCCGTTTAAAAATAATTAAATAATATTTTTATAATTATAAAATTATTAATAAATATTAAATAATATGATAATTATTAAGATAATCTAAACATTCATATATAAATTGTCTCTAAAGTATGATGTGATGAAAGTTGAAGATTGCTAATGACTATGTTATTTATGCAAAAAACATTGGAGGTCATATATTTTAATTATATTAGTTTACTGTTAAAAAATATTTTAGATATGTAATTAACTTTTGATGAAAACCTTTATTTTATTATAAAATTTCATCAATATTTTTTTGATAAAATTATTATTTAAAATTTGAAATATTTATTATTATAAACGAATCAGATTAGCGGGTCGGGTATCCGTTAACCCACCAGATCTAGATTTGAATCGAGCTATTAAGGATCGATCCGAAAGGTAACGGGTCAGATTCAGATTTAAATTTTCTATTACGGATCCAGATCCGGATCTAGGTCAATCCGGTTTAAATCTGATCCATTTACAGATCTATCTGCACCTCATATTTTATGTTTTTTTCGAGTAAAGTTTTTGTTCTCCCTTGTAGTCATTATTCTTTTCATTTTAATACATTTTCTATCGAAGTAACCCAACAATAGAAAAGGACTTAAAAAACTTGAATCCCTCCACATCGTTCCTTTTTGTGCAGCACAAGCAATAGTAGTACTTTAGACACGTATAAAGCACGAATGAATCAATTTCATACGTGAAAATGAATCAAATGAATTAGAGAGGCAACGAATTTGATACAATAATTGTCGGAGACGGAAAGTTCACTACTATAAGATCCCACTTTCGATCGAAAACACTACACACTATTACGGAAGCAAAGAATTGTCTAACTCTTTGCGTCCACTCAACAGAGAATTATTAAGCAATTATATATGTAATGTAATCATAGAGAACATATATTTAGAATCATATAACAATAAATTGACATGTTATATAGACACGTACTAACTGATAACATATATATATATATATATATTAGTTATTTGATAAGTAAGATTAATTTTAATAAGAAGTCGTCACATCCATTGTTGTGTCTTGATCGAATATGGCATAGTTTTGCTTGTTCATATATAGGTACATATTTGCGTTTTCGTTTAGTCGACATAACTGATGGCCGGTAAATATCGATCTATGTAGTCGACCTAATTCAAAACATTTGTGGAACAAAAGGATGTTAGATAGGAACAAGCACACTCGAGTTAATATATCCTGACTAATATGGGTATATTATAGAGATTCTTGATATTATTATAAATTTTTGTAATTTAGTTTCACTTTTATTTATATTTAACGTTTTCATTAATAAAGTCTCAATGACAGTCGAAGAACTATTTTATTCATAAAAAAAATCATGAGTAATGATAGCTCTTGTACTTATCATATCAGTTTTTTTTTCCAAAATTTCAACCCAGTCTCGAATTGGACAAGTTACTTTGTAGCAATGCAACGTCCATTAACAAAATGGAAATTACATTTAAATTTGTTAGCCTATTTGACAAATTCAAAAAGGTAGATAAATATGGAAAATAAACTATATATAGGGCATGAGATCATGCCTAAAGGCCACCGTGGAATGTTCGAGACGACGCTGCTGCTCTATCACAGAAATGGCGGGTAACGCCTCAACAATGTGAGGGGCACGTGACCACGTGGGGACGGGAGGAGTCTGAGAGAAACGCCACGCTGCCCTTGATAGCGTCAGCCGCCAACATCAATAAACAGCTGGAAATACATTTTTATTGTTTTATTTTTTATCTCTGTTTTTTTGGGAGTCTGAGTAGTGAGCTGTCATTTCATTAGTGGAAGCAGCGAATATGGTTATTCCAAAGAGAAAAAGGAGCCCCATGTTTGCTTAGCTGTCCTCCCTTCTCATTGTTGCTGCACCCTTCTGACCTGGCTCTTACTCTCTTACCAATAATTTCTCACACCCCCCTAGTAAAAATAAATATATTACCACTTGATTCTTGTTGAAATTAAGGCCTTAATTACTTTCGCAGTAAATGAGTGTCTGTATTAACTCTCTCTTTTTACATTGGGCTTCTCGATTTTGGGGCATTTATGAATCAATCTCTATCCAACTCATACACATTTCATCAGATTTTGTTGAACCCAGTTTGGCAATCCCATCAATCATAGATTCAAATTCAAAACCCCCTTCCCTTTCTAGGTTGATGCACTTAAATGCAGATTTAATTTTGTCCGGCATCTCCAATAACTAGTATAAAACAATATTTAAATTTTAGGTTATTTAAATTAATAATAATTTATATAAATTTTGTGTAAATTTTAGGTTATTTAAATTAATAATTAATTATATAAATTTTGTGGCAAAATTTAAATATATTTCATTAATTTATATTATTATTTAATCACATATAGAGTAAAATTTAATTGTTTAATCATATAATATTATTATATTTATAAAATACGACTATAACTTACCCTCATTCATCCTCATAAATTATATGTTTTAGTCCTATTTGGTTGAGTCAAAATATAACGCATTTTAGGTAAATCCTATTTTAGCTCAATTTGGCTAATGAGTTGGATATGAGATTTTAAAAATTTTAAACCTATTATAGGTTTTAGACCAATTGTTGGAGATGTTTTTATGTAAGGTATTAAATTTACATAGATTTAAAAAAACTATATAGATATTTGAGAAATTTTTTAATGCTACCGTAACATCGCGTAGTAATTCCTAGTGGTGTTATATTTCAATCAAAACTAGACATGTGCATTTATTACAATTAAAATAAAAACTAATACTTTTTTATATCTTGTGAAATGACATTCAAGGGTATTTAATGAGTTCATACTAGAGTTTAGAGTTTATGTTTAGGGTATGAAGTATAGGGTATAGGGTTTAGGATATTGAGTATACGATATAGGGTTTAGGACTTCTGATTTAGTTTTAAAAACAGTAAGAAACTCAAAATGATCTTTAACAATATAACTAAAATCCATATTTCTAATTTTAATTGTAATAAATCTACATGTCTTGTTCAGATTAGAAGATAACACCACTAGACATTGTCACGTATTGCTACGGTAACATTGAAAAATGTCACATAGATATTTCTTAAAATTACTAAAATTAGGCCGATTAGGTAGATTACGAGCAGACGTGTCAAAATATTAGATTTGATTATGTTTAAATCTCTCGCCACAAATCTCATGTGATTTGGTAATTCAATAGAAATAATCGATACTTGATCCGCTAAATCATCACATACTCGATCTAAAAAAATTATATCCGGATAAAACGTACGCGTCTAATTACAAGCTATATTATCTGATTTTCGATATGTGGTAGGTAAATCATTGGCTGTTTTACAGAGTGAAATATTGATCAAAAGAGTGTCCGGAGAAGTGGTGACTGGCATAAGTATCATCGATCACACACAAGAAGCACCAAACAAGAACACCCCCTCTCCACTACAAGAAACCAAAAAAAACTTATTTCATAACTTCTAATAAACAACTACAATTTACCATTCCAGTGTACTCTTACCCTAACGATAATCAAACAATTTACAAATCTGCAATCAAACTTTTTTACCCCAGACTCACAGAAAAACAGCACCTAAAAAAAGCGCGCAAAGGGACAGACAGTACCAGTGAATAGTCCATAAAGCCCCCACTGAACCCTCCACAACCGTATCGCAAAATTGTATCGCAAATCTCCACAACCGTCTCTTTCTTAGAATACAGAAAAATTGTATCGCAAATCTCCACAACCGTCTCTTTCTTAAATTTTGCCTCCCTATAATAACTATCTCTACCCACACACCTCTCTCCTCCAGAGACCACCACCACCACCCAACCATTGGTGCTCTTCTTCACTCTCATCTCCCCCAAACCCGGGTCGGTCCAAAAAACCCATAACCCGGTTTTTGGTTTTTGCTCTCTCGATTTTAGAGAGAGGCGAAAATCAAAGGCGGCAATGCCCCCATTCCGGCTATACGCCGCCGTTTCGTTCCTCTTCAGCCTCTCCGTCCTCTTCCCTCCCTTGTGCATTGGGATTCGCTCCTTCCCCACCCGCGCCATCGACGACCCCGCCGCTTCTTCCGGAGGAGTTGATGACGTCACCACTGCCTGGTCGAGATTCTCCGAGGCGCCGGATTACCGCAACGGTGCCGAATGCGCCACGTCGTTTAACCGCGACATGGTCTCGTCCTGCGACCCGTCGTTGGTTCACATCGCGATGACCTTGGATTCCGAGTACCTACGTGGCTCCGTCGCGGCCGTCCATTCTGTTCTGAAGCATGCTTCTTGCCCTGAGAACGTGTTCTTCCACTTCATCGCGGCGGAGTTCGACCCGGCCAGCCCTCGGGTCCTGACCCAACTCGTCCGATCCACGTTCCCTTCCCTCAATTTCAAGGTCTACATCTTCCGCGAGGACACCGTCATCAACTTAATCTCGACCTCGATTCGGGTCGCCTTAGAGAACCCGCTGAACTACGCCCGGAACTATCTCGGCGACATATTGGGCCGGTGCGTGGATCGGGTCATCTACTTGGACTCCGACGTTTTAGTCGTCGACGACATTCACAAGCTCTGGAACATCTCCCTAACCGGGTCACGGGTCATCGGAGCCCCGGAGTATTGCCACGCCAACTTCACAAAGTACTTCACCGACGGGTTCTGGTCCGACCCGGTTCTCTCCCGGGTCTTCTCGACCCGAAAGCCCTGCTACTTCAACACCGGCGTGATGGTCATGGACCTGCGCCGATGGCGGGAAGGAAACTTCCGGAAGAAGATAGAGAACTGGATGGAGCTTCAAAGAAAGCGAAGGATTTACGATCTGGGTTCTCTGCCGCCGTTTCTGTTGGTCTTCGCCGGAAATGTGGAGGCTATAGATCACCGGTGGAACCAGCACGGGCTCGGCGGCGACAATGTGAGAGGGAGCTGTAGGTCTCTGCATCCTGGGCCGGTTTCTTTGCTGCATTGGAGCGGGAAAGGGAAGCCGTGGGTTCGACTGGAATCGAAAAAGGCTTGTCCTCTGGATCATGTTTGGGAGCCTTATGATCTTTACAAGCACCGCAACATTGCCAAGTATCAATCTTTCTCATCAATCTCTGCTTCTACATTGATCGGGGTTTCGAGCTATTTGTCATGATGAACCTAGTTGTTGCTTTGTTGTTGTTATGATTCTTTTTCTTTGATACATTTTGTTCAATTATTCTTTTGTTAGATCCATGTACAGATTATTGATTGGGTTTTTAACGGGTTTATGATGTTTCACTGTGTTTGCTTTACTGTTGTGCTGTAAGGGGATATTGAATTCAATTCAGGGTTTTTTAGAAGAACCATTTTGTTTTTGAATTGGATTTGAGAATATGTAAAATCTGGGGTTCTTTCTCAGGATGAGAATATCATACTCTTCTTTGCTTTCTTCACTCAATCTCTTGTTCTATCTTTGTTCTTCTTTATGTGGTGCTTGAAAGTGACACCACAGATGGTGAGAGATGAACTGTATTTCAATGATGTGCTGGATCAATGTTACAGCTCACGAGGCTTACTTGTGTGCATTAGAGCTTGACACGCCTCCCTTCTTTGTTATCTTCATCGACTAATTATGCCAATGTGTTCTGTAGCGCTCCCGAATATTATTTTCCGGATTTAGACAAGGATATATTAAAATGGAATGGACAGAGTTGGCATTAAGTTTTCTAGCCATCTTCTAAGCGTCATGATCCTAAGTATCCAATTTTGCTAGCTCATCGTTAGTTGAGGGTTCTATTCTATAATTGGACTGGTTCGTATTAGGTTATTGCTTGCTTTCTTCCACCCAATTTCCCAAGCTTTATATGATTGGACTTTTATAACGAGGTTGCTTAAAGGAATGGCTTTGTTCTGTTCAAAAAAAGAAAAAGAATGGCTTTGCTGGAAGAAGCTAATTGCACTACCTCACAAAGTGCCTTTTCCCTAATCATTACTAGTTCTAAAAGCTTTAGTCTTTTAACAAATTAACTACTTAATCCGGGCAATTTGGACACAAAGAAACCAACCCCTTAGTTTTCTGTCTCCTAAACATGTTTTGAACCGTCCTAACTGAACTAACCTAACAATGCGGCCATCTAGAGTTTCATTACTCTGAAGCACTATAGAATATTCGATTTTAGTAGTGTTACTAATCTTGCGGTTGGTACAATGATTGGTTGCGGAGCTGCACACTTGCTTTTCACACTGCCTGAAAACAACTTAAGATCAAAAATAAGGAAGAACATTTCTAATTCTTGTATACATCACTAAACATAGTAGTTGACTAGGGCTTGCATATAAACAAATAGAAACAGAGCAATATGACCGTTGGCATCTATATTCTGGAGCATAAAATGTACAAGTCGTGCTTGATTAGTCAGTCATCGAATCAGAAACACGATTAACCTCCTAGGTTCTTTCGGATTCTGGCAACGTCTCCGTCGCTAATTTGAAAACCTTTCATCAGTACCTCATTCACAATCGGAGGCTTAGAAGTGAATGAGGCAAGTGACACAATCAGGGTTCTGGCTACTCAAGCCGGACAATGCCACTGCCGGAGCCCTTGAATCATAGTTGTACAGAAAATGAATGAGACCGGAAACACGACTCACCGGGCTTTAGTTGGTGAGTGAAAAGGTTAGATGTGTCCACAAAGCCCACAAGAAGCAGGCCCTTGAGGCAGATGGTTACCTTCGTTGCCCGTGGGTGTGGTGGCAGGCCCATTCTGCTATGTCAACTCGGGCCATGGTCAAGCCCAACCATTGTGATGTCCAACTGATGTCCAGTTGGGAAAAGGTGTGATTTAGCTGAGGGTATTACAGGAGGAAAACACAAGGCAAGATGAAAAGGAAGGAAACGAAGTCGGCTAAGCCTAGTCAAGTAGATCAAATAGGCTGCTATAGTAATGTTGAAGTAAAGATGAAAGATGTAGATCTTATGTTCATGTCAAAATCTTCAACATTGTATTTAGGCACATGTACAAGATCATTTTCCAAAGATCACCCAAATGGTCGGACCAATGCATCACACTATGATTGTTAAGACCACTGTTAAGAAGACGTCATGGAGTGGAGAGTTTTAAGTGGTCACCTTAAGTGCAGAACTAGCGGGATGAACCGGAAGCCGTATTACGGTGCTAACTTCAAATCTATAAAGGGTGAGACGATTAAAGCAACCTTATGGAGTCGAAATCCAAGTACACTCGAGATCTTCTTATAAACGGGCTTGTTGGGCTCGGTATATGTGCACCAATTGGTTGTTAAACGTCACCGTTGCTCTTGCTTTTGTTGTGCAATGTCTTCTGGATAGTTTGGTTGAGCCAATTCAATCTTAGGGACCACAGGCAGCCCAAGTAGATACATAATTATTGACAATGGGAGCTTAGGACCTGACATGTATCTTTCACTATCATGTCTTTCCATTCTAACTCTTCCTCTCAACTGGACCATTCCTTAGCTTCTTCTCCTTTTGCCTAACCTGATCATTGCCCTTCAACTTCTTTAGGTCTTTCTGTGGCACTGAATTAGAAATCCACAGGCACCATGTATTAAAAGCTTGGTCCTTTCAGAAATGCTAATCTTGTGTTAAAGATTGGTAAGTATATCTTTGTCTATTAAATGTCTTAAACCCACTACCGTTTAAAGCTATCTAATCTCTGATTCCCTTTTAATTTTTCATTTCCATATTGCATCTTTTTCAGTTTTTACAATCATGAATTCATCAAGTAGTTCTAAAAAGCTAAATCATAAGATCAGATTATGTGGGTCTTCTGCAACTTTAAGCCTTTAAGCTTAGCTTTTTAATTTCATCATGATCATCATCTTGCTTTGATGATGGGTTATGTAGTTTCCAGAAGAACCAGAGAACAGTGAAAAGGTAAAGTGATAATGGACATGTATAAGCAAAACAGTTCACATGCACATGTATCTTCTACTCTTATTCTTGGCAATTTTAAGTCTTTTTCTTTTTTGTCCTCATTGTGATTTTTTTTCTCTTTTCAATGCGTGATCCAATAGGATGTTGTGAGTGATATGCCCACACTAGACAAGCAAGGCACTGGTTCTTCTCTGCAAGTGCAAGTCTTGGAGCAATAATGGGTGAATCTATAGTGGGTTTTCCAAAAGATGCTGATAAGGTACTCACTTTGTTTGTCCTTGGATTTTGTTAAGATGAGTGACCCATCTGCCTTAATTTTCTTGCAATATTTGTCTTTTGAAGATTAGCTTTCTGGGTTTTGATTGTTTCAGTATGTAATTGCTAGATTTGGGGTATTGTGATTCAGAATATGCTTTGGGTTTTGGTTGATGTGTGAATTATACAGATGGGAGAGGTACCTGGTACGGATTCGTCAAACCCTTCCCTGGAAGTGTCTGTTTCATTTGGTAGGTTTGAGAATGATTCACTATCTTGGGAGAAATGGTCGGCATTTTCGCCAAATAAGTACTTGGAAGAAGTTGAGAAGTGTGCTACTCCTGGTTCAGTAGCTCAGAAAAAGGCTTATTTTGAAGCTCATTACAAGAGGATAGCGGCACGAAAAGCCCAGGAGCTTCTGGAACAAGAGAAGCAAATGCAAGATGATGTGCCCTTAAAGTCAGATGATCAAAATAATGGTGATCAGATCTGTTGTGGCACGGATAATGGAGTTGATATTGCTACCAGTCAAACTAGTGCTCAAGGAAATAGTGAAGAGCCCTATTTAGAAAATGGGATAAGCAGTACTCATGTGGAAGATCTCAAGGAGGATGAGGATGTTTTCACTATCAAGTGTCAAACATCATCGATTGAGGAAGGTGAAATAGAGGAAACTGATAGCGGAGTAGTTAGTCCCAAAACTCCAAACTTGAACAGACCAGAGGAGCTTGTTTTGGTAAAAGAAGTGGAAACTATCACTGCTGACACTCAAGAAACAATACAGGAAGTTCCAGAGACTCTAGACAGTGATGCAGGCAATGCTCCAGAACTTAAAGAGGAAAAGGCAAAAGTGGATCTTCAGAAGAGACCTCAGAAGGTGAAGTACATTTATCTTGAATCCCTTTGGATAATCATAGTTGCTAATAAATACAAGTGTCTGATGTTCTATATCTTTCCATTGTATAGGTTACTCCAGTGAGCAAGGAGAGGACTGTGGAAAAGGCCAAGAAGAAATCAGTTTCACCAATGACTAAAACATCTCAGATTCCAACCCCTAGAGTGTCAAAGTTACCACAGAATTCCACCCCTAGAGTGTCAAAGTTACCGCAGAATTCCATCCCTAGAGTGTCAAAGACACCACCGAATTCCATGCCTAGAGTGTCAAAGATACCACAGAATACTACCCCTAGAGTGTCAAAGATACTGCAGAATACCACCCTAAGTGTGTCAAAGCCAGTGTCAGCTTCTACCGGAGCAAACTCTGCACCACGACCCTCAGTTACGAATGCCAATGGTTCATCTTTAACTAGGAGCACAAATCCGTCTAGTGAAAAAACCAAGAAAGTTCCTCCTAAATCTCTGCACATGTCACTCAGTTTGTATCCTAAAAAGTCTGATTCAGCTACAGAAACTGTGATTACAGCTAGAAAATCATTGATTATGGAGCAAATGGGAGACAAGGACATTGTCAAACGAGCATTCAAGACATTTCAAAACAGTGTTAACCAATTGAAATCCTCTAATGAAGAGAAACTTTCAACACCAAAGCAGGTATGCCAATTAATATCACTTCCTTGTTTTTTGCTGCTCAACAGAAGTTGGTATTGGATTATCTAATATCAAAATTTCATTTGATGCTATCAAAAAACAGCCCTCTACTAAGGCAAAAGAACCAAAGGTTTCCACTTCTGTGTCTCTGCCAAAAGACAATGCCAAAAGGTAATGCCTTACATTTCACATCTTTCTGTTGATAGATGGAATTACCAGTTCAATTTTATTACATCTATGCATATACCATATTACCATATTGACATATTGATATTGTTGGTTCATAGAGTCACCCTATATTTAGGTCTTGTTTACTTTATATTGCATTGTCTTCTCCTTTCATTAACAGATAATATTAACTATTAGTTGTTGTCATAGGTCACTCAAAACGAGTTATCAGGATAAAATAAATGCTAAGGCTGCTCCAACATTTGGCTTGAGAAGTGAAGAAAGAGCAGAGAAAAAGGAGGTACCTATCGATTCCTTTGACACCGTCAACATGTTGTAAACTATTAGCCATATATTTATAATGTCAATTACCAATACGTTTCAGTTAACAAATAAATTGGCAAAACTCAATGCCAGAGATGCAGAGAGATCACATTCCCAACTAAAGTTAAAGGTATGATCCACAATCAAGTGAAGTAACAAGAAAAATAAGAAAGTAGAATTCCAAAATTGTTTGGATGCCATTCTCATCACTGTATTCTTGACACAGGAGCAAAAGGAGGCAGAGACAACAAAGCTAAGACAGAGTCTTAAGTTCAAGGCTACACCAACGACTGATTCTTATTGGGGACAAAAGTTATCGAAAAGCACTTCAGAAAAAGGTATGTTGCTGTATCCTAACTGTATTCCTATCGTACATGATCATGCAAGAAGCAAAATACAATGTAGACTTTGATTAACAATATCATTCTAGTTGCTTCATTTCTGAGGTTACTGGTGTGGTTATTTACTGTGATTATGGTATATGCAGGAGGGTCCTAAGAACAAACACTTCGGTGATCAAATTTCTCGTGTCAAAAGGTTATCATCTACTGAGAACATATGCCAATTTCAGAAGAAGCTAGAGAAGCAGGAAGACACATCAGAAGGAATATCTATCTCAGGCTATGGTCCATGCTTAGACACTACTGCTTAGCTGTTGGTCATAATGAGACAATCTGTATATATGGATGAGTAGCACAGATTGCTTCTGTTATCAATCTATTCTAGAGATGGGACATATTAATAATTTGCACAAGATGTGAAACAGCTCAGAGGTTCAGTTACCTTTAATATCCCCCAATAGTATTCAGAGCTAGAAAAATGTTAAACAGCTCAGAGGTTCAGTTACCTTTAATATCCCCCAATAGTATTCAGGGCTAGAAAAATGTTATGTACCCAATTTTGTATATTTGTGCCTGTGAGACTGTCCCAAATAGTTACATAATCTATTATCTATAGCAGAAATCTGGTAAAAATCTGGACACTTGATATAAGTAGACTTCAGACTAAAGAATTTTAGAATTATATGAAGAAAAATGTATCAAAACCAAAAACCACTCGCCTAAATTTCTGATGGTGATCCTACTTTCTGTAATCTATTTACAATGAATAAAAACCAATTCAGACATCATCATCTGATCCACTAGAATTACTTCTAGAGCTTCCTGACATGAAATTTTTAGGCAAGACTGGAAACCTTACGGAGTTTCTTGATGGCGGCGAGTCTGGTGACGAAGATGCTCCTACACTCGCCGTCACTGCCTTCCTCCTCTGCACATTTCTAGAAATTTCCACGCATGCTTGATCGACCATGCCTAGAAAATCTTTAACCACAACAAACAGTTGAAATGAGTGTGATCCTTTTTCCTTTGAAGCTCCTCCTTGGTAATACTCCGTAGTTGCCTTCACAAATTCCATCACCCTATTCTGCTCTTTTGTCATCTCCGTTAACTCTTCTTCTGCCTCTTCAAGAAAATCGTTCATCTCGAAAACAAATCTTCCACCACCATCCTTCTCACATTGGAGTATAAGTTCTCTAGTTTCCACAACACGTTTAGTGAGAGCTGAGCAAGTGATTGCAAAGCTGTCATAGTCTAAACTTGCTGCCTTCTTCACATTAGAGAACTCAGAACTGATTCCCCCAACCACAGGCAATCCCAACATCATGTACTCCTTTTCTCTCTCCTCTTTCGACTTAACATTCTGCTCAGAGCTCATGCTGCCATTACTGCTGCGACTGCCACTGCCGCTCAAGCTATGGTTCCTGTTCAAAACACCACGTTTTCCCTCAGACCGCACCACTTCTTCCACAACAAAATGAAGAAGAGTAGTCTTCCCATCACTACTTCGAACATCAGATAGTTTCCGAAGAGAACTGAGCTTGAAAGCTTGTGCATTCCCTCTCGAAGTTCCAGCATTCATTCGGTTTCCAGCCTTGAGAATCGCCTCTAGCAGCTTCATAAACAGTCCTCTAGTTCGAAGCTCCTTGCATCCCAATTCAATCGTCTGCAAAGACTCTTTGAGCTGCACAATCTCTTGCTCATAGTCGTGTCTGAAATGCATGGCATTGAGTCGGATAAAAGCTGATGGAACAGCTTTCAAAATGTGGTAGAGGAAGCTTTCAGCATTAGCAAGCCTTGCAGGGTCTTCATTGTACTCGAGAATTTTGGCTATTTCCTCTTCAGTTGGGGCAATTCTAGCAAGCTTTTCGAGATTTTCAGCGCTTAAACCCCTGCCCTCAGTAAGCACATCAAGAATATCTTCAATAGACATTGTCAATGATTTTATAACAATTGCATAGTTTTGAGACTTCCTCTCATCTAAGATACAAACTTGTGATGATGAAGAACCAGCGACTCTTTCAGGAGATTTTCGATTAGTAGCAACAGTTCCGAAAAGAGCTTCCATAAGGTCACCATCAAATCTGCAAGAAGCAAAAAAAACACAAATTGTTAGTTATTAGATTATGCAATAAATCAATGTACTTTGTCACATGTTCAAGAATGTGAAATTAAGGTGTGATATACATACCTGAACGAGCCATTATCAATTTTGTCCCACACCATGGAATGTTCATGATTAGTGTTCACCTTGTCCCAATGTAGCGGCTTCAGCTTCACCCCCTGTGGCTCCGGTTTTGCAGTTGCGTTCGAACTTCTTGACTTAGGCTTTGGTGGCGGCAGCCCCGAACCCTTCGGAGCAGGTGGAGGAGGCGGCGGTAGGGGCACTGCAGGGACTTTCATTGGCAGAGGAGGTGGTGTTGGTGGTGGAGAATGAGGTGGAGGAGGAGAACCAGAAGACTGAAACGTCAGCTCCGCTACTTGCTCTCGATTCTCAACAGCCTTGTTCATCATTCTACTACTTCCAATCCTTATATGCTCATTTCCTTTTGTCGCTAAGTCGATGTTAGACGTGGAAGACCTCCCTCGAAACAGAGGAAGCTCATTCTCTCTGCTAGTCCCATCTCCATTATGATCCTCAAAATTTTCTTCCTCTATATCGCGGTTTCGCATAGCCTCCTTCTTGAAACTCATCTTCTTCAAGTTCTTCGCCTCGAGTTTTCGCCAATACAACACATCAAGACCATCCTCGTCCACAATAAACCCTTTGAGATTCCCATCATACCTCTCAAACTCATTGCGATTGACCACCGCAGCAGCCGGTTGACCACCATGTGATGGGCTTCTATCGGCATAAAGACCACCACCACCAGTGGCAGCGCCGTTGATCTTTCTCCTCCGCTTAGCAACAATGCACCTTTGCACGAAAAAGAACACCACTGCACACAACACCAAAGTGCTGGCTGCCGTTGCCGCTGCCGCCTTTGCAATCTTTCTGTTGTCATTAGATTTCTTATTAGACGGCGGCGGCAATGGCAGAGGCGGTGGAGGCGACTTTACCGGAGGAAAATAAGGAGAGATCGGCGCCGGGGACGGCGCCGGGGTTGGAGTAACAAAGAAAGGAAAGTGAGTCTCAATATTTTGTGACTGACCAAAGCAAGAATGGAAAATACAAAACAGAAGAAGAAGATGAAGCCATGGCCGGATAAGGATGAGATGTAAAGCGCCGGCCATGGATGTGTGTTAATTGGTTTCTTCTGTTGTCAGAAGAGAAGGTGTGAGAAACAGAAACTGTGGTTGGAATTTAGTGAATGGTTGGGATCAGTTGAAGGAGATCTCTATGTAATTTGTCGTCTGTCATTTGGGGTCTGGTTGCTGAAAGCTTCAACGATAGTGGTTAGTTGTTGTAGTTTTGTTTTCCCAAAAATGTTCTTCTTCTTCTTCTTCCCGGGCTTGCATGCATTCAACCACTTTTTTAAGAGTTAAGACCTTTCCATATAGGATTAAGTTAATATCCCACTAATATCCAAGAGATTATATAAACAAAATGAAATCGACGGAGCAGTTTACTCTTTCAAACCATAAATTATGGACCGCGTTTTATACCCAATCCTCTTCTTCATTAGGGTTTTGCTGTACACTTGTAATGATAGAATATAATAAGCTAATTCAGACATGGATGCTCAATCTTGTACGTAATGGTTAAAAGTCAGAAGGAGGGACCTGATCATCAACTTCGCAGAGCTGTAATCATTTTATGGACGACGAAGAAGGAAGAATCGGCAATTTCAGTGGTTGAAGCAGATGTGTACAAAAAACAAGGGATAACTAATTTGTCAACTGCTGCGCTTCATTATATAAACGCAAAAAAGGAAATTGGTTGCAGGTTGACGGGGACCTAATTCGAAGGGGGGACGTGGACCTTTCTTATCTGCCTTGGGTTATAAGATTCTGATTTTGTTGAAAAATAGAGGACAGTGGATCACCAAATTGTTTGATTGCTAATGTTTGCAGATCGAGACCAAGTTTTGTATGATTCATTCGAAGTTTCTGAAGTACCCACAGACTCACGAGTCATTGCTTTGTCCCCAACCAAAGTTTATGATGTGAGTGAATGTTTTTTAAGAAAAAATTGATTTGGATTATTTGAAGGCAAGAAATGTCAAATATAATGGTAAATTTGAAATGGAAAGGTCAAATTTATCATCTGAATCATAACACATCAATTAAACATATCTAAGCTGAAGGACTCGCTTTGAGTTAGGTGTTTCTCTTTGACTCGGAGCTTCCTTGACATCAAGAACCGAGTGAATTAAAGGGGGAATATAGGTGCTACAAATTATAGCGCATTCTGTCTCTTGGTCATTGACCAAATTCCTTATTTCGATCTGGACCCAAAAACCCTAAAAAGATTTTCAAGATTCTATCAACTTGGAGTTTCCATCTATTCCCTCATGTTGACTCCATGTCATGCCAGGAAACAAAGAAAAAAAACAAAACAAAAAACTTATATCATCCTCTATCTATATACTATTCTCAAAATTAATGATCGGAACAGACCCATTAAGTCTGTGTATTGGGTCGCTGAATATACAGACCAAGTTTTGTATGATTCATTCGAAGTTTCTGAAGCACCCACAGACACACGAGTCATTGCTTTGTCCCCAACCAAAGTTTATGATGTAAGTGAATGTTTTTTAAGAAAAAATTAATTTGGATTATTTGAAGGCAAGAAATGTCAAATATAATGGTAAATTTGAAATGGAAAGGTCAAATTAATCATCTGAGCTTAAAAGTCCTTAAAGGAGGTTGAAAAATCCCTTTTGGAGCATGATATATTCTTGTTTTGGCATTGTTTAAGTCCTCTATAGCATAAATGGTATTATTCTTGTAAAGTATCAGACTATGAGTCTTGGAACCTCGGTTTAGCACGAAATCAACTCAATTTGGTTCATATATAAGTGATTGTATTTATTTTGATATCATTTATAATTGAATTGAATCTCTCGAATTGGAAAAAAGTAATGGTTTGATCATTTTAAGGTACCTAAATAAAATGAAAACGAATGAATGAAAAACCATGACCCGAATGATTATCTGATCAATACAGGGTTCGTTTCGATTCCATTAGTAACGAGGACTTAATGCTATTGAAAACTGCCAAATAAAATGTGTCCCAAACTGATATATCACAAGTACTATAGCCTCAAAAATGAAAACCCCTCTCAATGTAAGTAGTCAAAATTCACCAATCTTATGATTTCTTATTATTCACTTAGAAAATACAAAAGAAGCTGAAAAAGATTGTTGTTTATGATATGATTAATAAAGGACGTATACTACAATTCTTGAATGGAAATCCCACCTTACCAATTGACAATATGAATCATAACACATCAATTAAGCTTATCTAAGCTGAAAGACTAGCTTTGAGTTAAGTGTTTCTCTTTGACTCGGAGCTTTCTTGACATCAAGAACCGAGTGAATTAAAGGGGAGGAATATAGGTGCTACAAATTCACTCTAGCAACGATCTTAATTTGGTGGGGATGATTATCATTGTTTAGGCGTTATGATACGATTTGCAGGTAATCCAAGATTTGAGAATAAGTTACGGGCAATTCATCCTCTGATTACTTTTGATTTTCCTTACTTTGGTAGCACCGTGATCCATTGCAATCGGTTTGATGCCTTTCTTGACACAAAAAGCCAAGAGTACTACTCGCAACCACTATATCCACATTTTTTTTCTTGATTCACATAGCTAAAGATTAGTAGCAAGACTACATCTCTGCACGTTTCCGTCTCTGTGGGGTATACGTATGGTTTCCATAAAAGCAGCCCCATATTTTTTTTTATCAAATAAGATGTATTTATACCGAAGATGTTAAAAGCAGTATAAACAATTCAAGCAAGGTCATTAATGGACTACTTACAACATATCTCATACGGAAAGACCCAAAAAATGACTTCCTAACAGAGCTACCATATCTCTGGTACACCACAAGAAAAAAAAATGATCATCCAGACTAGAAGACTCGTCCAACAAATTGTTAAAAAGAGTTGGAAAGAAAACGTCGGCATCCCCAACAGACAGTGGCTCTAACCCATGAAGCATAAATGCTCTAGTCATCCTCGTCTCTTGATTAGTGAATACACGTGATAATTACGGGTGTAAACCGTCATCACTATATCAGCGGTGCATTGTAATCAACCCTAACACGACCACAAAGATCAAGATTATTCAACAACATAGCAAACACAACAATAAGAAAACAAACAAATTTCCTATATAACAATGACCGAACAACCGACACCGTTGTTAAGGCGCTAAATTTTTTGGTGCGGCTCAGTCGAGCCATAAATTGTCAAGTGACTGTTTTGCCTCTTTTATGTTAACCTACCTACAAAAACCAGCAGAGACCGCAATTCATAGTCTTCGTCTCTCTGCAAAATCGTCTTTGTCGCCATCCCCATCTTCATCTTCATTTTCTCTAGATTTGTTTCGACACCAGGACGATGGCTTCTTTTGCACGATGAATCTGTCTTATTTTGCTTACACTGATTTTCTTCATCATTTATGACAGAAACCCAAAACCCAACCGAGATTCGTTCCAGAACCCAATAATCCCTCCACCACAGAGATTTGGAATCAAAGACCGGAACGCGGCTTGATTTGGAACCTAGGTTTTTGAGCTTCTTCCTTCTTTCATTCTTGATTTTCATTCCGTTTTTGGATCAAGATTAGGGGTTGTTTTTCATCAATTTCAATCAATTATATTAGTTTTTTCTTTACAGAAGGGTTGCAGCTCGATTTGAAATCCAGCCTTCTTCTTTCATTGAGTAGGTTCTCAGTTCTGTGTTTATTTTTGATTACATACGTTCGATTTGTGAATATGGATTTCGTTTTTCTTTCTATATTTATCATTATCCCTCATTGTATGCTTTTATAGTAAACGATTTTGTGATAGATGGGCTATAGTTTACAAAACAGTGTGATTGTTTCTGTGTTACTGGCATAATTTTGATAAGTGATTTTGTTCTCTTAGGTTCAATTATCAATTGTCTTAGTGTTTCGACCAACAATAGTTTTTTTTGTCATTTGTTTCAATTTGTTTTTTGGGTATTGACACTAGCTTTGGGTTACTGTTCAGGCGTGTGTACACGAAGGGGGGTTGTTGAATCTTAGTTTCTTTATTATTGGTAAGATCAGTTTGTTTTGTCATGTTTTGCAGGTTTTCACCATTAATTTGGGTTTTTGTTCGCAGGTCCGATAGTGGGAGATTAATGTTGGTTGCTAGGTTTAGATCTTCCATATAGTCATTCCACAATTTGATGCACCATAAGTTGCTCTTGCTCTCGATTTGTGGTTTAGAATATTTTTTTTGAAATCGATATTTTCATGCTGTTTTTCTCTTTGGTGTGTTTGTTTATGTAGTTGCAGGTTTTTTATTTTTTGCCTTTCTATGTTGTTTCGTGCATTGCATGTCAGTTTTCTTAAGATGGTAAATGGTTGTAAGTTGGGTAGTGGAAATTTAAAAATCTGATTTTTGTTAGTAAAAAAAAATCTTAAATTTAAGGCTAACAGACATTAACTCTTAATAAAATTAAGCATAAATGCATTATATTATTTTCATCTATAGTCATCTACAAGTTGCTTTGTTAACTATTGTTATGCAAATCAGTGACCATTTGCTTTCAAATACAGAGTGGCTAAGCGTGACCAATTTAATATTTGTATTTTGTAATGCTATTTTCCAGCGTCTATATTAAAGAAAGAAGACATATAGGGTTGAAATGTGGTCATCACATATTAACCTCGAGAAATATCTGATCAAGTTATAAACAGTTCATACAATACTTTTTCACTAACGACGTATACTTATTGAGTGATTCTAGGTTATAATTAGTCTATCAGATGTTTTTTTAATATGTATGATGAAATCAATAGAGAGTTTATGTTTGATTTGTGTTCATCTGTTTTGCTGATTTTGGTGAATGCAGGCAATGAAAGAGAACTTGGTTCCTTTTCATCTTCAGATAACCAAAATCACTTTATGTTTTTTCCCATTTTTCTTCTTTTACGAGGATAATTGAAAAATACATAATCCAATCAAGCTAAAAATACCTACATTTAGTCGTGTAAGATTTTGTTGGCCGTAGGCATATAAATCTTCGCCCTTAGGCAACTAGCTGTTCATAGAAGAACTTACCTTTTTTTGAGAGGTAACCCTTTTCCCATAGAAGTGGATATGCGGCATAAACAATAGTCGATGTGGCACTTCCTGTTGTTAGCAACATCCTTGGAAGCTTAAAGCTCTTAGCAACAGATTGAGTGAAGTGAAAGAGAGGGTCAATGATTAAGCAAGAAATAGGCTCCTCTAAACCACCATCAGATAACAAGTTAGTCAGGCAGTTTCGGAAAGGATCATGACAGTGTGCATTTAGACAGGAAATAAGGAGCATGTTATTGTTTGTGGAGGTCTCAGTTTCGGATAGGCCATCAGGGATCGAGTGGAAGGTGAAGTGAGGATGATTTGAAGGGTTGAAAGAGTTAAATTTGGTGTGGATTGTCACGCCCCGACCCAATTTTACCTTTCTAAACTCGGGTCAGGACGTGCGGGACCCATTCCAAGAGAGATTTACTTGTAATCCCCCTTGAGAAGGGATAATCCTTTTTCCAAACCAAATTCAAACAGTCCAAACGATACAGGAATAGACCTCACAGCCGGAGGTTATCCCGATTTCCTCATTTAGATCTCAAACCAATCGTTTAGAGGGCCTAGGGTTCTAATAATATTTGTGACTGCACTCGAATCCCGGGCAGGCTGCTTACGTACCCTGTTCTCAGGGATCAAGCCACACGTAGCTCTTATTTTAAATAATGCCCTAACCGAGCAAATCCTGTGTTTCTATTACCGGTTGATAAACTATTAAGGATAACAATTGTCTATTGCATAACTGGAGTTTAACCTCTCCGCTGAGGTATTCACCGACCAACTATCTTTCGGGATCATCCTGAACATTCCACCACAATTAAATATAACATTCACACATAACTATAAAATAAAGGCAACCACAGAAATATATAATTTCCCCCAAGGGCATATAAGTAAAACCACTCCAAGGTACACTTGTAGCTAACTTGAATTCTCAAAGGCAGTATTGTCAATTCACCCTTAATGGCAGCTTGGTAAATATGCTAAACTGTCAGGGGTATTTAAGAAATTTCAACTCTAATGGCAGCCCCTGTAAATAGACAAACATCCAGGGGTAGTATGGTCTTTTTAACCTCAGTGGCAGTCTCGTAAATATGCAAATCTGCCCAGGGCATTTCTGGGATTTCAGCCTCAATGACATCCCTGTAATTATATAAACAATCAGGCGTATTTTTTGTAATTTCTAATTCTGTGACAGCCTTGTAAATATACAAATATGCCTAGGGCATTTTTGGGATTTCAGTCCCAATGGCAGCCCGGTAATTAATCTGAACTGCCAAGAACAATTCTGACATTTCACACCTAGGGTAAATCAATAAAAATACAAATCTACCGCGGTAAAAATCTGGGGATTTACCCCTTTCTACCCAAACTACTCTGATCCGTCCAACAGCCGAGTTCCTCCTGTTTCCGGCCAAATTTCACCCAATCCATACCCCCAACAACAACAACAACCAACAGACAACACAATTGGAGGAGAGAAAGGAGAAAAAAAATGGAGGAAGTACCTCGATGAACTTGTGCAGGAGCTTCCCGGCGAACCTTCTCCGGCGAAGCGTTTCAGCTGCTCTCCAGGCGTTCTTCTCTTCCTCCAAGCTACTGGGCAATTCCTGCAGCTTCCAAGAACCTCCCTAGCGTTCCACCGAATCCAGCTCGACCTTCATCTCGACTGGACAGTCCACCGGCAATTTTCTCATCCTCCACAGTGCTTCGATTCCGGCGCCTCTGACACAGCTGAGGGTCTAGAAAGACTAACATGAGCGAGGAGAGGCGGCCGGAAAGGGCGGTGAGGTGAGACGCGCGCGCCGGGGTGGTGCTGTTGGGAGGTCTCGAGCTGGCTCAAGAGAGAGAGAGAGTGAGAGATCGAGGAAGGAGAGAGAGCTCCCGGTCAACGCCTCTTATATATACCCATCACCAACGGCCCAGATCAATCTCTGATTGATCTAACGGCCCGGATTTAATTAACTAAAGTTACATGAGTGATAAATGGTATTTATTACTTTTACCGCGCAATAACTATACCATAACCCGAATAACTTTTGCATTTGGACTCTGATTAATTCATAAGACATACACACGAGTTCGTATTAACGTCCTCTACAACTTTCCCGAATGAAGTTTTCCCAAATTCTCGACTTATCACAAAGTCATCTTTTTACGGTAAAGTAATTAACATTTATTACTTCCGTAAACTAAATAAATCTATAATAAACAACTCATAACTCCGGAAAATATTTCAGACATATCGGAGGACTCGTATTGACATAATCTACGCCCCGGGACATTAATTCTATTTTCTCCTAGAATCGAGAATATCTCGATATTAAACTCGAATATTAATTCAGAGAAAGCTAAAAGTGCTGTTACAACTTTTTGTAATTCACCTGATCCCGGTAAAAGGTAAATTTTCGGGAAGGGTTCTTACATGGATGATGGTTATGGAGAAGCCTTTGAAGTGTAGAACACTGGCTAGCTCAAGCATTGGGTTTATATGGCCTTGAAAGGGTAACGGGAAGAGTACCAATCTCTAGTCTTCTTTTTATGTTTGATTTGTGTTAATCTGTTTTGTTGATTTTGGTAGATGCAGGCAATGAAAGAGAACTTGGTTCATTTTCATCTTCAGATAACCAAATTCTGTTTATGTTTTTTCTCATTTTTCTTCTTTTACTGGTTCTTTGTCGATTGCTGACTAAACTAATCTTAGTTTGAAACATTAGTGTATGTGATTAATAAAGATGAAGCTGATTTTGAATGCTTGAATTTGAGTTCGTTGTTAGTTGTAATTTGGATTCATTCAAATTTTGTTAATGTAGGTTTCAATTAAATCTGCTAGAGGACAATTTATTTTCGTTTATTAATTTGTTGATCCTAATCTGGTAAGTTTTATCCGGTTACTTAGTATTCTCTCTTTTTGTTTTTCTTTTTTCCAAATGCTAATCCTTAATTTCAAAGAAATTAAAGCAAGAACATCGAAATATAAAGTTTCAATGCTCAGTTGAATTGAGTACTTTTCTTTTGTTTTTAATTTGTATTCAATTCAGTTATTATGGATAATAATGAGATGGAAAGATCGAGTGGATTTCCCATTATAAGTGTTCCAAATTTGTTTACTTTGCACCACCTTGGAGACTTGAATTTGTTTGCTAGGTGAATTGACAAATTCATGTTGCGAAATGTTACTGTTGGTTGTCTTTGTGCAAATTAATTTACATAATTTGCATGTTTTCAGTATTCTTGATGCAGTGGAAGCACTATTGTTGGAATTGGTTCTCCAGATCCTCCTCAGTTTGTATATAAGGATGTGTTTTTGTTAAGTCAGTGTAATTACTTTCAGAGTTCGGCATCACTAACATCCATAATGTAATAATGTCATAAAAAATCATCAATACAATGCTTTTTTGATTATCATGAAATGGCATGGTGATTGACATAAAAAAGGTGTCTGGAAATTTTACCATTGTACCTTATATCGATAGTGGAATTTGAAGTTTTGAACTAATATACATGCAGCCCACCCTGTGATCGATCCAAATGATTGGCTGCGGTTTCTGACTTTTTCATTTGGTAAGGTTGTGTGATTTGAGGCCTCCAGCTGGCCAACACAACTGCATTCATTTTAAAGACCCTTGATCCTCTCTTTTATGTTGTTATGTCTTTTTTCTTCTGTTCTTTATTTTGTTTTGTTAGAGTTCGTTTTAGGGTATACATGATCCTTCTTTTCTGTTCTTCTGCTCTTTATTTTGTTTTGTTAGCGTAATTGCTATTATCGTCATCTAAGTTAATGAAGCTCTCTATTTTATAAAGCTTTATATATATATATATATATATATATATATATATATATATTGTGAACGTAGTTGCTATTATCCTCTTTTATGTTAGAACCTTAAAACAATGTTACAATTTATTAGTTTATCATTCACATTACACTTATTGACAACTATCATTAGACGCTCCCAATTCATGTTGGGACAGACACTTAACCTAGTAACTAAACAAAAGGGATGCATAAAAACCTCTTGGGTCAACCAGCCTTAAAACTGGAGAGGCCCAAAAGCCTTATCCAAGGCCTAATCGAAACAAGCCATAGCCTAGACCCAAGAGTGCCCCAGGTACTGCTACCACCGACTGTCGTAGCCGACCCTAGTGCCTCCACCACGCTACCATATCAGATGAAAATCAAGGCCATCACCCATGGTCGCTGTTGAAGCCTCCATCTTCAGATTCATAACAAAAAGAAGTTATTACGAAAAAATCACGACAAATCAATAACAATCATTCGTTTGACACATTGAATATGATGTACGTTATGCCGTGTTCAATACATATACATATTGTTTCAATCAATTAACGTGTATTTCATCGCAAAATCTCATTACCCCAGAGCACTATTCGGTTCGGATACATAGTCATACACAGTTATGAGGGGGAAGTGTGAAGGGTGTCTTGACACTAGTAGGGCAGCCTATGATAGCCATACCACAGTTAAAGGGACACCGAGACAAAGGACTAGAGTTGAGGGGTTAGGACCCATGGTACAGCAAGTGTCCCAGTGCCCCCTCCCCCTTAACCCAAAGGGAACAACCACTTCAAACACGTCCAATTCACAATCCCATTCCAATATTCTTTCCACCAGACAAGATCTTGCAAACATATCTCCTCCAACTCAACCAAATCCCCATCCAAATTTCCCCATTTAACAACCTGTACATACTTATAGGTTCATTTTTTGCCACCCTCTAACTTATTTTATCTCCCTTTTCTATAAATCACTTTTCAGATTCTAATCATGTGTTAGTTGGCCTAAATAACTTGTGTTCTAACCTAATCTTAAAATACCCACTTGAATTGGGTACCAAACTTTTTGACCCACACAAAAGGAAAAGAACGCCCATAAATCCACTATCCTTTTGTCATCTCACATATAATAACCAACAAGATTATTACAAAAGCTAAAAATTCAAGTCAAAATATTTCGAGCGGCTCCATCTTGGTTAAGATGGATTCGGAGACTAAATAAACATTATGGGTCTAAGATTAGGAATGTAATTAGTAATCAGTAGTATTAATGAGCGTCACCCACAGTCACATATCAACAAAGTGAACAAACAAACCGAATCAAGGCAAACAAAAAAACACAGAAAAAAAAAAGTAATAAAATTCAGCAAAAACCGTTAAAACGGGTAATTGCGGTTTTTGACCCGAAAAAAGGTGAGTTGCCAGGGTTTTGGGTCGGGTCGGGTCGGGTCTGATGATCTAATCAGTGTTGGTCATTTTGAGCCGTGTGATTGGGGAATCAAGCGACGTGGGCGACGATGGAGCTGAGAACGAGGACGATGATGAAAGTGGCGGTGACGGTGACGGTGATGGAGACAGGGACGGCGACGATGATGACAAGGCTGACGTTGGAGATGACGGTAAAATTGACGGCGGAGATGGACGATGATGATCAGAAGGTTCTCTTAGCTTTCTTTTGTTGATCCCACTCTCTTCTACTTTTCCGGCAACCACGTCTTTCGTCATGTAATCCTTGAGCCTTTTCACGTCCGATAACTTCACCGGCTTCACTATGAAATCTTCTGCTCCTTCGTCCAAACACCTAATCAAATTTCCAAGAAGAAAACTACATCAAATAAAAGTAACCTAATCACATCAGAAATTATTTAATCTTGTTCCTTACTTAAACAATATGATCGATATGAGTTCATAAAAGGACACAATACCTGTCTATTCGCGCCAAAACGTTCTCGGACGACATAATCACAACCGGAATCTCTTTAAAAGTCGAGGATTCCTTGATTTTCTTGAGCAATTCGTATCCGGTCATACCAGGCATGCAGTAATCAGTGATAATCAGATCCACCTTCAATCCCTGAACACACAAATATAGGTCGATCAAATTCATATTCAAAAATTTTCAGAGTTTGAGTTAAAACCGTTAGACCGAGTGAGCTAATTAAAACTTACATCAAAACCAACTGAGGTGCTCTTCTCCTCGTCCAAACCTAAGAACTGCAGAGCTCTCATACCACTGTCCACAGCGGTCACTGCAATTTCGAAACAAAATTCCAATTCAAAAACCAAATAAGATGGAAGAATATTTTTCGCTAACAATGTAAAATGTTTTTTTTCACCGGACGGACCTTTGCAAGAGGAGATTCTAAGCAAGCGTTCAATGACCTTGCGATCGACGAGGCTGTCATCGACGGCGAGCACGTGAGCTTCTTCGGAGTTGGAGAGATCCAAACCTTCCAGCTTCTCCGACCTCCTCCGCCATGAAACGACACCGTTCCTGGCCATTTCGGATTAGAATCGGACAATCTAGCGGGGATTGATTGCTGCTTTGCTACCCTCAAAGCTTGAAGAGTTGAAGATGAAGAAGAACAAGAAGAGAAGAAGAGGCAAAGCAACAAGAAAAAGCTTGCTCAGCTTCAAAGGCCAATGTTATATAGTCGGGTAGTGATGGAAATGAGGAAATAGTAAATGTAAATAATAAGGTAATGTCTATCTGTCTGTCAAATTGTGTGTTTGTTTTTCCTCTCTAATATATTAGGTCTCTTTCGTAAAATCAAATCTTTCTCTCTCTAACAAATCTCTATATCTACTTTATTTAATTTCAAGCCTTTAAACGCTGAGATTATGAAATCCACTTTTGCGTGCGATCTTCCAATCAAACCACAAAAACAAAACCCTAAAAGCCTCCCGATATCTCGCGAGTGAGTAATGTTGTACGAGTTTTTGGTCAATGTTGGGGTTTGTGCTTTGCCTGAGTGACAGGTCGGGGGAGTTGACCGGCAGTCAACGCCATCAGATCGTTATAATTACGCGGGAATTAGGCAGAGGACCACGACGGAGGAACTAGAGTAGGGCACGAGTCCCGAACCGGGGGCAAAAGCCGGTGGCATTTACAGAGGTTTGTTGGTTTGTAAGGGAAAGAGTTGGCATCATCTACTGTTGTTTTGGGTATCTTGATCTCTAAGAATCCTATGAGAGAGAGCACGGCCATGGATGGCTGGCTCAGTCTCGCCGTGCACGTGGAGCCTCGTGCTCTGTAATTTCTTCTTCTTTTACTACTTCCCCTCATTTTCTTTTATTTTAGGCAAAGTTTTTTGTTGGGTTGTCTCCAGTATTATCCACGATTTTGGTCAGAAGGTTTCCTTTCCCGTTAGAAAAAGGAAAAAAATTTAAAAACGTATTTTGATTACTAATTTTCAAAATGAGACTGAGTTGCGATGGTTGAAAATACTTTTTACCCCTTCATTAATCTGGTAATTGTAAACTCTGTTAAATATAAGTTAACGACATGTACTTAAATTGAGTCGAAGTTCATGTATTATTATGATAGTTTTGAAAGTTGAGTAATCAAAATTCTTAATGGAGAAAACTTCATATATTGTTTGTGGAATTTTCTCTTAAAAATACGGTAAATGTGATCGTGAGCGTAAATTTGTTTAATCCCTACTCGGGACATGTACAAACTTTAGATTTGAGCAACAAGTCGAATATTTATAAAACCATGTCCATTCTTCTAACTAGCTTTAGGTGGGGAGACCTCGGTGCACTCCGGAAATACCTCAAGAAGCAAGACCTAAGTTCTGATTTCTAGGTGGTGGTGACCTTCGGTCCCAAATCAGGTAGAGGAACAATGATAACCTGACTCTTTTTCCACGGCGCTTAGTGGTTTGACAATTTTGTCATTCGTGAGCATTATACTTGACTGAATTATGAATTATACATACAAAATATGAATTTATAATTTAATATAAATATGTGTATGCATGCCAGTTTATTCGAATAACCGGTTTATCTTCATAACGAAAACTTTTACAAGAAAAACTAGTTTTTACTCCATGTCTATAAAAAACAAAACACTCATCAAGTTCCAAAAAGAAAAATGAAAAATGAAGCTCAAAATATTTTCTCCAGCTAGAAGCTTAAAAAAAGCAAAGCTAGCAGGGAAATATACATATATCCATGGGCTAGAGGACATGGGAATATATGGACCATGGTGTTAAGAAATAAAGAAATGACAAGTGGCAAATACGACGAGACAAGAAAGGGAATTGAGGAGATTTGGGAGTCCCAAAATAATCTGGGTTTTTGGGACCCGGGCTTGGACTTTTGCTACCAAAATTCAAAAATTCAGACACTGAGGATCAAATCTCGGATATCGTCGTTTGTATTGTCTTTTCCATTCCTATTCCCATTCCCGTTTCAAGTCTCCTCGTGAGGAAAATTATGAACCACGTATCGCGGAATGGAGTGGATTTCACAGCGCCAGATGGGAATGGTGCGGATTTTAGGTGTGACGTTGATTCTTTAACAAGGGATTTGATTGTTGTCAATGTTTGATTCTCATCTAACGTGCGATGTGATGCAACATTTATGCTTTATATTGTCCGAGCTATAGTCGAATGCTTCCTTGGTCTGCCTAAAATATGATGCCTTGGAGCAAGTACCATTGGGTCAAAATTTCAAGGTCGTTCGGTCACTGGATTAAGACACTATTCATTCTCACCGTACACGTATTTCCACTCGTTAGGTTTCTTGACCGGTCAAGAAACAATTATATAAAATTTATGATTTTATTTATTGTAAAATTAAACCATTTTTGATTTAAATAATATGAGAATTGAAATAAAAATGATGTAAATAGATGGAAGATCAGAGATATTGGTCATATAGTAGCAGAAAAAACCACCTTGCATGGGAGATATATTTGTTTGACGTCTGATAAAGTATAGGTGTTTGTGGAGACTTTATTAGATTGTTTTTTTGATAGATGAATTTCCTAAAAATAAGATATATAGATTCATTGATTATACACCTTGATCTCTTCACTGATTGAAACAACGGGGCCTTGATTAAAGGACTGTTTTCAATCTCTAAATCAGAGCTAATGGTTAACATCCACGTAGCAACATGCAATCTCTCATTCATGGCACGTGCAAGGCTACTGCTTCTCTCTCTCCGCATGGAGGCCTGACGGACCCACATATCTAGCTGGCAACCGGCATGTCTGGGTCACGAACTAGGTCAGGATCCTCGCCTTTTTCTTGGCTTGGGTCAGTAAATGTCATGACGAAACCGGTTAATGTAACACTGGTGGAAACTGGTTCAGCAATCATACGTGGATGCCGGTCAAAACCAAACCGCTAACTTGCTCTTACAAAGAACATGATGCAATCGGTTTAATTTGTTTGGACGGTATTTACTCGTAATCCAGTAATCATTGACTAACACTGTATATCACTCGCGCTCGTTCATACAACTTAATACAAACTAACTGCAGTGGGAATCTGAACTTTCGAGCTAAATTGAGAGTGAATGACCTCCTTTTCTTTTTTCTTCGTCTTCTCTTTTTAGGTTGATCCTTCTTCTGTCTTTTGCAGTCGTTAAATCGTGGGTAGTGCATCGATAACGTCCCTTCCCACCGATAACTTCCCTTCCCACGGTCAGATCGTTTATGGTTAACTGAGTTGTCGTGGATGAGTTGGTTTCGCACGTTCATGTTCTCCCCTTTTCTTCTTCTATTTTTTTTCTGTTTCTTCTTTTTGTTATTACTGCAATAGCTCTCGTTTTTGTCTGTCACAATGTGACGTTGAAGGGGCAAACATGGCAGTTCATAATTTGGTGAAGCTTTCTTGCGTTTGGTTTTATTGTAGTAGAGATATATAAATTTAAGAAATATAGGATATTACGAATTTGTTGACTTTGTAATCACGAAAAACATACATTTGAAACTAAGCAGTAAAATATCGATAATTATGAAAATTTTGATGGTTTAAAAAATGGTCATCTTGATGGATGTATCGAGAAATTATCGAATATCGATGGATTTTTTTCTTCAAAATTTTAATAAAAGTTATATATTTGACTAAAAATAGACTAAATAGAAAATATCAGAAAAATACTAAAATTAATATCGATGCTAGTAAAAAATAAAATTTTAAAGAAATATCAATGATATTTTAAATATTTAGGTTCCACTCATTTATGTTGCTCCGACACCTTTACATGATTATCAAAAGACCATCATCCATCAATAATGTGGTACTAGCCTTCAAACACGCGATTCGCGCGTGCAGAAGAAATTTGTTCGCGTGCCCCTGCAAAATATTTGGTTTCTGTATCATTGTCTATAACCCTCAGTAGATAATGTATCTCAATCTTAAGACCTACTAATCATATTAATCATATATTTACATTGAGATGTATATAATTTGAATAACAAATTAATACATTATACACGTGAATTTTGTAGTTTGATCAATATTATGTAACAAATATCTGAAATTTTAATAAAAATTACACAATTGATTGAAATGACGTTAACACATAATTTATATTAACAATCAATATATATATAGAATTACAAGTAAGAAACACTCATTAATTCATGTCATAAGATGAATTGATAAACTTAATCAATAGAAAAATTAATTGGTCTTAAACCCTAAACCCACATATCAACATTCATATGCATTGTCAAAATTAATATTTTAAAAAATTGATATAAATGAATATAAACCTTGAAAAATCGATACAATTATTAATCAATGTTATAAACCTTAAACCCGCATGCCAACATTTATATGCATTGTCAAAATTATTATTTTGAAAAAGTGATATAAATGAATATAAACTCTGAATAATCGATACAATTATTAATTAGTTAAAATACACTCAACTTAATTATTTAGTTTTAGAGTTTATTCAATTTTCTTTCTATTATTATTATGGAGATGTCATTAACAACACCCGATATTTGTTATTAATACACACATCGATCCGACTAATGGAATACCAATTCGAAAACTCTCCCTCTGCAATATTTCTATTATCCCTCTCCTTTTCTCTCGTCTCCCTCTTCTTTCCTTCTTGTCTCCCTCTTCTTTCCTTATCGCGTGTCAAAGTGCGTTGTTTCGATCTAATTAATTAATATGAAATTTTTGCTAGTTCGATCAATATTTTACAACAGCTTTGAACTCTAAACTATAAAATCTGAACCCCTAAATCCTAAACTCGAACATAACCCAACTTACATTAGAAACCAAACCTATCCACATAACAACACTCATGTGCACCGCCAAAACTACTAATCTAAAAAAGGGATAGAAATTGATATAAACCCTGAAAAATTGATATTAATCAACACAATTATTTAGGCTAGGAGCGATTCAATTTCTTTTTCATTATAATTGTTATGAATGTTATTATTTTATTGATTTAGAAAATGAAAATTTCTCTTATGCAATTCAATTAAAAAATATTCCATTAAAAACAAATGTACGTGGTGGCAAAATTGAAATAAATTTAAAATTAGAGGTAAAACGATAAAATCAAGACTGGACGGGCTGTATTGTAATAATGCAAAAAGAGGGACAAATAGGTCTTGACACTATTCATGTGAACAATACAAACCATATCCCCTTATATATTAGCTTTTGAAACCCTAAACCCGAAACTCTAATCTATGTAATTTAAATTTCAGTGAAAATCACATAATAATTATAATATAAATTTCATTTCGAAAAAAAAACTAATTAATCAAAAACAAAAATTTTTAAAATATATATATAATAATAATAATAATAATAAATATCGAGAATAAATATCAAAATTGAATGCACTACCAAGAAATTTTTATTTTAACTAAAAATAAAAATGGAAAACCGTAATTAAGTAAAATGTTAGGGCAAAAAGTCAATTCATCCAAAAAAGCTAGACCGTTAAAAAAATTAAAAATTAAGAGGTAAAAGCGTGAGGGCACTGTTCATATGAACAATTAACCCCTCTCCCTTTAATATATAGAGATACACATTTGTTATAATTCATTCACAGATATCTAAATCGCAATTCTTATTGTCATTTTATATGAGCTTCTTGGTTAAAGTATCTAATTTATTCTATATTAATAAATTTTCAGATTAAAACGTGTGGACAGAAGAAAATCTTCTGTCTCCAATTTCATGTCTCATTCCCTCTTACCCCATTCATGTAATGAGACCTATCATTTTTATCCAAGTCATTGATAGTAACTCTTAAGTGCTAATTGATAATACCATAATAAAAATCCTATTAAAAAGATATTGAAAATAACGAAGTCATTTGGGTTATGGGATATCCAGATCGATCGTTCTCATACACCCACCCAAGATGGTGGCGTGCAGTCGTTCTTGCTAGAGATTGCCGGAACCAAAGCAAGGTAGCATAGAAGACGTTGTCCATCATTAGCTGAACAAGGTACAAAATAAGAAATTGGCGGTCTCCGTCATTACGTTTGTCAACAAGAAATTGGGAATCGGATTTTGTGAAGTAGATGAAGATCATGGAATTCGATTGGAAGATCATAACTGCATCTATAGTGTTAGACACAACCCAGCAAGATCATTGATTTTATTATGAGCTAACTGCTTGTTTAGCAATGTAAATTCTGATCAGTTTCTCTGTATTTTGCAAGGCATTTCCAACATGTGAACAAAAGAAAAATTCATGAACGCGGACCGTATTCATGACAATTACTCATAAACTCAGATCAAAATGATCCTACAAATGAACCCAAATCTAGTCAGAAAATAAGCTTCATTCAGAAACTGTTTCTCTGGTGTGTGTATTGGACATGAAGAAGATTTACGAAGGAGAAGAAGGGTCGAATTGTAGAAGGTTTAGTTAATTTCATTATCTTTTGAATTAAATTTTTATTTTTGAAATTATTGGTTAACCGAGTTAACCATCGGTAATATGACTTGGATAAAAACAACACGTGTCATTACATGAATGGGGTCACAGGAAAAGAGACCATATTAGGGACAAAAGATTTTATTCCAACGTGAAGATAGCTCTTATTCTGCTTAGGGAAAAATTCACCATCAGTGCCTGAACTATAG
>OX637577.1:27375569-27493039 GCA_951800085.1 Comarum palustre | reverse complement strand
ACCAAGAGATACCACGAGAAAAGAAACGTCGCTATTGACAATCACTAGATTTTTATTTCATCTGAATAAAAGAAGTTATTTCCACTACCGTGTTATATGCAAATAAAGATGATAATGTTGAGATATCAATTTCACATCGAAAAAAATGAGACATTGCTTGTGGTTTATAAGGGATTGAGCTACTCTCTTCATTGTCAATTGGTTTTAGAGTTGAACCTCAGACTAATTTATCTTGTAAAAATGAAATTAGAATATGTTAAGGAATTTTAATGAAAGAAAGAACATGTTAGAGTTAGAGATAAAGATGTATACATATATGATGTCGTTAGTAAAATACTTACATTGTATTCATAGGTATGATTTGACAGTTCGAGAACTTTAGTCTTTACAATATGACCATGAAGGTGAAAAATAAAAAAGTATCACAGCGTGGATCCTTCTTTTTCTTGGAAGATTTGGCATCTCACCTTTTTGTAATAGTGTGATTTGGGGCATCTTTTTTTCTTGTTTGTGTATTGTGCTGGCAATAAAATCCATTTGGACCATTTGACTCTCTTTACCAAACATGTAATGAGAACACCCTTGCATCTTTTCAAACATGCAACATGAACCTTAGGTTGCAAGATATGACTCATATGAGTGGAAGAAATTAAAGTCAGGGGATTTTTGTATGAGAATATATTTAAATGTCTACTCTTATCAAGATTAGAACAAAGAACCCCTACACTCAAATGGAGTTTAAGGAACAAGGTGATGAACTGTTGAGCATTATAATGCTTGGTAAAACAGCTAACACCATCGTAAAGGATCAAGGCATCAAGCACTTGATTAAGAATGTACGTATTTACTGGTTTAGAATAAAATTACTATAAAATAAGACGCGAAACTCACCGTTGTTGATGCCGTTCATGTAAAGACTCGACGTAGTTCATAGCGTATACACAAAAGAAGCTCACCTTGCAGGGTGAAACCTTGTGCTTTACCAAGCATTTCTTATTGAAATGTTCATGCGTACAAAATGTTTCCTTTTTACTCGAAAATCCTAACAAGTACTCGAGTAGAGCTTTTGTTGATGAAAGGGTGACGCTTTCAAAGTTGAATATGTGGCTAAAGCCTTAAACCCTCATCCATACGCGCGGGCCGACACTTGGTTAGGCCCATCATTGTTCCATTGTATAAACGCGGCCGACTACAAGTTTAAACAGAGGAAGAAAGCAAACGGAGAAGGATGGAATGTGCCGGGAAGGGACTGGGGACTTGGTGCACTGGCCCACCAACAAGGCGGTGTGCTCGTTGTGAAGCCGTTGCTTATTGCTCTGTATCTCACCAGGTGCAGCTTCTAGTTTCTATGTCTACTTGTTTCAGTTAGTTGTGATGCAGAACCCATGTGGTTGAAATTGGGTTTGATCTTTCATTGAATATGGCAATTGGGTTTGATCTTTTATTGAATACAGCAATTGGGCTAGTCTTAATTTTATTGGAAATGGTGTGTGTAATAGTGGGAAGAACAAAGGTGTTTAGTTTCTAATGTTTCTGACTTTCTGATGATGGGTTGATGAGGGTTTCAGTATTAGTGCATATTTCATCTTACTATTAAGATCATAGCTCTGTAAAATGTAATTAAAAATCGTTGGTTTACCACAGTAGGCATGTCAGTGTGTGTTTTTGTTTGTAGGATCTCGAGTCTTGGGTGTCCTAATCTAGCTCAACTCCAGTTCTTTTTGTCATATTGGTTGCAAGAGAAGTTTATGTCCAATTATTGTTTACTCTCGTGAGTGGAAGTTAGTTATCTGAGTGTGTTGTTTTCCTCCTAGATATTGCATTGGCACGATCATAAAGAAGAGTGCGAAAGGTTAGAAGAACAAATGGAGCAGATAGATATCTTGAACGATTTTCCTTTCACTTTTTCTGAAGAAGCTACAATTAAGGTAATCAACAATTGTCTCCAGTAATAGAGGACATTGAATGGTGCTTTACTTTTAGCCTCTTTATTGTTACCAGTAAAACTGATGTTTATTATTGGGATGGTCATGTTAGGTTTGTGAAAAGCAGGAGACAAGGTGTTCATTCTTGACAAAAAGAGTGGTCCATCAAACGGGAATGTGGTTATATGAATGTTGTTGTGGCGAACCGGTTATGTCGTATGATTGTTCAAGGTTTCTGTTTGTCTTCATAATTTATTTCCTGGAACTTCTAATTTCATGTTGGTTCTAATTCTGGTCATATATTCCGTTCCATTGGCAGGCTAATTAACACTTGGGATCTCGCAAGCACCCTCTGCCCATGTAATGGTATTATCTTGTGTATCTAGCTCTTTGTGATGGATTAAAAGTTGATGTTGAAACATTTATATGCAGAACCTGTAACCACTCTTTCAAAGCATCTAACCAGCTGGAAGGAGTACTATGAGTGGAGATCCATCCCACTGCATTCACCTGTTGCTTTACTTCTTCACTGGGTATGATATCTTCGTCAAAATGTCAATTAATTGTAAATATGAAATTAAAAATGTAGATGGCCAGTACAAAATACCAGCAGTGCTAAGAAAAGAAACCTAAATGATCTGCAGAATGGGGAATATCATCTAAGTTTTGCTTCCATCCAAATCCATGGACTTCAATTCAAATGTTATATAATTGCTGTTATGTTTAGGGTACCGACATTTATCACAAATACGAACATCTGCCTTTTGCTGCAGCCTCTTACAATTTATTATGCCACTCAACTGACTCAAGTAGCTGGTTCAGGAAGGTTGACTTCTGGAATCAATGGAAAATTGCACATACACTATATTGGTACTGTAATGCCTATAACAATACTCCATGTTATCTGCTTTGATATTTATTGTCTATCATCATAGTTAATCCGTGTTTTTGATGAATTCTCACAGGACCTGAGAAGGAGCTTCTTCAGCTTTCTGTCTTCTCGGAGCTGCATGCACTTTTTCCTCACATGGATGTGCATATAGATCTCATTGGACCTTCAATTCCACAACATAGGTTGGTTGTACACTTCGAATGGTATTGCATGCAACTCCTTTAATGGATTTAATTTGCACTAAACTTGACCTAATAAAGAGAACGAGGGGTGTCATTTGCTGTGTTGTCTGTCTCCTGTGGGGAAGACTAGATTATTTATATGAATGCTATTAATTCCTGGTGTTCTCTTGAGCATATAGGGATGGTGAGAGGATCAAGCTAAGCAATTATGCTCATTGCCTACAAACATGTTGCGTTTGTAAATCTTCAATTGAGAGTGATGTACTTACTAATGACACTTCAGCTGTTACATTGCAACTTTGGAGAGGACTCTATCATGAACGTTACACAGATATAGCTAAGGTCGTGTACTTTCTATCTTTCTACAAGACACATGCAAAGGATCATATATTTTCTTTATTATATTGTCTAGCCATCACTTGTGATCTGAGGCGCATTTACTTTATTGGTTTTCATTTTGCCGTTTTTTCATAGTTAATCTTACGTGGGCAGGATTCATATCCTCATATAGTAATTGCTCCAAATGCCGGCATTGCTGCTTATTCAAGCTGGTTACCAACAATTGTATGTTTTTCTTTTATATAAAAATCTGTCTCTCATTTTTCTGTGGGTGTGTTCAAGTGAGCTGAGTCAACCTTGTATACAGACGTAAAATTTCAATATATATATGTTAGCCCTATTTGTTACAATATATTGTTTTTGCCCTCGTAATTTACCTTGTTGCTTGGACGGATGAGTGTTCCAGGAGCTGATAAAGGATATGAATATACCAGCATTTTTTTCCGACTACTGTGAAGAAGCTTGCCATCTCGGAGCTCGTTGCATTAGCAGTGTCACTGGCTTTCCTCCTAACATTCCGGTGTGTGTTAACATTACTTGGGATCTGTTAATGCCTTCCATTGAACGACAACTTCTCAATTTATTATCTTGGTCTTGCAGATTCAGTTAAATCCGTTCAGACAACCGATAGTGGTAGAAAACAGCGCTCTCTTCATCCCTTGCTACTTAAATTGTTTCCTATACGGAATGTCCAAATGGTCTGCATAAAATTAAGTAGTGACTTACAGTTATCTATCTGTTTTCTCAACTGGAATTACAGTTTTCAACCTTGTACTCTCACTATCTAATTTTATTCACATTTATCTTCCATAATTATCTCTTTCTTTGCTATTTATATATTTATTTGTTTGTTTTTCTACTATAATAACCTTATATTATGTTGTCTCAGTCAATTTTATAATGGTAATAACACAATTTGGTGAATTTTCAAACCTACTGGCTTTATTGTAGTGAGATTACTGGAAACATGTTGAATTATGAGATTACTTGTGCTTGCTTGAGAAGTATTTTCCGTCTTCATTCCTGTACACTTGACTGTGCACCTAGTTAGAGAATTGAACTGCGGTCCAGTTTTCTATCGGACAACGAAATTGTGTATTACATGGATCTATTGAAAAGACAATGGAAAGAAATTGTGAACAAGTTTCTCACTGGAAGTTAGCTGATATTGTCATGTTTATTTTGAATATTAAGTCCAGATCAAGGTCGATAAATGTGAACAGTAACCCCACCCGCTTAATAACATGGATATATGTTAGTTGTGGTGTCTAATGTTGTTGGTGTGTTTGTACATACTTAGTGCCATAACAAATTTTTAACTCTCACCGCAACAAGGACGCAGAAAGGTTAACTGGAAAAAATAGTATATGTTCTGTTTATTTGGCTTTTGATTAACTTAAGATTAGTAGTATGGAAATATACCTACGTTGTGGACTGATGAGAAACTAGGAACAGGTAAAGAGAAGCTCAGGTTTGTAAATGAAAAATGAAATAGAATTTTACCAATAAACATAACTGTATTATGGGAGTAAAGTTACAGACTTGATCCACAATATGTACATCAACTTATTCAGCTGCCGTGATTCAAAGAAAAAGGCCATCGCTGCGTATCATGATTCTTCCAATATACACTTGCAACTCCTTAGCATCATTCTTCCAATATACACTTGCAACTCCTTAGCATCCACTAGGTCTACTATAAGTAGGAGGCAGGGAGGGGCAGTGCTCATTCATGTTTGCATATGGCTCTATGGTTATATTCAGGCAGTTCCATCCTATATTCACCAAGGATCTGGCAGAATGGGAGCCTTTCATCCCCTATGTTACACCAATTTGGCAGACGGGTCTGGTTGTTCTCAAAAATCTTCAGCATGTACGCATCACGAATCTGTGAGAGATTGATCAGCCATGTCAATTGGAGTCAAAGTACTAAACAAAACAGTTTATAAAAGTTAACAGGACACTGCATTAGTCACTTACAGTGAATTCAGTAACTTCGATAGAGTTCGAAATAGGACCAAAGATCCCGGCTTCTTTATACATTGCAAGAATGAAAGCAACACAGGTTGTGGATTTTCCATCACTGTACACCCACTCATCTTGTTCTGGAATAGTAAGCAAGTGATCCACAGAGATCGCGCGATTTTCAACCTCAGCCAGTATCTCATACAGGTCCAATCCCTAACAAATACACAGGTTAAAAAAACATCAGATTCAATCAGAAGTATACTTTTACTTCCAAATGTTCAATACACTACAATTATAAAGCAATTCATTCTTGAAAATACTGAGCAACCACAAAGGAAGAAAAATCACCTCAGTACCTAGCCGCTTGTTTAGAGCCTCATTCCACATATTAGCAGCATAGGTCGGCTGCACCCTGGTCCACAGACATGACAGATACAACCTGAAAACAGGAGCTGCTAGTTAGGACAGAAAGCGTAATTAACTAAAACCAACTAACCCTAATCAACTATTGTAAAATCAACTAAACCCAATTAGACCCTAATCAAATATTGTGTTGCTGCTATGCTCATTTAGCAAGTTCACAAGTTCTACAAGGCATATTGTACTCTATACTTGATACATGTTTAGACCAGTAAATTCATACCAAATGAGTATCAAGAGGTGGGGGATAGTTTTCAGCCATGGTGTCAATCCAGCTAAATATCATGTTGTGATAACCATATGGTTTCCCTGACATGCTCCAAGCATATTCCCATGCTGCAGTAGAGTTAAATTTTTCACGCAACTCTGTATGCAAGGGAAGTAAGGCTATCTGTGGATTAGAACCATCCTTGAGTTGTAGCTCCCACCATTCATCCCATGGAATCACTGCTATAACTTCTTCACCCTGCAATAGGGATGAAGGAATGTCAAGATTCTATTCTAAATAGAGACCACACGATGTTAGTGCTTTACTTCCTTTAAAGCATAAAACAAGCACCTGTTTCACAAAGCAGAAAAGGGAATGAAAGACAATAAAGCAATAGACACAGTAAGTACAACACACTTCTTAAAGTAAAGATCGCACAAAATTGAGGATGCTGATAGGCTGATAGCTCTATATAACATATAGAATTACTTCTGACATACTATTCTATAATGTTTATAAACTACAATAAGTCCTTATTCTGGCTCCATACCATTTGCATAGTACCATACAAAAAAAATAGGACAGTGATCGTTCTATAACATACGGGATGAGTTAACTTGTCATGCTTCATATTTTAGCTTTCTTTTTTGCTTTATTATATTTCAACATTTATAGCTGCACAATGTCCTTAATTTGATACCTTTTCATTTTCGTGTCCTGATTCACCAACCCATAGTTTGCCCATCTCATCCTTCAAGCACACTGCTGTATGACCAGCAAATGCTCCCGTAACCCATTTTTCCAATGTCTCAAATCCACCCCATCGACCCCGGATCTTTGAAAGTGCAAGAAAATCACCAGCATGAACATCATCAGGATTTATAGTTGCACGCCAAGGCTGAGAACGTTTCTCAAAGGTTGCCCCCATGTGCTTTTCCAAGAAAGCTAAGTTTGCATTTTGACCCCAAACAGTGTTGGAAAACAGAGGCAACACATCAATCAAGGAGAGCATCGTCCCCAGCATCCCCGATGGCATGAGAAACACAGACACCGTGCTGCTTTACCTGCTCAATATTAAGTCACATCATCAACTCCAACCATGTAACTGCCCCCACCCTAAAATTCAAACACTGTGCCGATTAACCAAACTTACATATTCCAACTCTGCAGGCTCCTCCCAGGAGTCGAACTTCAACGTATGCTCCCGCGCAGAGAAGTAGTAATCCCATGTTATCCGATACGGCGTTGCAAACACATAAAGATCCATACACGCCCAGCTGTGCGCCTCAGAAGTCTGCTCAACAACAACACTCAGAATCAACACGAAAATTCAAAACCAGTTTTATACTCAATTGTACTCAAATTATTACCAAATGAGGACTTACCAAACTAAAGTACTAAAGCCATCTCAGTTGTATTATAGTAATTTCACTTCCATATCATAATCCTAGTCTACATAAAAGCTCAGCTTCTAATTCAATTCACTCAATTCAACACACGAACAGTAAAAACAAGCAGTAAAATTTCCGAGTTTACAGACCAAAAGGTTAAAATTTCTCACCTTGAGAAAGAGAACGCCGCCACCCAAACCCCGATCACCTTCGACGAACTCCAACCGGGCCTCGTTGCCGGAAAAGCAAGCACCTTCCCATTGGATCGAGTCGTTATTGGGCGTCACCGACCCGATAAACGACGGCAACAAATCCACGGCACTGTGGAAGTTGTTGAGCACCGGCCACGATATCTGACGTGGCAGCACCGGAAGCACGTCCTTGATTCTAAAGGGAACCTTGAGAGCGGAGGCAAGTCCTACAGAGCAGAGCAGAAGTAACAATACAATCCACGGCGTGCGAGACATTGATGGGTGGGATAGTGATTAGAATTTGGAGATTGATTGAGAAAACCTAAACCCTAACCCTAGGATTTGGGCGAAACAAATTGGGAAGTATGCTAAAAATTAAAGGGGGCGGTGAATGTGATGATGATAATCCAGGTCTCATGTCGTTGGATTTTTCTTCAGTGACTGTTTGACATTGTTTACGCTCCACGTGTAGGAAAACTTAAACGACGTGTCGTTTTCTTCACCGCGATCTCACCAAAGAAAAAAAAAGCGAGGAAGAGGAACGATAAACACCAAAGCCTTCATCTATTCGACAAACTAGGATGGACAGGGTCATATTCGTAAGAGTAGGTGGCGGCGAGGAGATTTTCTGGTACGTGATTTTGGAGAAGTCGGCGATCGACATCAACACGATGATCGGATGTGAATATGAGAATGACAGAGTCAGAGCCTCTTTAGTTCAGATGAGGTATTAGGGATACGAACAATCGGTACAAAGAAGGAAGAAAACAACTTGATTATCGATGATCGACTAGGGTTCATATATTCGAAATGCGTGTATCACAAGCCAATACGTTCTCTTTTTTGATTAACTATCTAATTAACCAACTAAACTGAAATTAACGATTGATTATGGCTAATCTTCGGTCTTCTCCTAATCAAGGCAAGAAACCTGTCTTTTTCTGGTTTTTCAACTCAATTCATAACATGAGGATGATGAACCTGATGTATATACAAGCAGCCTTGTCGTGGACGTGGTTTTTGAATCAGGTTACACCCCATTCTTGTTCCAAATTTCCTATAATACAATGGCGGAACAAAGCCGTTCCTGTTACTAAGGAGCCGATTTTCGGCTTGGCTCTAGCCGAGCCAAAGCACTGTTCGCCGGAGCCACCGCACCCTACTGTTTGCCGAGCCGCCCCTTCCTATATAACAATTGTGGTACAACTGTTTCGAATGAAGCCATCTCTGTTCTCTTTCTCAAAGCATATCTCCATCACCAACTCTTTCACCAACCCACTTCTCTTTTGTTGCTCTGCTCCCATCATCCACCTGCTCCCATTTCGCTTTCGTTTCTCCCATACCCACATGCTCATCTTTGCTCTCTCGGCCATACATACCTCAGCCACGTATATCTCTTTTCAGTCATCACCAATCACCCACACTAGGGAGATCGACAAAGGTGAAGATCGAAGATCCGGAAGCTAATTTTCTTTCTTTTCTCCTAATGTTATATGAATATTTGCGTGCTGTGGTTCATCTTTGATTGGGTAATTTTGTTTCCCTTGATTTTCAACTGATCGGGGCTTTGTTTGAGTTGGTGAAGTACAGCAGGTGTTATACACTGTTACCGACTTTTATTTGAGTTGGTTAAATATCCGTCTCCCATTCCTACTTCTATACCATTCAATCCTTCTCTGTTCTCTCCTTGAGCATCTCTATCACTGTTTTAGAAGCAAACCCTTCTTAATTTGGACAGTGAAAACCATTTGGGATTCTGTGTTTCTTGGCGTGTGTGCATGTGTCAGTGACTGTTAAGTTGCAGCACTTAAATTTGAACCACCCTCATAGCTTGGTCCCAACTTTTCTGTGTAGTATCCCTCAGAGTTTGGGTGCATAAATACTCCAGAAAGTTTGAGACTTTCTTCTTCTTTCATCACAAACGTGGGCACTGATCTTCCCCAACACCAGGCTTTTGATGCCTCTGTGGATGTGAAACCACAGAGCGGCTCGAAGTGTTTTGATGACGATGGCCGTCTAAAACGAACTGGTAAATTTTAGTTCACCTGTTTGTGGGAATGTAAGTAGAATTTTGATGTGAATTTGGATGTGTTGTGTGCACGGACAGGACTTGGAACACAGAGACCTTTGACAACGGCTATGGATGGAACTCACAAACTGGGACTTGAACTACCAATACGCCATTTTTTTGGTTAGCTGTTTCACATTTTTTTAGGATGAGTTGGAAAACACAGGAGGAAGAATTCATGAAAAAAAAAAGATTTTGAAGTGCTCAGCTCTGTTTTTCAACTTTTCAACATAATCTGCCCCTCTGGCTCTATCAATTAGACGTATAATTAGATGAAAAATATTATACGATCAAAGTTCAAAACATTGAAAAACATAAAACCACATTGGTAAAACTGATTTATTAGCCTTCAGATTCACATTATTATAGCATAAACACATAAAAAGTGAAGGCAGTCATTCTAACTGCATATGCTCTCATCGTCAGTCAATCACCATTTCAGCATCACCATGAATCTATGAACTAGGACAGTAGAATTGTACCAGGTAAAAGTTACTAAATAAGGTGTCCAAAACTAAACCGCAATTGTGAAAATGATTTTGCTTCTTTCTCTTCTTTCTATAACACAATAAAAGGAAATACAGGAGCATGCTTTTGATTACTTTTCTGTTTTGCCCGACCTGTTTATGAACATGCAACATGTTGGATGACCTTAAATATTACTTTTAAGTCATTAAGGTGAGGGTGAGCTTTGCCAAGACACTGCTTGGTAACAGATGTTTGGTTGTAACATTTGTATTTACAAGGAGTTGCTTTGTGCTTGCTTACAAGAAAATCACAGCGTAACACGTGTCCACTTTCACTAAGCATTTGGAGCAAAGCACTTTCACTGCACAGTACACCAGTGAGGGCCTTACAGTAGGAGTCATTGTCAAACTGTTTTGATCGGTGATTAGCTAGCATTTGTGCTTTTCTGTACATGGTTTATACCAAAAGATTGGAGTTTATGCATTTTCGATTCATGACAGGAACCGTTTGCCCATCTCCCAACAGCAGATGAGAATAGACTACAAGTGTTCCACCTTTCTTTTCAGAGTAAAACTAGGACATCTCTTGAAAACAAGTGCTACCTGCAACCCAGAAGTGCTACTCTATTAGTGCAACCACTGTGTGTTTCTATAAATAGTTACAGTAGTGTGTACTAGGTTTGATTCAAAATTGGATCTTTTGGCCTGTTTGAAGTATTTGGGTAGCAAACCTCTCCATCAAGGGCCCTGGTGTCCTACTGCACCAGTTAACAATACAATGGCGGAACAAAGCCGTTCCTGTTACTAAGGAACCGATTTCGGCTTGGCTCTAGCCGAGTCAAAGCATGTTACAGACTATTTTTAACCCTAGCTATAAACGGCTTGCTTTTCTGAGTTTTCTCTCTGGATCTCTTCCGTCTCTCGCCCTGTTCGATTGAGCTCTCCAGAAGAACTTGGGCTATACGATGTTCGATTGAGTTCGGGTGCTGCCGAGATTGCCGTGTTTAGATTTTGGGTTCGAAATTTTATCTCACAATTGCAACCTACAAAAGCACTGGGTTTTATCAATCTGGTTTTCAATCGGTCTTTGTCTCCCTCCCTCCTCCTTTTGAATCCAAAACAGCCTCAGATCCTTCCAAAATCTTGAGGTGATTACTCTTTGTACTCCATTTACTCTCCTAATGCTCTTTTAACCTTTACATACTGATATTGATTACAAATTCGAATCTCTTTCACTTTCTACGGTACTTGAAGTTCTAATATAATCTGGCATAATTGATTGATTAGCATCTATATTTTTGGCTACTCTGTTAATTTTTTATTTTAGTTACATATTTTTTTATCTTCCTTTGTTCCAATTTTGACTACAACTGTATTCTGCTCGGTCGTTTGTCTGCATATCAATGGATGAGTACCCAGTTCAGATCTGAAGTGATTTTCTCAGTTTAGACCGTAGAATTGGCATATTCTGTTTTTTGTTTTATTTTCTTGAACTATGAGATGTCGGTTAGTGTTTCAAGGGGACTGATGAATTTTTCTTGAAATTCCAGAAAAAATAGATTGGATTGTTGAATTTCCGTTCATGTATAAGTGGGCAAGCTCAACTTGAGATTGCTTTTCTAATGGAGGGTGCGCTCCAAAGTTGCATGCTCTTTTATTGTAATTTAACTCATTTTGGTATGTTTATATCATCTTTAAAAAGTTCAGAAGCTGTTTCCAATCTTTTAAATAGAGTTTTTGAATTTCTTTGGACTAGATGTAGCTTATCCTTGACCCATATATTGGTCTGAATTTGCATATACGTGTCAAAAGTCTACTGCTTATTAGTGTTCCATCATCAATCTTTTTAACTGGCGACATATTCTTTTTTTCCTTATGGTTATTGGTTAAATACTTAATGTTGGTGAGTGTTTGTTACTACATGTTTTAATTTTCACTGGGATGTCTTTCTTATGCAAATGTTCCCGGTGAAAAGGGGAGCATAAGGTTATGTCATACATTCGTTTTCAAATAAATCTTCTTATGGTCTGGTATATATCTTTCTTTTTATTTACAAGTGTAGCTGACTCTTATTCTTTATGCACGCCCATGAAACCACCCTATTGTAATTCTTGCATTTTCATTTTTCTTTATATTTTCTTTGTGTGGTTGTGATTTTCTGGGTCTGGATAATTTAGAGACTTGGGAGTGTTTCATATTATGTTTATAAATTTTCATGCTTGATAGAATTTAAGTTTCTGTGTGTTTATTTTTCTAACGAGTGGTTGAGAATAAACTGAAGAAGGAAAGTTGAATATAAGTTTTAGGGTTTCTAGGTAATATCTTTGAGGTGATATCCTTTGCAAGTAAATAAAGAAAGGTGGTTTGTACTTTGTTGTATATCAGCTCTTTGTTTTCGGCAATAGTTTTACCTGTCATTTAATATAGCATTTGATTAATCTTAGTTTGATAAGAATGGTGTTTGTTGGCTTGATATCATAATAGATAAATGTTTTAATAACATGTTATTTGGATAGAATTGTGGCTTCTGGGTTTTTAGAGTGGAGAAAGGAAGAATGGGAAAACTGGAAGGTAAGAAAAGGCAGAAAAGGTTTGTTTTTGTTCAAATGTTATTCCATCTGTTTCTGTTTTGGGTTTTCATTTATAGCTCTGCTTTGATTTACATAGGGATGTATATTATTTATTTGATTGTCTTTCTTTATGATCTTTCTTGGGTAATATTGTGTTTTTGTTTGTTTGAAATGGTATATGTTTGAATTGTATCAGTAAAACTTCTCATGACAAACATTTACAATTAAATCTTACATCAGGTGAAATATGTGCCTCTTTTCAAGCTTATTGCAGAGGGGGTGAGAGATAGAGCTAGAGAAAAATTGTGATAAATTGAAAATCAGATATTGTTGTTAGTCGTCTTTTCTTTTTCGTTGGTGTGATGTGTATTGTTTGCTCTCATTTAGTGACCTAAAATGAGTTGCATTTGTCGGGTTTTTTGATTTTCAGTAACAAACTTCACTTTCATTTTCCTTAATTTCTCAGTATCATTTGCCTTCTTTGTTTTTCACTTGCTTTATCCATAGCTGCATATATGTGTAGTGATTTTCATAGTTGATTGTTTGCATAGCGATGGCTGTCTCAAATGCCATTACTAAATCATTGTAATATTTTCATTTTCCCAGATTCTTGAATTTGGAGTTCAGTTATATTAAATATAAGTCCTCTTTTCTTTTGTCTTGATTTTACCCTTTGATACAGTTTTACAATATGAATTTACTACCTTACTAAGTAGTGCGATTGAAATCATAGTTATACATGTTCTTCGTCATAGTTATTAACATGTTCTTCAAAACGAAGAGCTGTACTTTATATATAAGAACAAAGTTTGAGAGTTAACTCCTGAATTGATGATCAATTAACTTCATTCTTACTTTGAATTTGAGGAATCATATCCCTCAGTGATTTGAGGAGACCCATCTTTTTTTTGTAAGATGTAAATATACCAATTATATTAAAACAACAATATTTTAGATGTGTGAAGTTACAACATGCAATATGCAAATATGATCTTCCACTTACATTATTCTACTGCATCATAATGTAGTCATTACCATATTTTTAGTGTGATTTTTTGTGCAGCAACTCGCTGCTGAGTGTGCGCACTCAACTTAAGGATCCTTTAAATTTTATATGCTACATCTTTATTACTGTCAGAAGAATTACATCCCGCGCTGGCGTGGGTATTCAACCTAGTCAGAAACCAAGACCCCAACAAGTTGGCTTTGCTGTGGGACACTCATCACTAGGATCCAAATTCTGATGGGTCTCAAGCGACCATTGTCTGGTCCAGGTTCGTGCTCAACCACATCGCTGATCAATCCCCGCACTTCTACGCCACTTCAGTCTCAAGTGGATTTTGTCCGGTTGATGGTAAAACCTACGAAGTGCTCAACTGTGCAGCGGGAATGTGAGCTGTGTTACATCCTTAATCCATTGCAGAATATTTGATATGCAGTCTAAAACTGTTGAGGATGTCATTTTTCTGGTTATGCAATAATAAATTGCTACTTAATCCATTGCAGAATAATTGATATTCAACCGAGCTGAGTGATGGGTGTGTGTAAATCTGTGCCCCATGATGTGTGGTTTAGTGGTTATATGTTGGTTTGTTCACTTCGGTGAAGTCAGCTCGCCCCTGAGGTCTCCTAATACGATAAGGATGGTGGCGAACCATTTTAATGTAACATAAATATACCAAGTGTCATTTCAACAAAATGACGCACTCTGAACATAGGGACACTTCGCTGGAGGAGAATAAGATTATGGGAACTTTGGGTTCAAATAGATTATGATGGTGAAGATTAATGTTTGCCATAATTCACAATCAAAATAAGAAAAGTCACTATCTTCATGGCCAAACAATTTCCAACAAAAGCAAAACAATGCACATAGCTGTTCTTGGGAAAGAAGAATTTTAAAAAGAAACTCTAATCAATCAAGTCTATACAAAAAATGAAAGAACTAATGGTCATAAATTCATAATATACAGTTGTACGTGGATCAAGTCTATAACTTTACTCCCATAATACATTGGTAAAATCTATCTCATTTTACAAGCGTAAGTTTCTCTTTATCTTTGTTGGAGCAGTCACTATGTGCCTCAACCGTCAAGTATAAGTAACACTATTTATATAGGCCCATAAGCCACAACGAGATCCGACTGCGACACACATCACGAATCCGGTCATACAAGCTGCACGATGACACTCGAAAGTCGCTGATCCGACATCAGGAAGTCACATTGCTAGCATCTCTAACATGCCCTCACGTAACACGTTCTAGATGCCCTCACGTAACACGTTCTAGACGTCTTGTCCCACATCGAAGGAAATGTTAAGAGTAGAGTCTTATTCTCTTATATATATAGAAGACTCTCTCTCTTAGTATATACATTATGACATTGAGTGCAACTCTTGTAATTCGTCATTAAGACACCCAAGACTAGTACATGTTAAGTAAACGTAGCCTTGGTCACCGAAGGTAAGGTGAACCACTATAAATCTCGTATCGTCCACAATTCGCTATAACACACATTACACACGTATCACCTTATAGTACAACCCAGTATCAACATTGACGCCGTCTGTAAAAACCTGATACAAAAGGTTTGGCCACTATTAAAAGTTTTTATAAACCACACTAGTTTCTCATGCATCGACAAGTGTGAAGCAAACAGCGGATTTCGGAAGCAAGCAGCGGATTTAAAAAAAAAACAAATCGCCATTCACTCCTCTCTTGGAGCACACCGCACGCAGAACGATAAACTGTAGCGCCAACGATTTCAAAGCGCCACACGCCACCTAAAGTTATGTGGCGAAATAGCCCTGGAATTCCGCCCTTGAATTCTGCCGCCCCAAGTCGCCACTGCCAGCACCCCGCTGCACCAAGACACCGCCCTCATACAACTACTCTGCCATCAACACCTGCATTTAACAGTACCGGCGACAACCAGTAGAGAGGCGGCAACAAAGCTTTTGATTTTTGCTTTTTCTGGGCTTCTTTTTCACCTGTGGTTCTTCTGCTTTTTATTCGACTGGGCTAATTATTACTATGATGTCTGGCTTGGGTACTGTAGGCATGTGACAAGAGGAGTGAATTGGTGGCTTCACTGATCTCTCTTCAAACAGCAACACCACCATCAAGAAGAAGAAGGGAAGCCGCCCTTTGACACCCCCTGATTAGTAAAAGTGAAGCAAACATCGTCATTTCCAACAACGTCGGCCTCGCTCTAACAGCGTCGTTTACGTAAAGGGCGGGAAACTGCAAACTCCTAAGTTTTCAAAAACCGTAGCCCATCACATGTCGCCGTCTGACAGCATCGCTCTTTCACTCTGCCCTCCAACCGCTGCTTCGGCCATTGCCAGGAAATTAAAAAAACGGGAAAGCGGAATTCAAAATCCCAGGATCCGCGATGGCGTTTGGCAGTGCCCCAACGTGCACTTCGCCTCTAGTAGCGCCCCAACGTGCAGTCAGCGTGCACTTAGCTTTTGACAGCGTCCCAGCGTGCACTTCGTCTTTGGCAGCCGAGCATGCACTTCGCCCTTTGGCTGTGTATAGCGCCCTTTGACAGCCCTAGCGTGCATCCCAACGTGCATAACACCCCTTGATATCACGCCACTTCTCGCCATAAGACGATTAAAATCCAATCTTCATATACGCTCTTGTAAAGAGCATATTACATGTTTTACTACATTCAAACATTCCTAGCTATTTGCCAAGCTCTACACACATCACGAAGCCTGTCGTACAAGCTACGCGACGACACTCAGAAGTCACCGATTCGACATCAGAAAGTCACATTACCGGCCTTTCTAACATATCCTCACGGAACACGTTCTAGACATCTTGTCCCACATCGAATGAAATGTAAAGAGTGGAGTCTCCTTCTCCAATACATATAGAAGACTCCCCCTCTTTGTATAGACATTATGACATTGACTTTAACTATTTTAATTCACGATTAAGGCACCCAAAACTAGTACATGTTAAGTGGACGTAGCCTTGTCCACCAAAGGTAAGGTGAACCACTATAAATCTCGTGTCGTCCACAATTCGCTATCATATATTGTCATAACACACGTATCACCACGTGATACAACCTAGTATCAACAACCTCTTCGGTGCAGCAATGAGGAACCCGGCTAAAATCGACACCTCTTTGCTTTATTTCAAGCTTCTCTTTACCAGTTCCTAACTAGTTCTTGAAGAATGAGATTGATGATGCATAATTCAGATAGTGGAGTGTGCTGCTATTAGAAATGAACCAAACAAAATGGATTATAGCATAATGCTACCTACATGTTGGATATAAAACATTCCTAACTAGTTCTTGAAGAATGAGATTGATGATGCATAATTCAGATAGTGGAGTGTGCTGCTATTAGAAATGAACCAAACAAAATGGATTATAGCATAATGCTACCTACATGTTGGATATAAAACATTCAAATTAAAAGGATTTAGGTTATAACCTTGCCTAAATCTTTGCAATTTGCAATAATTCGCAATCAAAATAAAAAAACTCTGTATCTTCATACCCAAACAATTTACACAACTAAAGCAGAACAATGCATATAGCTGCTCTTGGAAAACAAAGAATTTAAACAAGAAACTCTAATCAGTCAAGTCCCTATACAAAATACAACAAAAGGTGGTTATTAAATGAAAGAATCAATGGTCGTAATACATGTATGTTCAACAGAAAAAAAAAACAAAAACAAAAAAATGAAGCAGCTGGCAGCTGCTACTGCTTTCCGGTAGTCTTGTGGTACTTTTCCTTGATCCAGTGAAAACCAACATGAGCTCCTGTCTTCACCTTCTTCATCCCACTCGACGCTACCGATTTCGTCTTCCCTAACCCTTCCCGTACCTTCTTGGTATACTTGTCCTTTGTACTCGTCTTGGACTGATCGTAGTTAGCCGGATACGGGTCAGGGCTGTTGTCCCATTGATCCGCCCACGAAGTCGTCTCGAATGAGTTACTTGCTGCCATTGATGAATCAAACGAATAGAAAAGAAGATGAACTGAATCGAGTTTTCTTGGAGATCGATGAAGTTATGTGTTTACAGGTGATGAAAGCTTTTGATGTTGAAAATGAGGAACTCTGAGTCTATATATAATATAGCCGATGAAAGCGTGGTTCTGATATTTCAGATTTCTTGTGTTGTACGTAGTTTCTATTTGTAAAACCACACGTTTGTAGAATATCAGACGCTATATTCTAGAATAACCTTCCGACGAAGACATAAACAGTCAAATTCAAACCAAACGAACCTTCTTTCGACGCCCTGTTAATTAAGAAATAATCGAAGCTCCTGGGAATCTATAAAAAACCATTTGTTGCAGCTGTCACTAATGGACTTGTGGCTTGTGGAAAGTTCCATTTTTCTTAGCCAACTAGAGCATGTACGCCTCCACTCTTTTAACGTAATACATGATGTGAATGTCTAATGACTCTAATCAAATATGTAATATGCACGCGTTGAATATCCAAAGTTGAAGGTTGACTTTAGTTTCTTTGCAGCTACGAGCTAGCTAATGCTTATTAAAGCCATGACTGAAGCATATAATGATATTAGTATGGCCTGGTGTGGTTATTGTTTTCATACTCTTTTATCCATTTGTTTGAAATTAGATACCGATGTTCGATGTACGTCTTATATTTTGAGCAGTTTGATTCTGTTTCTTCAGACTTGTTCTAATATAGTGATGTATGATCACTTAATTTGTTTCCAAAATAATAAGTTGGGTTGTTTCCATGTGATCACTATATATTATTAAGTATTAACTCAAATATGAACTTATTTGAGCCAACTTAGGAAGAAGAAATACAACACAAACGTTTGTCTTTAAATATCTCCGCCACTGCTTTTGGACCTTATCGACCAAATTTAGTGAGTTTGAAAACTCCATTATAGTTTTTTTTTGATGATGAAAAACTCCATTAACTCATAGGCAATATGAATTGAAAGCGATCTCAATCCTATTATAGTTGCGTTGGTAGCTCTTAGTTGTTGACATATGCCAACCTCCTACACAATAAGGTTCACATTATTGTCCTTTTAGTCATCCCACATGTCATGTATAATCTACGTACGAGTTTTGATGGGTTACAACCCACCTTAAATTTTAAAAAATCAATTATATTTTGCTAAATTTTAGTTTAAAAAACTAAAATTTAAAATCTAGCTCATTTTAAATTTCTAAATTTAGCTTTAAAATCATTAAATTTAATATATATCTAACATAAATTAATACAGATGTATTAAAATTCTATGTCGTTGGTATAATTGTTTGTCTTAAATTTTTTTTGAACTAGAATATATACCCAAAAAGTCAATCGAAGATCGTAAACTCTTATGTCTAGACCAACTAATAATTTATGTTCATCGTTACAATTTGGTTAACAAAGAACAAGGAAGCGGCCGCAAGGCAGATAAGATTTTCCATCTCTTCCAGGTGGACTGCAGCCATTGGCTAATTCACACACGCAAAGATGAAAGAATCCTCAGTTCAAACCCCAACTTTGACCTCACTTCCCTACCTCAAATTTCTTCCTATTGTTGTCACTTGGAACCAAAGTTGCCAACGTCAAAACATCCATTTCTTCAGCCAAAAGAAAACTCTCCCATTTCTTATTCATGTTATTTATTTAACAAAACATAGATCATATATATCCATAATCAACTATAATGGTGAAGCAGTCATACCTATAAATCTGTTTAACCATTAATCAATAACATATAACCAGATGCATCTATCGAAGACTAAACTTGTTTGCTAATGTAGTTGAAGTGAAAATTTCATCTTGATCTAAAACAATAATCTAGAAAGAGTAGAAAAGTAGAAAGAAACTTCCATGGCGATGTAGAAACACCAAGGTTCAGCACGCATTATCAATTCTATAATGGCCTTGACATAGACTTCCTCCCATGGCGACTAAATCAAACCCCATGCCGGCTTCGAACTTTCATACCTTCCCCTCCAACACCTTCCCAGCACTTCTTCCATCCTCTCATCTTTCCCAAATCCCAACACCACCTTAAAATCTCACTTTCCAAATCTCCATTCCAATAAAAAGAACCCGCCAAAATTCAATAATCATGAAGTTCTCCCTTCACCTCTTCTCCATCGCCATCTGCCTCACGCTTTCACACACCTCCGCTCGCTTCTTCCCCAACATAACCAACATCCCACCGTGGCTCCTCCCTAACGTCTCCGTTAATACCGCTTCCACCGCCTGGGATGCCTTCCAGAAGTTCGGTAACTGCCGACCAGGCGAGAAAGTCGACGGTTTGGCCAAGCTAAAGAAGTACTTCAACTACTTCGGCTACATTCCCAATCTCCCTGCCAAATACACAGACGACTTCGACGATGAGCTCGAGTCGGCTCTCAAGACCTACCAGAAGAACTTCAACCTCAACGTCACCGGCGAGCTCGACGACCAGACCATCAACCACCTCGTGCGTCCTCGCTGCGGCAACCCCGACATAGTAAACGGCACAACCACAATGAACTCCGGCAAGCCGATGTCGTTTAACGGCTCCAAGCTACACACAGTCGGTCACTACTCTTTCTTCCCCGGAAATCCTGTCTGGCCGGAGGGCCGGCGTGATTTGACGTTCGCGTTCTTGCCGGACAACGAGCTCTCCGACGAGGCAAAATCCGTGTTTATCAACGCTTTTCAGAAATGGTCGACGGTCATTCCGATGACCTTTACCGAGACGACGTCGTACAACTCGGCCGACATCAAGATTGGATTCTACGTCGGCGACCATGGCGACGGGGAGGCGTTCGACGGTGTTTTAGGGACTCTGGCCCACGCCTTCTCACCCCCGAGTGGGTTGTTTCACTTGGACGGCGACGAAAACTGGGTCATCGGAGGTGACATCAGCACGTCGACATTGACTTCAGCTATCGACTTGGAGTCGGTGGCGGTTCATGAGATAGGGCACTTGTTAGGGTTGGGGCACTCGTCGGTGGAGGAGTCGATCATGTACCCTACCATCACGTCCAAGACGAAGAAAGTTGATCTTCAAAACGACGACGTTCAGGGGATTCAGTCGCTCTATGGCGCCAACCCCAGTTACGACGGCACCATTACGTCGTCTACGCCGTCCACTCAGGCAAAGGAAACGTCGGCAGGTATGGACCACGCGGCTTCACGATGGGGTGTCGGAGGAGGGCTGGTGGCCGTTGGATTGGTGTTGCTGTCGTTTTAATTCTTTAATTGGTTTGGACTTTGTAGCATGGGGTAGAGATTAATCATTGATTTTTGTTACTGCATTGGAATTTAGATTATAATACATTTGACATTTCTGTGTACACACGGATACGTAAACGGCACACCTTCAGAAATATCTGTTTTTTTTTATGATTTTGAAGTTGTCATTTCTAGTAAAAAAGTTTCTGTTATTTACGAAACGACACATCAGCCTTAGCTAATCCCCGTCCTTACACGAAAAAACTTGTGTCCAAATTAGTTTGGATGGTCCTTCAAACTTTCTATCTTTTCTACACGTTTTTAATATAAATTAAATTATTAACTTTTAAAAAATTAAATTAACCAATAAAGATTACTTTTATGAAAAATCAGAATAAACAAGAATCGTTTGCTCAATTAAATTTATCAAACAATTGAACGTCTGATTATAAGACTACAAATTTTCACCATAACTGTCTATTAGTTTGATAAATTTGATTAAGCAAACTATTATTGTTTATACTGATTTTTCACAAAGACGATCTTTATTGGTTTAATTCAACTTTGAACGGTTAAAATTATAATTTACATTGAAAAATGTGTGAAAGTAAGAAAGTTTGGACGAGTGTGTCCAAACTAAGTTGAACATGAGCATTTTCCGTCCTCAAAACCCTCTCGCCCAATCTCCCATTCCGCCAACTCCAATGAAACCCTAACAAATCACATTCCAAGGTAAATGAAGCGTCTTAAATTCACCTTAGTGCAGTTGAACCACTCACATCACAAACTCACAATAAAAAAAGCCACAGTAAAAACGAAACTGATATTCTTGAAAGTACTTTGGCGGGACAGTTCCATTAAACGGAAAATAATTTGGTCGGATAGTAATTCAATCGATTTCTCATTCTCGACATCATCCTTGCTACTGACTGAACTAAGTCGTAGACGAAGGAAACCGAAGGGAGTGCTTCATGGACCAAGTGGTGAGAGATGACGAAGTTGGCAAGGGTGATGATGTGGAAGAGATCAGATGATTTGGAAGCCAGAGAAGGTAGAAGGGAAAAAGGGTAAATGACTGACGAGCGAGGTGGATCTGGAGAGAGAAAGAAAATGAGCGAAAGGAGAAAGGTTGGAGGAGAGAGTGATTGTGATATGGGAAAAATAGACTAGGGCTGGGCATATTCGGACTGAATCGGTTTTAGGTCTAAACCGTATCCGATCCGAATCATTCAGATTTGTCAAATCTCCATCTGAATCCGAATTCTAGTTAACCGATTATTCGGATAATCCGAAATCCGGATCGAATCGGTTCAAGTTTCACCCGAATTTGGAGAGTTTCACTTTCAGATTTTCAGTATACAATTTAATTCAAACAGTTGGCGAGCAATATTAGTTTGTCATATCCATTCCTATACATAGTACATAGAAGTAAGTGATGGTGAAATAAAATCATAAACCCAGAAAACCTTAGAACTCAAAAACATAAACCTCAAAACAAATCATAAACACAGAAAACCTCAGATATCAAAAACCAGTGATGGTGAAACAAAATCATAAACACGGGAAACCTCATAACTCAAAAACACAGATAATCTCAGCAAAGAAGCCTCTTGATCTCAGAACCTTACTTACGTCACTGGACGGATATATCACTGTCGTCTCCGTCGTCGAGTTAGGGTTTTTCGGTGAGAGGTAGAAGTAATTCTCGAAACGACAGGTCGGAATCAGACCGAAGAGCGGGAAATATGAGTCAAAGAAGTGGTCGGTGTCGTAGATGATCAATTCGCCGTCGTCATAGATCAGAGTTGGCGTGACAGTGACGTTGTTGAGAGAGACGAGAACGTCGACGGGGAGAGTAGTGACAGTGAAAGGTTGGCTAGTAAGCAGAGTTGAATTTGTCAAATCTTGGCTTCAAGAAGGCGGTGACTGAGAGAGTGAGAAACTGAGAGGCGAGAGAGAGAGAGATGATTAGGTCATTAGGTTTTTGTTTCCTATATACAATGGTAGGGCTGTGATTAAGTGTGAGAAGATGCTGAGTAAGAAATTAGATTAACTAGTAAAATAGTGACACATTAAATATATATATATATATATATATATATATATATATATATTAAAAAAATTCGGGTAATTGAGACCGGTTTTCAGGCAAACCGGATCAGTTTGAGCTATTTTTTTACTTGCTTTAAATGGATTGGTTATCTGGTCCGTTTTTTCAGATGGTTTTGTCTGTTTTCGGTTGAAAACCGATTTTTTGCCCACCTTTAAAAAAGACGGGGAAAGAAAAAGGGTGAAGAGAAATAGGAATTTAAGGGTGTTATTGTTATTTGATATATTAAATTTGGATCAGGTGTGATGCTATCATTTTTGGGCTTGGACTCATGTCTTAAATTGTATAAAAATTAATACAAGTGATTTTTTGTGTTTTTAAATTTGTTCTGTTCCTTATATGTAATTCTTCCAATCTTTTTTTGAATTTTATTTACTTAACAGTGTTAGTGTTAGTGTTGGGGTTTGCCTTTTAGTCCTGAATTTTGACATACCGAGTGTGATTGTGATATGGAAAAAAATTACATTTTAATTTTAAGCTGATAAATTTTTTTTAATATTTTATTAATAACTCACCCAATTTACACATATGTCATGTCATGAGATTTGAACCCATAATCTTAAAGTTATAAGTTAAACATCTTAACGAACCAAGTTTGTAACGGATGAAATCGTATCTACTTGCTGTTCCTTTTTCCATTTATTCAATGCCTTCATGCTTTGTCTTTCCTCCTCCAGGATGCTGATGTTATGTGGTTCAGAGATCCTTTCCCGCGGTTTTATTCTGATGCAGATTTTCATATCGCTGGCGATCATTTCTTAGGCAACTGTGATGATTTGCAGAACAAACCCAATAACAGGTCAATAGAATTCTACAAACATTGGTATTCCTCGCTTGAAACCTACCCTGGATTACATGATCAGGATGTTCTCAATATGATCAAGTTTGATCCATCCACTCTCAATATTGGGTTGAGAATGAAATTCCTGGACACTGCTTACTTCGGTGGATTTTGTGAACCTAGTAGAGATTTGAATCAAGTTTGCACGATGCATGCAAGTTGTTGTTTTGCTCTAGATAACAAGCTTCATGACCTTAGAATTATGGTTCGACTGGAAAGAATTTATGTCCTTGCCACCAAATCGGAAGAGAGATTATATATTCTCATGGGCGTTCCACAGGTAAGACACAGTTCATATCTTCTTGGATGTTTTGATTTTTGAAAATTTGAATCCTTGTGCATCATATATAAGTTTTTGAATAGTATTCTTAATTTTTTGCTATTTTGCTTCATTCCAGCCTTGATTCTCTCCGTCGCTATGATGCACAACGTGATGAGGAAGAATGAATTGAGCTGTAAATAGGTTTAGGCTTTTCCTCACATGTGGTCTCCAGTTTTGTATCCCTGGAACTCCATGTTTACGCAGGTCTTCAATCATCTGAAGATATGGAAGGTGGATCAAAGAGTTGGGTTGGGAGAAAAGAACAGAGAATTGATCATGAACCAAGCATTTTGCTGGTGGGAAATTTTGCAGTGAGAACAGAGGAGCTGCAATAGTATATAGGAGGAATAACCATTTAGACTCAGAGTCCGACTAGCCCTTTATTCTATAGCCCTAAAATCTACTATTAGTCGGTAATTATTGATTGAGTAGATTTTCGAAGGTTTAGGTGTAGTTCTTAGAATCAAATCACTGAAATCAAAAGATGAATGCACTCAACTAAACCAGTAGCAGAAAAGTAATGTTCTGTAAGACTGCAACAGCATGCTTAATATGTGAAAAGCTTATGCTTCAGTCTTTCACAAAATATTTTACTAAAACAACTTTAAAATGTCTCAACTTTAAGAGAACAGAAAAATAAACAGAACTTCTGTTGCATAAACAATGAACATTTCAACCAGAGCAGTATCTCAACTCTCAAGAAAACAAAAACATATCAATTATCCTTAATTGAAACCTAGGACAAAACAGATTAATACTAGATATTAGATATTCAATAAGGTACGGATTAAAGCAGCTCTTACATTGCCGCTGCACAGTTGATTATGTCAAAGGTGCAGTCATCAAGCGGCAGTATCCATATGACACTGAACTGGCATAGAATGGGGTTCTTGCTCAGCAGTAGAATTGAGAACGAACTTGGCCCAGACAATTTCCAATTTAGGCAAATCAGATTCTGGATGTGTGCCATGAGCGTCCCACAACAAAGCCAGTTTGTTGTCTTGCTTTCCTATTTGGAACAAGAATGGTGAGAATGGTACGTCAACATACGCTGGTTCTAGGTCTGGGTCTGGCTCGTAAATGCATGGAAGGACTTCCATCAGTGGGGAGGCCCTCAACTGGTTCGGAGAGCCATCGACGGTTCTCAATATCAAATACATAAATTCCTGCAACCTCGAAGTCTTCTTCGCGTGTGGGATTCTGACTGCCAAATGAGAATAAGTAGTCCTCCAAAACCACTCCCGCGGACCATTTACCACGGAAGTAATCAAGTTCAAGGACATCCCACACTCGTGAATTCAAATCAAAACAATAGATCAGATTGTCACCATAATCGCTTCCGATGAAAAGCTCTTTCCTAGTAAGACCAAGAAGACTTGAGGGTCGCATGGTTTGAGGGGGAATCAACTCCTCATAGAACTTGCCACAAGTAGAGAATCGATATATGTTGTTTCCCACCGTATAAATATAACCGTCTACCAGTCCAACGGCTGCTCCGCCATATTGATAACTTACCAAATTCCCACCGGCTGGCCTCCATCCCTCTTCTTCTCCCGAATCTAAATTCAAGTGTTGATAAGCAATATGTTCGTCGTTAAAGCTGCCACCGGTGACCCGACCACCAATCAGGTATAAGGTGGAATTGTAGACGGCAAGGTATGAACATAGAAAATCGAGGCGTCTGACCCTGTCGTTATCAGATTCACATCCGATCATCGTCTTGTCGTCCTCACCATCGATCGCCGAATTCTACTCAATCACGTACCAGTAAATCTTGTACCGGCCAATTATAGCCTTGCATGTCCTTGCTGCCGTCTCGGTTTGCGAATGTACTAATTTGGATTTCTCTTTGTTTCGAAAATAAAATAATGGATTGCCGGTGAAGTTTACTAGTAACACAAGGAAACTTGTATTTCCTTCCTTAATTGTTTTCTTATCTAATGGTTGCATTGTCCATGATTCAGTCCCCGTCAGCGAAGATGATGCAAACAATGAAGTGGTTAGATCATGGGGAGAGATGTGGGTGGAGGCAGCACTGAAAAATCATGTAGAGCTTTGTAGGCGTCTTGGGATTACTGACTTTGAGAGAGGTGCTCAAGCGGCTGGATCCAGAGGTTATTACATTGAAGGCGTCGGCGTAGACCTTCATGAAGCTCTCAAAAACATTGCTCTAGATTTTCTCGAGGACAAGAAATTCAAGAAAATAACTCCATTTTTTATATGAAACAAAATGTCAAGGCCAAATGTGCTCAATTACAGGAATTCGACAATGAGCTTTACAAGGTAACGAGAAACGAGTGAAGGAGATGACAAGTATCTAATTGCTACTGCAGAACAGCCTCTATGTGCTCTTCACACGGGTGAAAGGTTCCATCCCTCCAAAAACTACGCTGGATTTCATATTGCTTCAAGACAGAAGCTGGCTCGCATGAAGTAGACACATTGGGTCTTTTCAGGACTCATGAGTTTGCCAAAGTAGAACAATTCTGTATTAGCCGCCCAAATGGAAATGACTCGTGGGATATGCATGAGGAGATGACTCGTGGGATATGCATGAGGAGATGATCATGAACACAGAGGAGTTCTACAGAGAGCTTAACATTCCATATCGCGTAGTGAACACTGTTTCGGGTGCTATGAATGGTGCAGCTGCAAAGAAGTATGACTTGGAAGGCTGATGTGGGGTGTAAAATTTCGGCTTGGGCCTTACCTATTAAACCAAGCTCAATAGTCTAAGTCTAAGATGAACAACATTATGATAAAGTAAAAGATGTTCAACAAATACATAAAAAGAAAATAACATGAAACATGATGAGATTATGGAGAGGGTGTTCTTCACTTCTTCTCACTACTCCCACTACAACGTGAAGTGGGGTCTAATTAATGAATCAAATGTCTATAAATTCATACGCTTATGGAGAAGAGGGGAGAGGATTTGGGAAGATCTTGAAACAATCGATCATGAGTAACAACGCTAACAAGTATCGAACCGATTTCTTTTATTGTACATATTTGAATCGACACTTACTTGGGAGTCGGAGTGTGTTTTTGTTTTACGTGTATCTCTTTCCCTTGATTGGTCGTTGTATGGATGCGTCTAAGACTTCTCAAGAATCAAAAAAGTGAGATTTTTCTTGGTAAATTTCTCTCTCGAATTTTTTAGCACTAAGAGTTGACGCCGTCTGTGGGAAATTGATCAAAAATCCATGAGATGTATCGAGAAGCCATCAATAAGGACACAATCGTCAAACTTAGGCCAAAATGAATTGGGCAGAGGGAATTCTATAATCCTCCAGCTTTATACTACATTGAATTTCTTATATATAGACTATGAAGATATAATTTGGGTGGTGCTATTAACACACATATTTTTGTTATTAACACACCATATTTCTTTTTCAACCAATTATGAAACAAATTTTAGTGACAAACTTTTAAATAAATGAGGGGTGTTAATAGCAAAAAAGAACGTGTTAATAACATGCCCTAATTCTATTTTTTCTGTATGAAAGATGAAACGCTGGTGAATGACTTGAACGATCCTAGAACTATGTATCAACACTATCATGTTGTCATTGCAAGTCACAGACCAATCCACCTGAACAATAGAGATTAACTCCACCATGGTAAAGATATCAGGATGTATTCAACATCATTAGTTGATGACTTTCTCTTTAATGATTTATTTCATCCATTTTTCAACAAAAATATCTTTAACAAGAAGTTGCTTAACTTCCAAGTTACTCGTCACAACGAACTCCACAGTCAAGTCTCTAGTGATTGTGTGCGACAAAATCTTCAGCACTCACCAAGACCACAAAATCCGAGTTTGGCAAGTCGATACAAATGACCACAAATCCAAATGTAAATGCTTGGCGACCCTGCCGACGTTGAAAGACCGTCTGCCAAGATTGTTCTCCCCCAAAAGCTACGTCGAAGTCCGGCGGCACAAGAAGTTAACGTGGGTGCATCATGTGGACGCAATATCAGCTCTGGCGGTGTCAAAGGACGAATCTCTTGTCTACTCCGCTTCATGGGATCGCACGTTCAAAATCTGGCGGACCTCCGACTTCAAGTGCTTGGAGTCGGTGAGCAATGACGGGTTTGTATACACCGGATCGGCGGATAAGAAGATCAAGGTGTGGAAGCTCACTGGAGAGAAGTGTCACACACTTGTGGAGTCACTAGAGAAGCACAAGTCGGCGGTGAACGCCTTGGCTTTTAGCTCCGACGGGGGAGTGTTGTACTCCGGCGCGTGTGATCGGTCGGTTTTGGTTTGGGAAAGAGAGAGTGGTGGTGGTTGGATGGTTGTGATCGGGGCGCTTAGAGGTCATACTAAAGCGATATTGTGTTTGGCAGTGGTGGGGGATTTGGTGTGCAGTGGTTCGGCGGATTGTAGTGTTAGGATTTGGAGGAGAGGGGTAGGTGATGATCGGAGTTACTCGTGTTTGGGAGTGTTGGAAGGTCATAGGCGACCGGTGAAGTGTTTAACAGCGGCGGTGGAATTTGACGGTGGTGATAGAAATGGTTGTGTTGATTCTTTTGTTGTTTATAGTGGTAGTTTGGACTGTGACATGAAGGTTTGGCAGACAAAGGTGAAAAATCCCTTATTTGGTTAAGTCGAGTTAAATGGTTTTAGCAAGAGAGATAGGCGACAGTACCTCTCCATTTCTCATACATTTTTTTCTTTTCTTTTTAATATAAAGTGATTAAAATGATGGTAACCTGAAGAACTAGTCATTAGTTTACTCACTTAGAATATGACACGTGGCATTATTACTATTTGTATTTTACATTTTATGAACATTTATTATAAAATTTTCAACCAAATGTCCTTGTTTTTGTAAAAACGTTGTAAAAGACGTAATTACAAAAAATAACACCTAATTATAAAATCAAAAACCATATTACGTGAATGAGGACAAATGTTCTATTTGGTCCAGTTATTAAAATTCATCATATCCACAACACATTTGTCCTTGTTTTGTAAAAGATGTCATAAAACTGTAAATTTGGTCAATACCTCATTATTACAAGATATGGACCTTTATTACAAAATTTTCAACAAAATGTTTTGTTTCCTTAAAAAAGTTGTAAAAGAAGTAATTACAAAAAATAACATTCAATTACAAAATCGATAACCATATTACGTAAATGAGGACAAATGGTTCATTTGATCCAATTCTTAAAATTTACCAGTTCGACAACACATTTGTCCTCTCTTTGTAAAAGAGGTCATAAAACTGTAAATTTGGTCAATACCTCGTTATTACAAGAGATGGACATTTATTACAAAATTTTCAACGACATGTCCTTGTTTTAGTAAAAAAGTTGTAAAATACGTAATTACAAAAATGACATCCAATCACAAAATCGAGAACTATATTACGTGAGTGAAGACAAATATTTTATTTGGCCCAGTAATTATAATTTAATTTATTTTTATAGTTTGGTATTAGCTAGAAATTAAATTAAAAATAGATATTAATAAGGATTTATCTGGAGCGTTCGATTTTATTAGACCGTTTAATATCGGCCGTCGGTGTTGAAATATAAATAGAAGAGGATCAGATCCGATTACAGAGAACGCAGACCGACCCCTTGTCTCGAACTACGACGGAGCTCGGACCTCCCTCCGCCGTCCGTCACTTCTAGCGCCGTGCTCATGAACACGGCAGCGCCTCGCCGTCTCCGACATCATTTTGGTGTTAGGGAGAATCAAGCAGAAGAATCATTTCTGGGTTGAAGGTGAGTTCTGGAATCCAACTAGGGCGGTGGCCATGAAGAGTATGGCCAGATTTGCCTCGTCGTCCTTGTTCTCTCTGTATTCTTGGTTTGTCCAAAGGAGCCTTCATGAGTGAGAATCGATGCAGTGGAAGGGTTTTTACTTTTCGGTTTTGTTCTTCGTTTCCCGGTGACGTTTGGCTTCAATCTAGGTATCAAACTGGGTCTGTTCTTCAGTTGATATTAACAGCATAAGCATGGAAACTTTGTATAGTTGTTGCTTGTGCTCGATTAGAGACGGAAGAATTGGGTGTGTATTTTGTTAGAACGAGGCTTCTTTAAATATTGAAGGGTGCTACCTAAAAACATTTTCATCGCGCAATATATGACATGAAGAACCAACTAAATCTTCCTTCACATATGGTGATTGAAACATGTTACAAAACTCATCTTTGAGTTGCTTTCTAATCTGCCTCAATAGCATTTGGAATAATGGTAGCAACAACACCTTTTATCTCATCAACTTTCATCTGATCAACTGAACGATTTTCTGTGTCGAACTTATCCACCAGGAAGCTACACAGATCATGATGGAGTCTAGTGCAGGACAATTGCAACAAGGTGCCAAATCCCATTTCATTTACCGCAGCAATTTGATCTTTTGAAAACTTAGAAACAATTTCCAGAAATCTTTTCGGACTACACCGTGTGGCCATCAATCTTGAGTCTTTTAATTTATCCTTACTGACCGTAGGAATTGCATCTGAATGAGGTGAGGTGGAAACAGAATATTGTGCCTTCTGACTAAGATCAAATGTCTTCCATATCTCAGAGGCCCTTTTTTTGAACTGCAGGTGAATACAATTGATCAGGTAACCTCGAAAATTTTAAGAAAACAATTCAGCAGTGTTCTAAAAATCTCCGCCTAGGCGTTTGGCGGTGCTTCACCGTTTTCATCTAAATAGTTAGAAAACTGATTAATCCTCGATTAATCTCCTGATTAGCCTGTCTAGGCGCTAATCACCAGCTGCCCGCCGAGTAGCGTCTAACGTTTTTTAGAACATTGCAGTTCAGTATTGAACATTAAATGTCTCACCTCATTATATGGCTTCGTATCTTCCAATTTTGCTTGAATATTCCTAAACAACCATGCCAAATTCAGTACATCTCATATATCACAAATATTTAGATACTATACCAAAAGGAATCAAAGAGGTCCAAACTGGTCAGTTTGTTCAGATACTAAAAAAACTGAAATCAAAGCAGACAACTTGTATCAGAAAGCAAAATTGATACACACACATATCGACCGAAGGCCTTTCGGCCAACCCTGACTTTCATGTTTTTAGCCGCTTGATGATTTTCTTGAGTTTAGTTGTCGTCTTCATTTGTCTTCAACGCCATATTATCTTGAACTTGTTGAGAATAAGACCTACTTGAACTTGAAAATACAAATTACCCATCTAGCATTACCCAATCCCATAACATCGATTTGAAACATAAACATACAAACGAAAAGCCAGAGAATTCTCTGAAAGAAAATGAAAAGGTACAAAAGAAATCCCAATCGCCAAGCGATAATGAAAAACCGAACGCCCAAACCATCAAACATAATCAGCATCATCTCAAACACCACATACGATTACAAAACATCAATCATAATTAAACCCTTCATCAAAGCCACCAACATTGAAACACACAACATAATTGTAAAACATAAAAAGAGAGAAAAAGTACCTGGAATATGTGGCGGATTGATTAACCTGAGGATGCGGAATCGGCGTCGGAAGACGACGTTATCTTCTCCCTCGCAGAACTGAATTGGCAATTCATTCCTTCGTTCTTCTCTCACTGCGCGACTAATTGGGTCTTCTCTCTCACTGTGCACGCACTGTATCTGGACTTCTTCCTCTGTCTCGATCACGTCTTTTCTTCTTCTTCCCCTCAAACTGATTCTTTTTAGCACAAGGACTTGTTGATCCACAATTTGTAGACAAGATGATGGAAGCACTTAACAATAGTCTTTTGAGTACTTTTGTTTCTGGCCAAGAAATTCCACATAATTGAACGTGAGGCTCGATTGAGTGCAAATTTCACTATTTGCTCACCAACGCATCGAAAATTGAGGGGTATACCTGGTGCATCGAAAATCAGGCATTTTTTTAATGAATTTACATTTTTATTTTATTTTTATTTGGTTTTGTTATCGTCGATCCGAACTCGACATTCCTTTGTTGTCTCTTTTCAAAACTTGTAACCTTGTTAAAGAAGCGGTAGATGACCTGGTGCATATGCATCAGGTGCACCCCAAACGCTTCACCAACCACATATCATTGAATATGTGAAGAACTAAAGAAAACCATAGCAGAGGCACCGTTAGCAATGTAAAAAGACTATACGGTGATGAACGACGATGTGGTGAAGGCTTTGGCGTTCAAAATGCTTGTTTGGAATTGTCGAGATATATATCTCATGTTGGAGAGGAAAGATCAAACATTATAAAATAGACAAATAAAATGAAAAGTACTTGCATCAATACCGGTATTGACGCGTGAGTGCATACTCTTTTTTATTTACATATTTTTACCAATGTAAATCATAATCTTAGCCGTTCAAAACTTTAATTAACCAATCAAGATCACATATGCAAAAAATCAATTTGAAAAATGATCGTTTACTCAATCAAATGGACAGTTATGGTGAAAGTTAACAGTTTCATGAATTGCCGTCCATTTGATTGATGCATTTGGTTAAGCAAACGATCTTTTTTCAAATTGATTTTTTGCAGAAATGATCTTGATTGGTTAATTAAACTTTTGGAATGGTTAAGATTATAATTTACATTGTTAGAAGTATGTAAATAAAGGAGAGTATGCACGCACGCGTCAATACTGGTATTGACGCAAGTATTTCCCGAATAAAATATAACTTATCATAAGTTGATAATCATATCTAATTGTACCGAAATATTTTGTAGTTAAAACACCACACCTTAGATGTGGTTTCAGACATTATCGATACAATGATCATCCACGTACCACACTTGTCTCGGTTCAAGTTCTTATGGTATGGGAACTTCTGTGAGAGAGGTTTTAGTGGATGTTATCTGACAAGAGAAATCAAACATCTCTTGGTGAAGCGAACATGTCTCAGCAATTTTGCTGGAAACTTGATGTTTAATGGGTGTTTTTCGAGTAGGTGTCACTCTTCTGGCTCGACTTTGCTTGGGCCAAGACTGTGGGGGTTGGGCTTAGATATCGTCCAACTTTCTCTTCGTTTTCAGAAAGCTGACAAAAGTAAAGTAGGTCGTGAATGGGAAATACTTGCGTCAATACTGATATTGATGCGTGCGTGCATATTTTTTTTTATTTACATAATTCTAATAATGTAAATTATAATTTTAGCTGTTCCAAAAATTTAATTAACCAATCAAGATCATCTCTGTAAAAAATCAATTTGAAAAAAGATCGTTTGCTCAACCAAATGCATCAATCAAATGGACGGCAGTTCATGAGGCTGCTAACTTTCATCATAACTGTCCATTTGATTGAAGCATTTGATTAACTAAACGTTTATTTTTCAAATTGATTTTTTACATATATGATTTTAATTGGTTAATTAAATATTTAAATGACTAATTAAGATTATGATTTATATTGACAAAAATATGTAAGTAAAGAAGAGTATGCATGCTATTGACGCAAGTATTTCCTGTCGTGAATTAAGACCAGCAATCCTTCTCTCAAGTCTCAACAGCAAACTCCGAAAAAATGAGACTTTGAGAGTTGAGACCCGGCTCAATAGCCATCAAGAAAAATTACATGAGAAGCGAAATGGGGATGAAATATTCTTATTCAAGACGATTGACTGCATGCAGGCTAAGGGTAAATAAACAATGGAAGAAACTGGGTTGGAGTAAATTGGTGTGTAAATGTGGGTCTGTTTGTACTGATGTACGTACTCTATGGCTCCTCCGAATTCATGAAAAGAAATACATTTGATTCCAAAGATGGAGACTTTTCGGGTTGCCCCAGAAAATGGAATCACAATCATTACCGTGGCCAAAGTAAATGACTTGACATGATGATCATCCTCTTCTCCGTTCTGTATAACCATTTTAAAATGAGCAAAGTAATTACCGGCCGGGGGCTACCTGAATAGACTGATTAATAGGAAAAGTTACTACTGGTTTAACTGAAGTGGATCTTTGCTTTTTGCTGATCAGAAGCACTACGAGCTAGCTAGCTCGGCGGTGAAATCAGTTATCTGCCTTTTGACTCAGGAAGATAGTGAAAGCCGAGAGAAGGTGGAAAAGATTACAAAGTTCATGTAAAAGTTGAGACCTTTGTCCAGCATTTTAGCTCGGGGTCAAACATAGTTTAGTTTGATATATTGTGATTATATATAGAGCTCATCAAATCGGCCGGTGAAACCCACTGTGAGTTTTGATCTGCTCGACAAAGAATATATACAATATGGATTTCACCTGTAAACACGACAGAGTTATTTGTCAATGCGTGCATCAATTTCTTCAGACATCATAATTAACCATATGCTTTGGCTCCTTGGCATTTACTTATATATCTTCCTAAGTTCCTAAGCTTCATCATTTGGCAGTTTTAATTGTTCTGCAACCTTCATCAACATGTCATCTTCATTGGTTTGGCCCCCAAACACATTATCCGATTGATTATATTCTAGGAACATGCAAGGATTTGGTCACTCAGTTTGTCCTCGGCCTCTCTTATTTTCCTTATTACTAACCTCATCCCCCTGAAAAAAAAAGAGAAGAAAAAGAAGTTAGTTCCAGAGTAGAACATTTTTTGAATTCAAAAGTGGCTGAAATAATTAGATATGGGGTAAATGGTTACAGTCAAATTAGAGTTTCCATGATAAAAGATCTGGAGCGTGATGTATCCAAATTCTAAACCAAATATGTGTGCCTCGGATTCAAGGTACCTCTTCGAGAAGAAGGAAATTACATAATTTCTTAATAGAAAAGACACCTGATGTTAAATAAAGAAGAATTTATTTTTGCATTTTCTAAATACTTTCCTTCTTTGTTTCCTGGACAAGAAAAAGTATTGACTTCGGAGGGTTATTAGGTTAATTAGGAGTTTAGGACTTTCTGGGGAGAGAGATAAAGACAATATCAAGATAATTATAGATCTCCATGTGGAACCTGGCTCCAAGTAATATTCGACCGTAGCCATCAAATTGGGAATTTAGTTTTCACTTTCTTCAACGCAAAAAACACAAAACGCAGCTGCACCGTCATCATCATGTCGTCTAATTCTCTCATCCTCTTCATCAAATCATTATCCTCTCACTCTCGTCATCACCACCACTACTCCTCCTCTTCCTCTTTCTGCCTTCCTCTCCCACCATGTACGGCACCAAAATCGCTGCTACTCTCGAAGATCATCAAAACAAGAAGAAAACGAAAGAAGAAATATCGAGAAAGGTTAGAGTAATCAAGATGGGTTTCCTTAAGAAGAAACCCTAGCTACCTTCCTACCTTCCATTATTCCGTGATCTGTGTGTTCTGATAAATGAAGGCTAGCTTCGGTGCTTGTTTCTTTGTTCTGTTCGATCTCTTGGGGAATTGAAGCGTCGTGGTCCGATTGTTTGCTAGATCGCTAGATCTCAAGCAAATATATACTGGCAAGTTTGAGAGCTTTCGTCTATGGATATGCATGATGAACTGCTTTAGAAAATTTGCTGGCATCTTATCATAATTAGTTTTATATGTATAATTAATCTGCATGACCTTTCAACCGGTTTTAGATATGCATGTTTGGTTTAATTTCTTTGCTGTTTGAGAATATATATGCATATGTTCATATATGTGCTTCCAGTTATGTAGAAATCCAGATCTAGCTTTCTCCCTCTTTCTGGATCAGTAGGAAGTATCCATCATGGATCTCTGTCGTATATATATACATATATATGTGTGTGTATTGGTAATTACAAGTCTCGATCTGTACAAATATCAGTATATCAGTGGCTGGCGCATAAATATATATGTTCCATCCCTACTGAAGGTAAAACTATCTGGATTAGTTCCCAATTTTTTTTGTTAGTCAAGAAAAGATTATGTTGAAGAACCATATAAGTCCATAACAGGTTGGGAAGAAGCTATGTGTGTGTGTGTGTGTGTATATATATATATATATATATATATATATATATATATATATATATATATGCATGCAAGCAGCAAGCCTGTGGGAAACTCCATTATAAGTACTTGGAGTATGGCACAGCCGGTGATGATGAGCTAGAATACCTGTGCGCAGATCCATAAATCATTCACTCGACCGGTCTCGGTCTGGTCACGGTGACTCTTATAGTTAGGGTTGGATTCGTTTTGGTCTTCGTGCATAGTTTTCTCTGAACAGCTGAACTTACCAATTTATCAAACTATGCTATGGATCATATGATTCATATGTTAGCATAGTTTGATAAATAACCCGAAGACACTCGTCTGCTTTGTCCAATTGCAGATATTGAAAGCCTATAACTAGCTCGATCCGGGGCTCATTAAGAAATTAATAGAAATTAACAGTTTCTGCATGGATCAACTGGAACCATAGCCTCTATCATTGTCCGATTGCGGACTACACAAACGCAGTGCTTTGGCCGGTGCTAAGAATTTTCCGTACAAGTATACAAATTTACAAATCTCCCTGATTCAACCCAACCAACGCTATCATTCACGCTTTGAATGGCTTACTCAAAAGTTTGCACCAAATATGTAAGATACTCCGTACGTACAATATAAGTTACGATACGATCGAGCAATTTATATTCAGTTATCCAAGAAGTGCAAGAAGACAAGCACAATTAATGAGGTCGCAAACTACCGTAAATTTAAGAATTAAATACAAAATACCACTTCAATTATAATTTTATTTTTATTTTCATACTTAACTATCAAAAACTTACATTTTCATACCATAAGTTTCATTCCGTTAGCATTTTGATACCTTAAGCACTAACACCGTTAAAATTTAAGAGCATTTTCATCATTTAATTAAATGTATCTTTTTTTACATTTACTTTAACAAAATAATTTATTTTTTTGAAGTTATCAAATACAAATAGAACAATATATTATCAAAAATATTCAAAAAAATCAAAATTAAATATTTATTTTTACAACAATAGTGATCTAAGTTAGTAGAACTCTTTCTTGTATGTATATATATTGTTAGAATTACATGTTAAGAAAATGTATATATATATATTACAATTGAATTCATTTATTATATGATAAATTACAAGTCAATAAGAATAATCAATCACAATCAATGACTAAAATATTCACGATCATAAAAATATAAGTTGTTTGAAAAAGAAAATCTTGATGGATATATCAATAAAAATCTAATATCAATGAAACTTTTATCAAATTTTATATAAAATTGATATATTTGACCAAAAATAAATTAAATATAAAACATAGGATAATTATGAAAATTATACGTACGTTAAGATTGTTATTAAAATTAAATATTTTTCATTGCTATTGTTCAAACATACATGAGAATACCATTTAATTTATTCACCTAAATCAATAGATTATTGTGATCATGGACTAAAATATTCTTGATATTTTTTCAAACTTTCAGATTTTTATAAGCATCCATATTAATTTTCACTATTGTTGCAAAAATAAATGTTTAATTTGTGATTATTGATTTTTTGAATATTTTTACTAAAGTAAATTGTTCTATTTGTATTTGATAACCTCAAAAAATAAATTATTTTGTTAAAGTAAATGTAAAAAAATACAGTTGATGAAATGACGAAAATGCTTTTAAATTTTAACGGCGTTAGTGGTTAGGTATCAAAATGCTAACAAAGTGAAACTTAGGGTATGAAAATACAAGTTTTTAATAGTTAGATATGAAAATGAAAATATGATGATAATTTAGGAAGTGTTTTATAATTAATTCTGTATTTAATTATTTCTGAGATAGCTTGAATACTTTTTAAACAAATACACATTGATAGTTCAAAGTTTCCAATTCGTTTGATACATTCTTCAATCTTGTCTGTCATACTAAAGTCATAAATCTTAACCATCCAGATAATATCGTGTATTTACGCAGTGCACGGAAAGCACTGCAACATTTTTATTGGTTGGGCCTGGGCTTTGCATTTACATTCGGATCAGGCTTCACATCACTAGACTTTTTTACCTTTCGTTCTAAAAAGGGAGAAAGTTATATCCACCCAAAAAACAAAAAAGAGGTTAAAATCTTCGTTGCAAAGGGCTTCATACTCTCTCTCTCTCTCCAGTAATCGGACGATTGAAATCGTCCGATCAAAATAAAATAATTAGTAAACTACAATTTAGTTATCAACCAAAATTTAATTTACAAATACATTATTTAGAAATATCTTACACTTTTAAGGACACAAATTAACAAATTAGAACAAGTTGATGTCCACATGTCATTTATCACTAAATATTTTACCAAATTACCCTTAATGAAATATTAGGACAAATTGATATCTATATGTCATCTGCCATTTTATATTTTACCAAATTACCTTTCGCTACATATTCAATTCTTTACTGACGTGACACGCTGCTACTATCGAGTTGAAAGGTGCTATTGTTCGAGTTGAAAGTATTACTGCCTAGTTGAAAGGTGTTACTGCCGGCGCTTTTGTAATTTTTTTCAGTAAATTCTTTGATACTGAAGTGGTGCGCTGCAACTGCTGAGTTTAAAGGGGCTACTGTCAGGTCAGAAGGTGCTACTGTCGGCACTATTCTATTTTTTTCTGACAATTCTTTAATGTTTGTCACACTGCTACTGCCTGACTATGTTGCTTGTGAGACCCCGCACGTTCCTACTGTGGTCAATGACGAGTTACTGAGGTTTAAGTCATATTCGATAACTTCTCGAGTGAACAACCACGTTCATTTTTGAGTTTTTAAAAGTTCTTCAAATTCCTCAATTAATGGCTTGATGTCATAGTACGCGTCGACACGAGTCTCCCGGTATTTTCAGAATATTTTTCGGAGCTTCGGTTAATTTTCTACGAATTTCTGAATTTTTCGGTAACTTTTAATTATCAATCCGGTAAAAAGAGTTTTACCATTTTACCTTTTACTTTTCACCTTCTTTAAATCTGGGTCATTGGATATTTTCTAGATTCAATCTCAGCCGTCCATTTTTCTATAAATAGAGGTGAGACCTTTGACCGAAGTCAAAGATCACACTATGGGTCAATGACCCCCTCGAGCTCTCCCGAGCTCTAGTTATTGTCTCCACGCCGGAGCTCCGCCGTCCACTGGCTGGCGCACCACCACCGTTCGAACCCCCTTCCTTTCCTCTGCAAAGCCCAGCCCTTAATTTCCATTTTCATCCACAATCGAGGGAGATCGGACGAGGAGGAGCGACTATGTTGGTGAAATTCCGGCGTTCCAGGCAACTCAACCTCCAACTAGTATGGTTCTTCTCCTCTCACCTTCTTCTTCATCTTCATAGCCTTGGATGTTCGATTCGAGCCCTAAATCAAAAAGCCCCAATAAAATGTATTTTTCCTTTTTATCTGGGTTTCAGGTTTTTGCTCTGGCGACCATGTTTTCAAGGCTCAGGCAAGTTCCTCGAGCTCTGGTGAGGGTGGAAGTAATGGGCTAGGGCTGAGACGAGGTTTTGGGAAGCAGCAGTTCGGATTTGAAGGTGAGGGACAGATTTCCTGGTTTTTGGGCTACTGTGTTACTGTTTTTGGTTTTAAGTTTGAATTGTTGTTGGGTTGTTGATTTGTTGTTGTTTGACTGCATGTGTCAATAACTTGGAGGCGAAGAAACGAGGGAAACTCTGGAGAAATTCCGGCGAGTTGACCGAAATCCGACAGAGGATTCTAGCAAGTCACCGAAATCCGGCAAAGTGACAGTTTTCCGGCCGTGAGTCGAAGAGGTAGAATTCGAGTTCCCTAACAACCTTAAATTTGTAAAGTTTTCATTTAACCGAAGTGGACTAAGAGTTGTGGTTTTGTTATTAAGGAATTAAAGTTAAAGCAATCGAAAAGTTACGTTTAGGAAACGTACAAAAACGGAAACTAACCGTAATTGGGATCTTTCCATTTTCGGAAACCTACTAATTTGGGAAACTTTCCATTTTGGGAAAGTTTCTATTAAAGGAAAGTTTCCATTTTTGGGAAAGTTCCATTTTCAGAAAAAACGGTTTTGTAAAGAATTAAAGTTCGCCGAAATTTGGTAAAGTGTTAAATTGTTATCGAAAAATGATAACTTGAAATTCTGAAAGTGTCAAGTTGACCGTTTTAAGAAAAATTGGTGATTCACGTAAATCAATGTATCGACTCTTGATTAAAGAATTGGTTAACGTGACACGTTGGGTGTCCATAGTAATTCAACGAATTATTATGTGACACCCTAACGTCAGATTAAAATAGTTAAGGAAAGTTCGGAAGTTAAGTCGGACTTTCGGTAAATGAGCAAAGAGTCGATGACCGAAAAAGCAAGTTGAAACGGTTAAAGAGTCAAAAAGGAAATTAGTTGGTCAATGTGGTCATTCCTGGTCAACTAGGAATGTTGAGGTTTACTTGACAGTTATTGTTTCTTGGTTGCTATGCTACTCTATTATGCAATGATTATTGGACGAGGTAGCTTACGCAGTGACATCGGTTTATCCGTGGTAGTTCCTGGAAGCTTGAAGCTTACTTAAGGAACGGCTATTCCAGGTAGGGAAGCTAAACCCCCTTTGTTAGTGGTTTTGCCTGATATATAAAAGTGCATAATTTTTGTATGCTCATGGTCGATGCCTAGGGAAAGTTCTCTTTATATATGTGATAAATGATTTATGATTGGGCCAAGAAAACCCGAGGCTAGACGTAAATAATTTTTATATGATGATGTGATATGTTGAGCACCGTTGTCCTGATTTCCGGTACGTGACCTGAGAGTGACGGGACCTAGTATATAGCACTCATACGGTGTCGATGATCGTGAACCTCCAGAGGGCAATGCCCTGTTTATTTTAATTATCCCACTCACGCTCGTCTCGTATAGAGTTAAGCGAGACGTAAGTACGTTGTGCTGTTACGAGAGATTTGTTGGGCATTAGCAATAAATGGACACTCTCGCTACTATTCATCTTCAGACACATAGGTAGTTGGCCCCGGTTTGCTGTATAGACAAACCCGGGATTCGGTCACAGAGATTCGTGAAGCCCTGCAGGCTGTATTGTTCATTGAGCGCTCTGGCCCCTGTTTAACATACTACACTGTTTTTCCTGAAAGATATGAAATGATGTTTTTATGTGCCAAGGATTTTCTAAATGGTTTTATTAAGAGCTCAAATCTATATGTATATATATATATGGTTTTATGGTTTTCAAACCTATCATTGGTGGGCCTATATGTGAGCACGCGAGGACAACGCTCACCCCTGCAACAGATTGTTTGCAGGTATTGTGTACTGTGACGGGATAGATAGAGAGAGCTATGTGCGTGGAGCCTCATTTCCTACTCGATGTTTGGTCCAAGGTGTACTCGTTTTTCCTACTCTACCTTTCGAGTAATTGTCTAGAGTGTTTGATATAAATATTATAAAGGTGTCTCCTTAAGTTGTTAACCCTGTTATGTATTTTTATTGTTGTTACTAAAGTTTTTAATTGACCCTTTAATGAATGTTTTAAGAAATTATTTGGTGCCACTCTAGTTAAAGTTTAATTTTATTTTTACCTACTAAAAAGCCTACGACTTTAGGTTAATAAGTTGTTGGCACGTCCTTCGGACGTGTTGGCTTCTTATTGGCTTAAATTCGTGACCACTGTAGTTTCCCCTTCTGGGGTGCTACACTGCTGATGCACTGCTACTACTAGATCCTGATGCTAGAGGGCTGCTATTGTCGGATCCTGATGCTAACGCGCCGCTACTGTCATCTCTAATGCTAGCGACTACAAAATCCTACTTCTAATAAACTGCTACTGTCACTCCTGCTTCGCGTAGTAGCAGTACGCCTCACCACCGCTCAATATGCCGATCCAATGTTTGGGCATTGCTACTGCCGACTTCGAATCACCTACTAATTAGCCAAAACCCAAACCAATCAACCTCGTTTATATCACTATTATTGATTGAGATGAATAAGAGAAAGTGAGGAATTAGATCACCAAGCATCTCATACCAACTGATTGAACCGAAGATCAAATCCACGAACATATCTAATACAAATTGAAGACCAAATAAATGCTTCAATCTTCGTTCCAAAATCGGCAATGCTTCAAATTCAAACCAAATCAAAACAAGGTGTTAGGCTACAAATATGACGACCAACTCACATCACCTTGCCAAAACCAGATCTAAGAGCTCGTCGTTGTACGAGATACATTGGGGAGCAGAGAGAGAGCGATCTAGGCGTCGATACTCTTCGACGGGTTTGGAGGACAGAGTTGGTGGGATATCGACATCAGAAAGCAGAGGTGATGTGATCTAGTCGATGTCGAGCGCTGTCACCGTTATGCATCAGACGACGAGCGAGCCCCTTTTTCGGCTTGGTGCTACTGGCCTGGAGCCCTTCCTCGGAGTGGTGTCTCTCGCAACCACATTAGCGTGGGGCTTCGAGTTGAGAGAGAGAGCACTGAGGGGATTGAGAAAATAAAGGATAAAAACATATGCGATAACATACTAAACTAAAAGGGGCTTTTGATAAATTTAAAATAAAATTTAGAGTATGGTTTAAAACGGGTAGTTTTAGGCTAGGTTATTGTCCTTTTTTATTTAAAAATTATAACAAATGTTTTTTTGTGTTTTAATACAACTCATCTCAGATGCGGGAGTTAAATGCGGGGCAAAAAGAAATAAACGGATGTGGTCCGTTAGATCATAAGTGAAATGATCTGTCATATAGAATACATGTAATCTAACGGATCAGATCATTTTATTTATGATCTAACAGACCACGTTTGTTTGTCCCGTTTTATATTTGACTCCTGAAATTGTGGGACCCTGTGTTTTAATGATTGAGAACTATTTTGTCATTCTCCCTAAAATAATACACACTTCCATTTCATTACAACTCCAAAAAAGCTCCAATTTTTATTTTTCCCCTCATTATCCTTCTCTCTCTTCGAGCCCTACGAGCTTCGCTTTTGGCCGGAATCGCCAATCAGATTAGGGTTTCTCCTCCGGTGATGCCCGGTTTTCCATCCCTAACTAAAAGCCCTAATTTTCCCGATTGATATAAAACAAAATCTACGGTTTCCGATTCCGAACATGTCAGGGTCTTCCAGGGGCCACGTCACCATCACTCTTGGGCGCGGCCAGGTATGTATATACACACCAATCTCATCGATTTATGTGATTCCGCTACTAAAAATCGTTACTTTGTTTTGGTTAATTTCGGAACCGAATCCACATTTTTACTTGAGTTTTTTTCCCACATTTTAACTGTGGTTACTGAACAATTGAACAAGGTGTAGGCATTTTTGGTTTTGGTGTGGTTGAGAGTGATTAATTTGTGTTGATTATTTGACAGGTAGTGAAGAGGTCTGTTTCCGGTTCAGGTGCTGAGTCTCTTCCCACAGCCGGGACGAAGCGGTCGGTTAGAGATAGGTTAGGGAGTAATGCAGATAGCTCGGTGTCGAATGGGAGTTCACGCAGCAGCAACAAACGGTGTGTTTTTGTTTACTAGTGTTTTCAAGTGTGGATAGATACCGTAGCTTTGAATGCTGTAATGTGTGTGCCGTAGGAGACTGTAGTGTTGATTTGATTAAGTAATGAGTTTTTGCTATGTGTGTGTTATAGTTTGTAGACATAGAGTTAAATAGTTTACTTCCTATGTGCATGAACTTCTGGCGTAAATCATACGTATGATCTATTTTTACCTTTTGTGCAGGCAGCGTGGTCATAGTGGTATCACTGGTATGTCAAGTATGAACTACAATGGTTTTGATGGTAGTTAAGCTTACTGTGGAGCAATTGCATTGTCACTACCTTATTGTGTTAAATTTTTAAGTTCTAACCTGAGCCTTTAAATCCACAAGATGCGTGCATTGGTAAAGATGACCTCCGGTTTAAACTCATGCAAAAAAATGCATTTCGACGAGCTTTGAGTGATGATGATGTTCAGAGGCATGGAGATCTACGTGAGAAGCTGACAAAGGCAGTTCAGCATCCTGTTCCGAGCGTTGAATCACAGGCACAGCAGCTCCTGCCTGAACCTCAAGAGAGTGGTTTCTATCGTCGAGTTCCTTCTACGAGAAGTGCAGATGTTTTACCACGAGGCCCTGCTACAAGTACTGATGATTTGCCTCATATGGACTCGTTGAGAAATTCTTACTCTCCTTGGACACTGGACCATTTACGACGAAGATCCCCAGAGAGAGTTCAAGTCACTTATAGGGGTCTCTCCCCTCAGAGGAATGTAGAAGACTTGCAGAGAATGCCATTGAACAGGACATATGATGATGTCAGACCTGTTCCATTTACGAAAAAAGATGTTCTAGATGCTTCAAGGCCTGCGACTACTGCACCATTCATGTCTAATACTGCATTGCCTCCTGGACCTGCGCATATGGCGTCTGCCCCACCCCATATGAACCAAGTTCCTCCAGTGAGCAGCACTGTACAAAAACCTCCATACGTGGTACATGTCATTTACCTTTTGCAGTTTTCTCTTGTGTTTTGTTGCCGCACTCAAGCTTAGCTAATTGAGTATTAATGTCGTATTGACTGTGTAGTAGAAATTGTTTAATCTTATCTATGTTAATGGTTTCAAATATGCATTTCAAAATATTGATCTTACTAGCTAAGTAGGCATTATCTAGAATTGAAGTAGGACAATAGGATTGAATATTAAGTTCTGTGTACATTCTGCACGTCAAACTTCTTTCCTACAATTAGAAGCATCCCTATCACTCATGTTGCAAGCTTGCCATGCCATGTTGGTAAAACTTAGGACAGCAGGCCATCTTTGAAGTTCCGTAAATGGCAATTGCATGGCCAGTTTTCTGAAATAGATGGCTTTCAACAGGCTGATGATCACTTTATTAAAAGGCAAATGGTATTGTTACATCTGATCTTAAGGGGTGAGTCCCAGAAGCCATAGTTTTTGGTAGGCTCTGCAGAATCTTCAAAATACAAATTGGATTGGCTGGTTTCTGGAGGAGTGGTCCAAAACATGCACACATGCATTGAAGGTCAACTTTATAATGAGTGAACATTTTTTTCCAGGATTTTGCTTTTGTCTATGCAATTTTTTGGCCTGATTCAAGGAAACAAATTACCTTGCTATTATTCTGTCATGAACTTGTTTTGTACTATAATTACTATTACTTAATGGTTGCTCGTATATGATATATGACATAGTGTTGTCTCCCCAACTCATAATTATGCTGTTATAGAATATGTTAAACCTGAACTGTTTCACATTTTAGTTATGGTCCTATTACACAATTCATGTACTAATGTCACTGTGTGCCAGGAGCTACTATTTTGTTCACCTCTATAATCTTTGTTTCCTACTTCGTCTTATTATTTTCTTTGATTTTTTACCTTTTCTGGGTGTTGTTTGTAGGGTGATGAACAACAGACAGTAGATGGCTTGCTCCAACATCTTGGATTGGGAAAATATGCCATTATATTCAAGGCTGAGGAAGTATGTTTCTTGCTCTCTGTTTCTAGTCTATATGTTCATAATTTTTTTAAGGATTTTTAGAGTTTGGTTCCTAGTTCATAATGTCTTCTATATTATCAATCTCATTTGCTTATTACCTCACTACTTGGTAGTGTCATGGTCTATTGACTATTTCAAAGCCCGTCTGGTAGTTGTAGGGTCCAACATAGGCAATAAACTCTAGTTCCCAAAAGAAGCTGTGTATGCTTATCTGGTAGTTGTAGGGTCCAACATTACTCACCTAGATGGTTAAATATTGGAGTTGTATTAGGTTAAATTAATAATTGTGAGTGAAGGAGACAATAGTTTCTAAAATATTTTCTATTCAGCTCATTGGTAATATCCGTGTCATCTGCAGATTGATATGACTGCATTGAAGCAGATGGGAGAAAATGACCTCAAAGAGCTGGGAATACCTATGGTATTTACATTATTTTTCTGTTCTGTTAGTTTGCTCACATATGGATTAGCTGTGGTGTTTACTGAGACTTAAGTCATATTATTTTGTAGTGTACTTATTTTACTCTTTCATAAAACAATTGAATTTGTGGTTGTCTTACTGCCGCATGGCATTGAGATATTACATTTGGTAGATGTCACACCTTAAAAGAAGTCGGCCTGTGTGACCATGCATTTTATCATTTGACCTATGAGTTGGTGGTGGTGAATGTAATATAGGGTTCCATTTAGGTTATGGAGTGAATCTCCATATAATGTTGTGTCTAGTTCTTACAAGAGTGATATTATTGCAGGGACCTAGGAAAAAGCTCCTGCTTGCTCTCTTGCCTCGTTCCAAGCGGCCACTTGCCACAAATATACGTTAGGAGCCATTTTGTTCCGATTATCATTTACTTTGCTATGATTGAGAGATCCCTTGCCTCGTTCCAGGCAGCTTATCGCCATAAATATACATTGAAGGCTGATATGTTGTGAGCGTTATTTAGTTTGCTATGAGTGAAAGCTCTATGTTAGGAGGTCTTTTACATGAAATGATTCAGCTTATGTACTTATCATTTTCCATAATTGAAAGTATGGAAAACTGCTTTTGTTTATACTAACTGATGGTAAGAAGAAATTTTGCACTGTAGGATCTTTCATTCTTTTTCCCCCTATTTAAACTGGAAATTGTTCTACTGCTGTTCATATAAGTTATATATGATATGATGAAGTGCTTGAGCATGAGATTGAATGTTATTTACTGTCTTTCTTTGTGCTCACTTTCAGTTACAGTGGGGGATTTTAGAGGTCTCTGGATTTTATGAAGTATTGCTATACTAAAGAATTCAGATTATCAACTTTCATTTTTATAATTTATAGTGAAGTCTGTGGATGAAAATCTGTTGGCTATGACTTTTGGGATCAAAACTGAGATAATGTATGAATCATCTACTCCCTCGGGGTGGTTTCTCAAAATTTATATATTTTATTAAAATAGACTAAATATAAAATATAAAAAAATATGAAAATTAATATAGGTATTAGTAAAAAATAGAAATTTCGGGGAATTATTGATGATATTTTGTATATTTAAGATCTTGGTTTCAATTTCACTATGAACTTTTCCACTCCTTTCACCTTGAATTGACCGGCCATCAAATTGGACTAATCTTTGGTGGGTTAACTTGAGTCGTGTTGTTTTCACTAACAATGCCCAGTAACTGGTGGAAGCAATTAAGAATTGGGGTTGGCAAAACTTGCTAACAGTGCTTTGATGGTTGAGCGTTTAGGAATTAGTGTTATCCACAGATACTTCTATATTCCACTATTCCAAAAGGCCTTGGATCCAAATTCAGCTGCATACCAGACACAGAAAGACAAAACTAACATCACAGCTGCATAAAGGAACACAGAGGCATAACATAGAAATCTCAATTTATGCACTATCCAATCTCACAAGTGTGTATAGGATCCCCCATCTTTGGGGATGATATGACTCATATGTACAAACACTACACTTCATTTAACTTTTCCAGTTCTGATCTAAACTAAACAGATAAACTAATACTCATAATGAAATGCTGCCTCAGTCAACTTTGGCTTTCTTTGTGGATTAATAAATAATAGAAATTTGTTTGGAGATTAGTCCAGAAGGGATGCAATCAAGGAAGATTCAATGGGAGAAAAGGGTTTAATTTGCTTAGCTTGATGGTAGGGCCAACAATTTCATGATCATAAACATTAATCAAACCCATTTTAGGATAAATGAAATGGAATTAGATGAAATCAATCAATCAATAAGCAAAGCAAACCAACCCACCACCACCTATATAGCATTAGCAATAGCTAGCCATCATAACCCAATTACCAATATCTAAGTATCTTCCTCATATTATTCCCCATGTTTAAGATAGTTAGAAATGCTTGATGACAACATGCTTACTTGGAATTGAAAAATAGCAATTTGAAATTTTGGGAATTTTGGAGACTAGAAGTTACAAAAGTAGTGGGAATTTGATGATCATATCAGCATGAGAGATCTATTGGTGGAAGAAAGTCCACCCAATTAGGAGATCTAAAGCTAAAGACAATGGAATAACAACACAATCTAAATTAGTTTCTAAAATGTGTAACCCAAAGTTACAAGGAGATGGGTCCAACTAGAACAACTATGCTTCCTAAATGCCTCACTTATTTATAGATTAATATTAGATGATGACTTGATTCACCTGAAAACCTATACTTTTGGATATTTTAAAATTGGCTTGTGGTCTATGAAGATATGCCCAGATCTCATCCAAGACCCTTATTAGTATATATGCTGACCTCATTTGCCCACTTCTTTTTTCTTTAATTATATATCTTCCTTTGTGTAGCAACTACTCTCCCTTACTATAATTAAGTGCATCAATTCACAAACATGGTCAAGTTCACACACATATTCTAGTTTATACGTTAACACATTAATCAAATGGGTTTGGGTTTTAGGATAATCACCCAGAAGTTTCATCTGGTGCTGAATAATCACAATTGCTACAGATCCAGAAATTGTTAAACTAAATTACATTATTGGTGTTTCTTGTAGTGGATGGGACTGGTCCCCAACAGCTGTAAACTATAGAGTTATATATAACAAGCTTTTGTGTAGATGACAATGCATAAATCCACTGATTCATTGAGTCTCTGTAAAATAATCTACATTTTCTTTTCTTTTTTTGGCCCCTGGAGTAAAATAATCTACTTAAGATATGCATTTCAGTACAGTAAGTTCTTTGACTTTGTGTTTAGTTGCAGTTAATGTATTACCATATAGTAACTTTAATCTTTCTCTCTAATCCCTTTAAGCATTGGAATTTAGGGTATTTTAAACCACCAAGTAGTGTATATATTCTAAGGTGATTAGTTTAAAAGCTCTTAGTTTGGCTTTCCTCGTTAACAATTATGAAACAGAACAAGTCTATCTATCCATTTATAATAAGATTAGAAAAGTAATACTGCATGAGACGGCTTCTGATAATCTGACTTTTCTTTTACGTCGATCTTTTTTTATATGCCTTGTTCATGAATAGAATTAAATTCCATTTATTTACTTAGAGATGCAATGCGTCGTTGGAAACCATAGAGGTTGCTATATAAGGAACACAAGCTAGCTAGCCAAACTACAAGTACAAACCACAACACAAAACATTTACAGAGAAACCAACAATGGAAAACGCTTGGGAATCTGAATATCAACATGGCTACTCTGCTGGTTCTTGCGTCGATCATGAGCACAAGAAGCTCAGACTGTTCGGTTTTGAGCTCAATTCGTACAAGAACGTCGACGAAAATATCAAAGCTGAAGGAGACGAGAGCGTAAACTCGTCAAACACATGGAAAGCCTCAACCAGCAGCGAAGCCGATCAGCAACATGACAACAAGAAGTTCGAGTGTCAGTACTGTTCCAAGGAGTTCGCGAATTCACAAGCGCTCGGTGGACATCAGAATGCGCACAAGAAGGAGAGGATGAAGAAGAAGATGCTTCAGCTCCAAACAAGAAAGGCCAGTATCAACTATTACCTTCAACCTTTCCAGACTTTGAATCATCCTCATGGATCTGCTGCATCAGCTTCGTGGTTCTATGATCCATCCTCGTATGTTAACAGTACCGAAAAATTCGAAGAATCCCAAATCAGCTTCAACCCGTACGATCAAAATGGATCGAACGGGTGGTATGCTTTCCCTGGAGCAGCTCAGTTTCCTTACCAGCAAGAATTACTAGACGATGATCATCATTCATCTAAGTTCACTTTGACACAAACAGATAGATCAGGAGAAAGTAGACCTGTGGTCTTCAATAAGCCTTCGGGTTTACCAGCTTTGACTACTCAAAGTTCATGTAAACCTTTGGATCTTCAGTTAGGGCTTGGCTTGCCGTCGAAGATACGAAGATCATCTAGAAGTGAAGTTTAGCTCAACAAGATGGTCGAGTATACTGATTGAGCAATCCCATGTCTTCTCCAGTATATACTAATAGAATTATTTTTCATCTTCCAACTAATGTTAAAGAGAAAGAAAGCAGAAGAAGAAACAGATCTAATCACATATGTAGTTTTCATACGTAAAAACACATGATTTGATATCTATATATATATAATAGGAAGATTAAATACAGATCCAGCTGATTTCAGTGATGTGTTCTTAATTTGCTGCCAATTGGTTGTATATAGTATATTAGTTCGTACTGTACGTGTTGGAAGGAACTTCAAAACTTTAGATATTTTTTCTTTCTTTCTCGTCTCTCTTTTCTCTTCTTTCATCTACGCGTACTTATACAGTAGTACTGATTGTATAATGAAATGATACGATGATGATAAGTAGCGTCAAAACGATCTTTCATGCAACCACGGCACCCAGCAATGATTTTACTAAACTATTAACTCCAGAGTAAACGATCTTTCAGTAAACAATATATTGTAGCTATAGCATACTTTTTTTGTATTAACAATATTTTAATGTCAAAAAGTAGGAAATTGATAGCCAAAATGGTCGTTTCACTTTTGCTTCATTGGTTTTGAATTGATAAATTAATAAATTTTATGGTTGATACATTTTGCTTCGTATTATGCTAATAAATAAGAAATTAGTTGAAGTGTATGTGTTCAACCAAAACTAAATACGTACGTACTCTTGGTTAACACAACTCCACCTGTTCTATCTTAATCATTTCATCATCAGCTCATCTCGAAATAACTAAGGAGGTGTTGTACATCATGCATGGTAGATGACAAGAAGAGATTGTTCTTAATTTGGTTTTGACCCATTCCAGTAGAATCTTTAATATTCTATAATTAAGAGGATCTCAAATTTGGGGCATATGGAATGTGCATCTTATAATACACAAATTAACAACACTTCATAGCTAGTCATTCATTAATTAATTAACAATGGATGTTCATGTTATTGTTTAACCTAAGTGTTTTGTTTGAATAACCTTTGTGATTAATACTAAACAAGTTGTTTGAATTATTCTTTGTCACTCGAATAAGGCTAGGGAGATGGCTTTCTATCGTGACAAAGGAAAAGGTTTTGATTCGAGATGGCTTTTCTAACACATTAGCTTAGTTTTCAATACATGGATATGGAGTTGGATTCAAGATTACGATATATTTGAAGCTCTATGTTCATAATATAATCGTAACAAACTCTCAAAATCATGCATAGTTTGTTTAATTGTGTATTAAAACAGCTAGTGGTAGTCGATCGCTCCAATGAACCTCGCTCACCTAATTGATATTAAATTAGGTTAATTAGCTAATAGGCTATGATTAAGTACATTTCTTCATCAGCAAATATTCACCTAATGCAGGAGAATATATATTTGTTTCGTAATCGACTTATTAGCCTTGCTAATCTTGATTAATCTACTTAATTGAGTTACGTACAACAAAGCATATATATCTGGTATTCGTGTGCATGCACCTTGTATACGGAAACATGCACGAGCTGTAAGACTCATTTCTTTGTGTTCTGTTTATCAACGTCTGCTTAGTATGTATATTTGTAACTTGTGAAATGAATAATAAGCATTCAAAAATATAGTCAAGCCTCGTGGCCTCGTGGGTGAGAAATTGATTGAGAAAATCAAAGAAGACGTTGTTTAATAAGAAGACTATTAGTTGTCCGCTTTTCAGGTTCGGCAGTACGTAAGTCTTTTCAGGTTCATCCTTGTGTGCTCAGAGGCGCGATCGGGTGGTTTAAGTGCTTTTTTTTATTCTATGGTATTCCTTGGATGCATATTTTTGACGACAAATTTTTTGGTTGGGGCGGCTTCTTCTTGAAGGTGCAAACGAGCGTGGTGGCCACAAGTGGGTGGAAGACGGCGCGTGGATCTGAGGTGAAGCCAAGCATGCTAGGGTTTCTTTGTCAGATGGAAAGGATGTGGACTTGGCCTCTAGCGTTATGGGTCTTCTAGGGTCCTACACGAGACGGATGGGTGGTCTTTATGACCTAAAAATGACTTAAGTCGGTCATAAACTTTGTTAATTGATATGGTTGTTATAATTTTATCTTGTTTCTACGTCTAACAAGATCTGTTAAATAAAGACGTTATAAACGGATGTAAAAATGTGGGTGTATTGATGTTTGTAGATCTAGTTTTGGTTAGGTTTTTAAGCCTAAAAAGGTCATTTCTGTTTGTCGGCCCTTATAGGTGGGTTATATTGGTACTGTTTGCTGAATAATACAACTGGTTGATTTTCGACTAAAAATAGTCTTATTCCTTGAATTGTTTCCTTTCGTTTTTGTTAATTGAAAATGAAAAATTTATATCTAATGCGAATAATTGAGTGATTGACCTGAAAATTGTAACATAGAGGCTATTCTAGTCGTCTATATAAAGAACATTGAAACAAGATTTAGCACGTTTTTAGTTGAGAAATTTAGAGGAATAACCTTTTATTATGACCTTGAATTGAAAAATAACCCAACTTTTGAAAACAGTTGAATTCTATCATTCTTTAAGTGTAGAAGTGCATGAATACCCTACATTTTATAAACAGCATAATTCTCTTTTGATTTTGTTTCAACAATGCTAATCTTAAATTCATGATGCTTATAACGACCAAAAAAAATTCATGATGCTTATGATGTTTATTGACAGCATAAGTGACAATGTCCTCTTACATTAAGGCAACATGGTTCCCTTCAGCTTCAGGGTTGCATATGAATAATGCAATTTTTGTGTCTTCTGATTCGTTAAAAAACCTATTTCACTTAGCAACTAGCAATGAACATAAGAACTACCCATCAAACATTGCATATCACAAATCTGACAAGTCAAATTAAAATTTCATAACCATGGAATCATAATAGACCTAAACTTAAAATTTCCTAACCATAGAATCATAACAGACCTAAACAAGAACTTTAATAACTGAAATGGATCAAATTTTAGAACTTATATATATACACACATGCAGAGACACAATTCTTCTCAGCTAAGGACGACCTTACCTTAACTTTGGTGTAGATTTTCTTAATTTGACCCACTTTTCGATCAAATTTTCGCATTTTAACCATTTGATAATCTTTAAGGTCTCAAAAACTTATAAATACAATGACAAACTGAATCTGTTTAACCTGAACTGTTCGTGTTCTTCTTTGCAAATCACAGTTTTGAATGTTTTGACGATCACCAAATTAGCTGAAATTTTACAGAGATGATCCACTCATATATATCTAGAAACTGAACGGTTAAGATGAGAAAATATAATCTAAAAGTTAGTTAATTTAAGAAATCCGCACCAAAACTAAGGTAAGGACATCCTTAGCTGAGAATGACATGACTGATTCTCTGCGTCAATTCTTCAAGATATTTGTGAACTTCTTGAAGTCAACTCCAAGAGTACTTATACCATTCATCAGTAGATGGTAGTCATGTGAATGTGTGACCCTTCTTATTCACCAGCACTATTTTGAAGCTCTGTGTTTTACTATATATAAAGGCCTTAACTCAAATTCATGCTATGTGTTTACATGGTATGAAGGCTTTGATCTTTATGAAACATATTTTGTTAGAGTTCTATAATTTATCAAATGTATCATCAAAATTGTTTCGAGTATTGTTGTTACAGCTTTGGGTATTTTTTCGGCAAAATTGATCTGCACTATTTTGAAGGCCTGTGTTTTACAATATCTGAAGGCCTTAACTCAAATTCAAGCTATGGGTTTACATGCTTTGATCAATTTTGAAACATATTTTGTTAGAGTTCTATAATTTTTCAAATTTATCATCAAAAATGTTTCGAGTATTGTTGTTGTAGCTTTGGATATTTTTTTCGGCAAAATTGTATTGAACTATCGAAGGAGGAATTCATGAGATTGAATGAAGAATATATTTTTTTTCGATCGAACAATTGAATGAAGATTTTGGAGTGGGAGGTTTTGGAAAGTTAAAGACACTGCAAAATCGAACGGTAAACTAAACGAGGAAGTGAGGTGAGGAACTAGAAAAATGAAGTTTGAGTTGATTGAGGGTATTTGTGTGTTCTCCTTCTCCTAAAAGGTCATATTTCATTAACTTCTATATATTAGAGGTCAAAAATCAATTCAAGAACCAAATAATGGTTATTTATTAAAATTTCTCTTTTTAGTTAGTATAGTATTATTCAGGTGTACATTTGCCTTTTATTACAGATAATTATTCTCAATTTGACTCTTGGGCTATATATTATAGAATATAGATGATAAAATGGTTGCTTCGCAAACATCCAAACATTATTTCGAACTTTAAACAGTTCTTCTTGGCCCGTTACGTTAGCCTGGTACGAGTTCATGATGTTTGGCATTGGGCCTATTACGACTGGCATATTATCGGGGTGTGGACTACTGTGGTTTCACACTTTCATATAATATTGGTGATAATAAAACCCTAGCTCTTTCAGGCTTACTTGGTTGAAGCCTTACAAGGTGCACTCTATCCCGGTGTGATTGAACCCTCTCCACCACCAGCTAGAAGTAGCAATATTTGAAGGTCTACTACTCATCCCACACCCTTAAGAGATCATAATGTCGGAGCACCAGGCTTCCCCGAGGACATGAACTTCAATCTCATCAATTGAACTACTTAAAACTTCTATTCAAGGACGAGGTTCGCCAATATAGCGGTGAGAGATAGGCTAGCTAGGTGGTCAGTGGTGACGTAACAGCAGAAAATGCATGCTTTGGGAAACGTCCGCCAGGTTGATGAGATCTCACAATCGATCAAAGTTGCTGGCCAGGGATTGTACGATGAGAACCGGCAAGCATTAGCAGGGTTTTCGGCTTCGAGATCAGTTGGAGTTCAAGGGGATCCAAGAACATATACATGCATTCTCAAGACGTCTATATATCCCAGAGCTGTAACAAATTAATGATGATCCGTCGACAACCAAACTCTACAAGTTCAAAGATGCATGGTGATCGAGTTCCTTGAAGATATGGTGTCCGCGGTATAAACGAAGTTGTTTATAATCACATTTCATCACAGCCTCCTTCAACAATCGCGCTGGCATAGTGACCTGCATTTTTACCCAAATGCTCGAGTCGAATCTGCAGTACATGTGTGTTGTAGCTATATTGTACGTTTCTTATTTAAAATGATATATGGCTTCTATGATTCAATCGGCAATCATATGATGGAGATGAACCAAGAAGTCACTTCTCATTGTTTGCTGTGAATTAAAGAAAAAGGTACGTTGCTTGGTTTATGAGGTTGTGTAATATTCTAAATCCTAATGAACACCTATAAATTCAATACAAAGATTAATATCTGTGGTAGAGGTTGAGAATGAGAAGGAGTTCCATCACATCTCTCTGTATCTATCACCTAGCTTGTCTTACCCAGACAGAGAAACTTGTTCCCTTTGAAGTCTTACTGATGTTGAAGAGTGAAGACATATTCAAAATAAATTACTTATTATAGCAGCTAGATCTTGTTTAGGAGAGGGGTCACTCTCTGTATCCTGATTCTTAAAGAACATACAAATCTTCCGGTCAAAGCTCATAGCAGCTAGCAAGTGTCAACTCAAAATGAAACAAAAGAAACAAACTTAACAATATGATTGCAACCCTGTTTAACTCTTAAGTTTAACCAATATCTTAAGGATAGTGAAAACCTAATAGTGAAATCCACTATATAAAAACTCGTATATGTAAGCATAATCAGTTTAATGATCTAATATAGGTTTAATCACCAAGTAATCATGCCTAATAAAATCTAAATCGGCAGAGAGAATGTGGCATATGCAGCCACCTCTATGAGGTCTTCAACCAGCCTTTTCTTTCTGTCTCCATAACTTTTGTCTACCCAGGACAGTTCAAATTTGGAACAAGGATTGCGTATTTTATATATAACATGACACTGCTTTGCTAGCTCTTTTGTTTTTGTTCTTTGTTTCTTGATGTTTTAGCATCAACCAATGTTCCATAGGGACAATAATAGTGGTTAGTCTAGCCTGTCTTCTATGATCTCACTATCTTGGTTATATTTTGTAACAAAGAAATAAATAATTAGGTTCTCATCTTCATTAGGTAGTGGAGTTGGAGCATTAAAAGAGAGAAAATGTAGATGATAGCAACCTCAACACTACTTAGTCAACTATCTCATGGATTTAAGAGTCCGCTCATTTATAATAAAACTTTAATAATAAAAAAACATCAAAATGACAAATTTAAAAATGAAAACTCACAATGAATTAAATAAAAGATAATACGTAAATAACAGTTGTATGTCATATAATCGTATATAGACATACTTTTCCATCTAAAAAACGTATAATCGTGATTGGAAATCCAAGATAGATAGTAAATTTTTTTGATCAACAATTCAATAGCTAACTAAAAATGTGAGAACAATTTAAACTAAACCATGATGACTTATTTCCTAAATTTATGCCAGTAATAATACTTTCCCAGAAAATAAAATAAAAACCGATAAATAGTATCAACCATAATAATTACTAATCAAAATCACAAGGTCAAGTTTCTAACTCTAACCCACCCCACTGATTGCGATTTCAATGCTTTGCTTTTCAGCATTGATTCATTGGCTGTATAAAAAAATATTTGATTTATATATTTTTGGATAGAAAAATATTTAATTTACTGACCAATAAAAACTATCGACCAATAAAAACCCCTCTAGAAACGCATCTCCTCTCACACACCACACGCGCCGCTCACGTGCGGCCGATTACGACCGAAGCGTCAACGACCCCCGTGCGCACTACGCACCCTGCGCACTTACCCAAAGTCCACTCGCTTTCAAATTTCACAAAGAAAGTTGTGAAAAAACTAATTAATTCGATTAATTAATTAACGAAATTGATGGATTAATTTAACAATATTAACTTATATGGCACCTAATTTCCCCCTCCAATTTCCTCGTCTCTTTCCCTCTCTGCTCTCTCTCTCTACAGCTTGGAAGTGCATGTAGTCTATCTCTCTCCAGCGATTCTAGGATTTCCAAGGCTGGCCTGATGCTACAGCTCTCGGACATGAGGCTGATTTCAACTTCGGAATCGTGAAATTTGCGGTAGGGTTTTGTATGAACACAGCTTCTCCGCCGGCGAATTTGAATTTGGAAAATGCCTTCGAACAAAAAATCGAAATCGGAGAAGCCTGAGGCTGAGAAACAGCTCCGGCGAGACCCCTATGAGGTCCTCGGCGTCTCCAGGAACTCCACCGACCAGGAAATCAAAACCGCTTACCGGAAAATGGCGCTCAAGTACGTTCTTGGTTTTGGTTTCAGTTTCTTTGAGCTCAAGATTAGTTTTTTTGTGTGTTTTTAATTCAATTTCTGAAATTGGCAGATTGGATTTTATAGTGTTATTCTTTGTTTGGGGTTTTATAGCTTATGTGAGAGTGATAATTTTGCCTGGAATTAACGAGTGCCGGAGTAGGCGTTGCGATTTTTATTGAATTCTAACTGGGAATGGAGGTTCGGGGTGTGTTGGGGTTGGGGAAGTAATTGTAGGTTGAAAAGAGCATATTAGTGGCGAAAAATTGTGTTGAAACTTGAGATTCGTGGAGAAGTATTAAGAGTGATGTTTTCTTTCTTGTTTGGTGTTGACTATAATACTGAGTTAAAGACCATAGAGTTGAGCTTGGTTGTGGAAGTGGAAATTGGGACTAATTGGAATCAAATAATGATGAATGTTTGGCGAGGGATGTAATTAGTCTTGTTTTGTCATTTTCGGCTAGGATCCACCAATACGGCACTGCTAGCCATAGTTTCCTTGAGTCTTAGTATATGTGTGATTAGTAAACTCAAATATTTGGCCTTTTGAATGGTGATCTATGTAGAATACAATATCCAATTGACTCTAAACGTGGAGAAGTGACTCCAGTAGTTCACTCTGGTCGAACTTAAAAACCTGCCAACAAAAGTAAGAATAACTTTGTTTGTTATTCTTTGGTTGAAGAATAACTTTATGTCAGAGCATCTCCTTTCTTTGAGAGAATCTACTTTACCACAACGGAGGAATTAGATTGCAAGTATTATTCTTCCTCATTGCACTGATGGCAGCTGCAATGCCAAGGTTGTTTAACTAGTTAGAGTACCAGGTTTATCAAAGTCGGCAAGTTGGATAAAACTGTGAGGTCCATTTGGTCATCCATATGTTTCATGGTGGTGGAGAAAGTTTAGATGTTATGACTTAGTTTTTTACAGCAGAAAAACAGAAGTTTTGTGGGTGCTACGTGTCTTTGTTTCACTGTGAGTGTCAGTCAAAATGTGATTTTATCTAATGTGATCAAGAAATTTCATGTTCTTGCTATTTCCTGTATAGTGTAGAGGATTTGAAATTGTGCGTTGGCCAGTCTAGTGGTAAGGTGTGTTTTGAGTTGGCTTGTGAGGATTCAAATAGAGATAAAGAAATAGAAATATATTGATAATGTTCATAACTCATCATTGCAGGTACCATCCTGACAAGAATGCAAATGACCCTAAAGCAGCTGATATTTTTAAGGAGGTCACATTTTCTTATAATATCTTGTCTGATCCAGACAAACGGCGGCAGTTTGACACTTCTGGCTTTGAGGTGAGATAATTTTGGCTTGCTGTTGGACTATTGAAGCTCAATTGCCTTTATTTTGATGAGATTCACATCTTATAGCTATTGACATGGCATATGTTCCTTTTCTTAGCTTATGCATCTAATACAGATTCAGAGTTGATACAATCATTTTTTTGGCTTAGCGTGAGTATTCATTGCTGAACATGATTTCTTTGTTTTGTTACTCAGGCTGTTGAATCAGAAAGCCAAGAATTGGAGTTGGATCTTTCAAGCTTGGGTGCTGTAAATACCATGTTTGCTGCTCTTTTTAGGTTTGGTTGGCTTATTTAATCTTCAAAGATATCTTCTCTCGGCTCTAAGTGTGAAAACTCTTTCTGATGGGGTCTTATGTACTTTTGTTTTACACATCAGTAAACTCGGGGTGCCAATTAAGACTACTGTGTCAGCTACTGTCCTGGAGGAAGCACTAAATGGCATGGTCACTGTTCGTCCACTTTTATTGGGGCAGCCTATAAAACAAAAGGTATAAAACATTTATTTGGCTAAGTCATTATTCAACTTATTTAATGTATCTTTTAACAGGTTGAGAAGCAATGTTGTCACTTCTATTCAGTCGAAATATCTGAAAGTGAAGCACGAGCTGGATTGGTTTGCCAAGTGCATTCATCTGACAGAAGCAAGTTCAAGGTTTAATCTCAGATCCCTTAGTATTGTGGTATTTATGAATTCTGTGTTGGTTTGTGCATATATCTTTGTTCTGGTATCTTCCTGTTTACTCTTTTCCTGCCATCCTAACGGATTGGTAAAGTATAGCTTTAAGTCTAAGTGACCCTTTACAATACAATTTAATGCATCGCACTGTAACTTTTACAATGTGTCAATTTCTTGCATATCATTTTTGTTTTGACCCAAAAGAGAAAAGTAAAAAAGTTTAAATATGAGCCCTTGGTTTTGGGGAACTGTGCATTTTCAGATGGTCTCAGTTTAAGTTTTTTATTTTACTCATACAGAGCAATTTGCTGATTTTATGTTTGATGTATCATGTTACGGTTAATTGGAGTTCATACCTTAATACCAAGAAGTTCTGCTAATGTTGTGTTCTTCACTTCTGATCATGGATAATCAGAAGTTAATAGCTTAATTGTCTTTTTGCAGTTGTTATATTTTGATCGGGAAGACAATGGTGGATTGGGCCTTTGCCTACAGGTACAAGGGCTTTCGCCTTGAGTTTTATTTACAGTTGTGATATATTGGGTTTTCAGGAATCATATAATGAGTTCCTTAACCCTTCCTATGAGCTTTCATCTATACATGTAATCTGCCTAGCAGATGAGAATTAAAGAACAGACTAATTTTCTGAATCTGAATTCGACCTTCTGTCAGACACGTTTCTGTGTCTGAATTTTGTTTACGTGTGAAAACACTAGTATCATTTCTTTTTCGTCTTTCATAATCTACTTTGCTTTGGAGAGGGGTGGGGGGGTGGATGGAAGAACAGAAAGGGGCTTACAGTGTTAATCCTTTCTTTCAGAAGTGGACCCTTTACATGTATAGAAATTGTGGTTTCAAAACATCATTCTTTTTACTTTTAGATCATATGGTCCAATTACCACACTTTCTTGTCAGTATGGTTATTTTGGGTATGTGCCTGTTTGTTGTGTTTGGTTTATGCTGCTCATTTGTGGTTATTATTGATATAGGAGGACAGTGCAAGAACAGGAAAGGTTACATCTGCTGGGATGTATTTTCTTGGTTTCCCTGTATATCGGTTGGATCACACATTGAACTCGGTGAGCCATTGGAATTGTGATATATATTCTGCTTTCAAATTTCATCTATCTGATGGTTGTTGATATGGTTTCAAGTTTGTATTTTCATATTGTTGTTAATATGGGTTCTGGAAATGTTTTGTTTTCACTTCTCAGATGGCTGCTGCAAAGGATCCAGATTCAGCCTTCTTCAAGAAGCTGGATGGGTTTCAGCCATGTGAACTAACTGAGCTGAAAGCTGGCACCCATGTGTTTGCTGTTTATGGTCTGTAATGCCTTTTCAGACATAGGTTCATATGTTATGATTTTTGGTGTGGAATTTCAGAACCAACCTTTGTTCTATTGCAAATGTGATTCCAGGTGACAACTTCTTTAAAAGTGCAACCTACACAATAGAAGCTCTTTCTTGTGAACCCTTTCCAGAAGAGAAGGAAAGTTTAAGGGCTGTGGAAGCTCAAATACTTACAAAACGTGTGGAGTTGTCAAAATTTGAGACTGAGTACAGAGAGGTAAATATCTTTGCCTAAGCACTGCAGATGAATGTATAAATTGTAAGTATCTTTGTCTTAGTCTTTCACATGGTGTATGGACAGGTTCTGGAACAATTCACAGAGATGACCAGTAGATATACACAAGAAATGCAAGAGGTGAAACTCTTATGAAGTTTTTCTTCAATTCTCTGTTCAAGAAACATAGATTTGGAATACATCAACTAATCAGCGGTTGCTCTTTGATTTTCCTCAGATTAATGAGCTTCTCAAGCAGAGAATTGAAATACACGCGTTGTATACAACTGCTCCTCCAATGAAGCGGAGTTCAAGTAGGAGTAGAAATAGGTGTCATTCTAAGGAGGAAAAAGAAGATACTCCAGTGAGAGAGAAGAAATCTACTTTCAGAGATCGAACTAAGAAGAAGAAATGGTTCAACATCCACTTAAAGGTTGACAAAAGAAAGCCTTGCTGACACAGTAAGTCACAACATTTTCTATCTACATTGCAGTCCTTCCACATTGACTTGTAGCCTTGTAGGTTAGTTATTTCTTAAGATTTAGCTCCATGTGGTGCAGAAAAGTCCAGTCAGGCAGTTTTTGGTTGTGGTGGTCTGGCATCCATTGAAGCAAAGTACAAGTCTGGGCTCTTGGTACACCAGTGTTGAACAATGATTTGGCTTCATTACTGTGGCATGGCAAAGTTTACAACAGCTCGTTCGTAAATTTCTTTATTTATCTGTATGCCCCTTGTCATTCTTTTTTGATCAAGTATGCCCCATTTTTATCCACTTGTTCCTTTACCTCTCTGTATATGTAAATTATTAAGATTTATCTGAACCATGAAGATTTTCTTTTCTTATCTACTATGAAGGCAATTGCTTGCAAGACTAGGAGCTATCTTCAAATATACATTTTGTCTCTCTAATCCTTACAACAAGAGTAATTACATGTCCATGACCTTTACCAATAGCTTGAGAAAATTCGTCAAACCGCCGCTTAGAGGTGGTCTGACGATCGGCCTCGTCCTCCTGTCCACAGCCATAGCCGGGTCGAAGGGCAACAACCGTAGCCCCCTCTGCAAGTTTCTATAGTACATTACGTGTTGTTGAACTTGCCAGGTGTCATAATGTCAGCAACACGGGCATGTTTGGTCGTGGCGAGGTTAGCGGCGACGGCTTCGGCTTTTGAGACGAAGGCGTCTTTGCTGACGGGGTAGTAGGGCCCGCCGACCATGTTGACAAGGTTGCGGGTGGCGGTGGAGAGGATGTCGGCGCAGGAGACAATGTCGGCCGGGGCATGTGAGCTCGAGGGTGGTCTTGATAGGGGTGATGACGTCGTCGAAGGAGTCAACGGCGAGGGAGAAGTTGAGGTTGGAGTCCCGTTCGGCGTTGGAGGCGTCGCAGCCCTCGTGGAAGAAGAGGCTGAGGCGGTGACGACTTTTCGGACGATTTTTTCGAAGTCGGGACTTGTTTTGTTGTAGTAGTTTTGTGAGGCGGGAATGTGTGGGAAAATATAAGGGCATCTTCAATTCTTGTCATAAAATTTATAATAGGTGTAAAGTTTTTCAATTTTGCATCTTCAACTCAATTACAACTTCAGCTAAAATATGTTTAATTTTAAAAATGGTCATATTTTGAGTCAACTAGTAAATTTCACACTTATCAATTGAATTATCTCATATGATTTGTGTTAGGTTTTTAACAATGAGGGTTGAAGATGCAAAATCTATATAATAAAATAAGATGAGTTGAGTCAAATTTTGAATTTGAAATAGGTTATAGAACAATAGTTGGAGATGTCCTAAAAGAGATTAATAATAGGAGGATCGAATGAAATAGCGCCATGGTTTTGTTAGAGAAAGAAGAAAAACAGAGAGAGAGGTCGTTAATTTTTGGGTTTGTGGGAGGGGGAGTGAAGGTGAGCAAGAGTGGCGGGTGGTGCAGTGGAAGAGAGGATTTAGTGGGAAGGGGAAAAGGATGGCTGGGGAAGAGACACTGTTTCACCGGCCTCAGCCCTCTTCCCTCTTTTAGTATGGAATCTGATATATTTGTGGGCTAGTGATTTTTGGGCTAACATATGGATTTCCATCTGGAACACGGAAAAGACTGCATCCCAAACACTGTTTTCCAATATTATTTGCATGTGTTTAAAACACACACAAACCTAACATGACTTCTAGATTTCAGTATGTTATATGGTACATGAATTTTGTATTATTAGCATGTATCCATATAATGTTAGCCATACATGGGAGATATTATATATTTCCTACTAATTAGAATGTTTGAGGAAACTAATCTAAATTTTTAAGTGATCACTTTTTTATTTAGTAAAATATGGTAAGGATATGAGAATTTCAAAATCTCATATCTTGATTGGGAAATGAATTCATTGGATAAATTTTTAGAGCCTCATGTAGTTTTATATTTCTTGCCTAGGTTGCTACAAATTAATTTGGAAAAAAACTCTAAACAATATTCCACCTTTTTGATAAGTAAAGTTTTCATATCTCACTTTTTGAAGGTTTTCGATGCCTTTTACTTCTTGGGTTGTGATAGAATAGATCGAATTTGTCCCCTTCGATATTGAGAGTATGCCTTGTCTATTTAATGTCAGAATTGAAGTAGCTGGGGATGAATAAATTCTCTAAACACAGTAGGTTTATGGGACTTACAGTTGAGTTGGTGAGAAATGTATAATCCCTTCAATGTAAGGGTTTATGTGACTTAATTTAATGAGTGGGGTTTAAGTCTGTGTTAGCCATGGAATTTGCAGAAAGATGGGAATTTAGGAAGCACCCATGTGTATAATTTTTTTTTGAAATTGAAATGTAGGCCTCAACTTGGGGTGTTTAGGAAGTGAACTTCAATATACAGTCATGAGCATCTTGCTGTAATTATATAGAAAACGCACTTGAATGTACGAAGACTATAGACCAAGGACCTTAATTAGGAACACATTACTAAAGGAACAGTGAGACACACACATTACTGAAGGCAAGGACCTTAATTAGAAAAGCACACACAATTAAATATTGTTTTTAGTCTAATGGTCCAGTTGGTCTTTTTTTGGAAAAGTAAGTTGTTCATTTGTCCTAGATCATTGGATGTTGGATATTGTTCTTTTTTTGGTTGTTGCATATCAAAGTTTTTTACTAGGAAGATCTATCATGGGGTAGGTTTCATAGTCAGAAAGGGGTAAATAGAAGATATGTTGGAGGAGAAGTTGTATATGTAGATGGAGTAGACCAAGACAAGCTCTCTCAGAGTGACCAATTGCTCCTCTTCTATATAGGAGACAGCCTAGGAGGCCTCCTAACATGTCTAAGAATCCTTCTCAAGGTGAGTTACATGTCAATTTATTGATTTTATTCTAGGTGTTTAATTTTTTTTTCAAAATGACTAGCTATACTTTATTATGTTTGTCTATTATCTATAGGTGAAGTACAACCACCTGCTAGTGCACAAAAGTTGCCTAAGGTGTTTTATTCTTAGGTCACTTGTTCAACATGTAAGAAAAAAGACCATAATAAGAAGACATGTGCTCGTAGAAATCATGTACAACTTGGAATTCCTCTGCTTTATTTATTCTCAAGTCTCAACTGACCTTTGCTAAGCTCAACCGAGCAAACATATTATGGAGTGGTACCCGTTCAAAGATCATCTTCATACATTTGTGTGGTATATGTCTATGAGTAAATATATATTCTTGATATTTTGTAGGGTCAAAATGTGCAAGGTGGTGTGCAGCAGCAAACACCGGTGAATCCTGAGGAGGGTATGCAACATCAAGCAGTAGCTCAAAATGTGTCGGAACCATCGACTCATGATGTTCAACCTAGTTCCCAACCACCACTTGAATCCAGTCAGTCATCACAATGGAATAAGCATTGAGCTTAGTGAAACATGCAAAAAGACTGCTTTTATGAAATATGCAGACTACTTTTGTGGAATATGCTTTTCTCAGTAGCTTTTGTGGAATATGCTTCTTTAACTAGCTTTGTGATATATATTTTCATGGCTTTTGAGCAATGGTTTAAAAGGCGCTAGGCGATAGGCGGGCGGTGACCTATAGCCTAGCGCTTGGACAACCTAGGAGATAGGCGGGCGGTGACCCATAGCCTAGCGCTTAGACAACCTAGGCGGGGATTAGGTGAAATTTAGATATTCAACATAGATCTTGTTAGATATATTTATAAAATATATTATAGCTAAAATTTAGCATAACTTCATGTACAAGTGAGCAACAACAACGATAAATACATAGACTTCTAATTCTAAAAACATCATTTACTCTTATCCTCTCATGCTTCCCATAATGTAACAACCCCACCACCAACTGTAAATAAAATTAGCTGAAGAGCTATGAACCCTAGGCGGCTTCTAGGCGGGCTAGGTGGGCTAGGCCGTCTAATTACCCACAACCTGGTACAAAAGCCTTAAAGAAAAGCGATACGGCTTGTTGCAACCTAGAGCCTAAGCGAGGCCTTTTAGAACCATGCTTTTGAGACATCTGAAATGCAAGGTTTTGTGTTTGGAATTTTAATTTATTCATCTATTATGGAATTGTTCAATTAGAACAAAATTAAAGATGAACAGATGTATGTATGATTATGAAAATGTGTTGTTAATTATGTATTATATTGTACTGATTTTGGATAAGTTACAAACGTCAGGTACCAAACTTGTTAAAATTTCATAAGAAAAATGGCTTTTATCTTCAAAATTGAAAATTAATTTTTAATTTTAATTTTTTTAAGACTTTTGGCGGTAAATATGTGAGGAAATGAGTTTGACGCCAAACTGTAGTACGAAATTGGAGGGAGAGACTGAACAGACGAAAATACCTTGCCAAAAATGCCACTTGACAAACTCTATAATGGAGGTAACATCGCTGGACACTCATATTAGATCAGAATTAGAACGTCATACACCGTTTTGAAGTTTTTTAAAAATGATATATGAAAGTTTTGTTTCTAAAAAAGGTGAGATACTGTTTAGAGTTTTTTTAATTAATTTATCATAATTTTAAACTATCACCACATTAGAATTAGAGTTTGTTTTATTAATTAATGAAACATAAGTCTAGAACTACTATTTCGTGATAAAACTGTTTGTTATGGTTGAGCGGTGGGTTGTTTATTTGTAATTACATGTATGAAATTAGTACATTCTGTGTTTTTTCATCTAATAGTGAAAACAAGAGATATAGTCTTCCATGAACATTCGATGATGGCGGATGAATTGGTGTTGAACAGTATAAGATTGAGTTGACATCATAAATCATATTTTTCACATGCAAATTGAAAACAGAGACTGAACCAAGACTTATGCAAGGGGAGGCAAAAATGAAAGGACCATTCGACAGTGTCTATTTCCAACACAAATCCACGTTTTTATGACTTCAAAATAAGCAGAAGACAATTTGAGTGTGACCTTGTCTTGCCGTAAAAGAAGAGAGCCACTTAGTCCTCGGTAAACAGATCCCCTTTTCCATTTTGAATTCTCAGCCACCGATCCATATATACACGCCTCCTTTGATAATCTGAATGTCCACTAGCCCCAACCGGCCAATTCCAGCACGTTGTTCTTTCCATCTTAGTCAATAGTCCCTGCTCAAATACAATGCATCCGATTTCTCTTTTACTTGTTAGTTGTTACACACTCAGAAATGTGATTTCTCGAATTCTACCAAGTTTGGAAGTTTTACGATCAATATACTAAACTAAAAAAATAAGATTAAGTCTTCAAAAATTTACAACATAATGTATTCCGAAACATAATAGGAGTTCTCGTTCTATCCGTAAATTGTTATCTAGTCAGAACAGAACAATATTGACTCCATCTACCATGTGGATACCTGTCCCCTAGCTAACCTGGTTTATGGACAGAATTCTACGATAAGATGATGAAGATCGCACAATTTAAAGGCATTGTGAAGAATATATACCACTTTGTATAGTTTTATTTTTCACCATGCACTTTGATCCTATCTGCAGCAGATGACAATTTGACTGCAGTGAGTTGTTTGTTCAAAGTTTCTAACAGAAAAGTCTTTTACACATTGGATATATGATAATATAAGTTACATCAGCCTTTCTTCTATATATAAACTACCTACTCGTGTTGTCTAGTGCATCTACCATTTGGCAACATGGACCTCCTTCAACTCTGGTTCCTAATCTCCATTGCCATACCATTGTGCTTTTCTCTCAACCTCCAAGCACCTATTGATCTTAAGCCTTCCACCACTTATGAGTATAACTCAGTGAAGGATGAGATAGTGAGGCTGGCAAAGGAACCCAGCACAGCAAATTGGATGAAGGATGTGAGGAGGGAAATCCATGAACACCCAGAAATTGCATATGAAGAAATCAAAACCAGTGCAGCCATTCGGCGGGAGCTTGAAAAATTAGGTGTTTCGTATAGATGGCCTGTGGCGCAGACAGGTGTTGTGGCCACTATTGGTTCTGGCTCTGCTCCCTTTGTTGCTTTAAGAGCTGATATGGATGCTCTGCCTATGCAGGTAATTAGTTTATGTCTTAATTATATTATCATATTTTAATTTCAAGGGTAAATTGTACTGTTGGGTTTGGTCAGATTGATCAATGGTCCTTGATGCCATTTTGTTGTCAAGTAATCATGGTAAAGGATAAAAAGTACTTATTGCTGCTAGATTCAGATGACATTTACCTGTTTATTCCTTTTCTGAGGAACTTTTGCTATAGAGATACATGCATGATCTCCCGGTACAGATTGGTCTCCAGGCCTAGAAACCCTTTGAGAAAACAGTGTGATCTCGACCAAAAGAAGAAGAAAAAGACTAGAGATACCTTTTTGCCTCTTTATCAATTACTGTAGTTTGGTACCATGTGTTGGCAAAGAGAGGGACTGGAAACCAGAAAATGGGATCTTGAAATTGGTTTTGCTTCAACAGTACTCAGTTATACTGATAGCACTTTCATATGACATGTTTTAGGAATTGGTGGAGTGGGAGCACAAGAGCAAAGTGGATGGGAAATTCCATGCTTGTGGTCATGATGCACATGTAGCAATGCTACTTGGTGCTGCAAAAGTACTCAAACAAGTTGAAGATAAATTGCAGGGAACGGTTGTTCTCATATTCCAGCCGGCCGAGGAACGTGGGGAAGGCGCAAAGGACATGATCAAAGAAGGTGTACTTGACAATGTGGAGGCCATATTTGGGATTCACATTGTGAGTATATACCCTAGCGGCGTCATTGCATCGAGACCTGGAGAATTTCTAGCTGGCTGTGGGAGCTTCAAAGCAAAGATTATTGGGAAAGGGGGTCATGCAGCCCATCCCCAACAGTCCATTGATCCAATTTTGGCAGTATCAGCATCAGTAGTTAGCTTGCAAAGCATTGTTTCTAGAGAGATAGACCCTCTAGATTCCGGGGTAAGTTTTAATTCATCTTGTTTTTGTTCTTTGGTGTGCAATTCTGAAGTAAAAACTAGAACTAACTGAAGTATTGAACTTTGCAGGTGGTTACTGTAGCTATGATCCAAGGAGGGTCTGCATTTAACATCATCCCAGACTCGGCTACAATATCTGGTACTTACAGAGCTTTTAGCAAGAAGAGCTTCAATGCTCTCAGCCAAAGAATAGAAGAGGTAACAAATCTACTGAATTCACAGTTTTACACTTCAAAAACTAAAAACATACATTGAGATTTTAATTAATCCACATGTTTTAAACTGTCTCAGGTTGTGAAGGGGCAGGCAGCTGTACATAGGTGCACTGCTGAGGTTGAATTTTTAGGGGAAGGACATCCAAACATTCCACCAACCATAAACGATAAGAGAATTTACAAACAAGCTCGAGAAATATCAAGTGAACTTGTTGGAAATGAAAACACAGAGTTAGCTCCGACCTTCATGGGGAGTGAGGATTTCGCTTTCTTCTTAGATAAGGTACCTGGATCAATGTTCTTCCTAGGCACAAGCAATGAGAAGATAGGAGCTATACATCCACCACACAGTCCTTACTATTTCATTGATGAAGATATCTTTCCAATTGGGGCTGCATTACATGCTACCTTTGCCTATTCATTCCTAACAGATTCGGCTGCGAAGTTGCATCTCCATTAGAGAGTGTATGGATGTTCTTAGTTACACGAATTATTTCATTGATTATAGATTCATTTAGTTGCAGCTCTATTTGGAATGGCAAATTATACGATATTAGAATATGTCTTGAATCAGACATAAACCCTAATTTAACAAGGTATGTCGGGCTGTGTTTGTTGGGCCTACCATTCGGGAGTATATATATACCTATTAGGTTATTAACCTAGTGTGTTATTCTGTTATCTGTAATCCGTTTTCCTCAAGGATTAATAAAATTGTTTTCCGTCTGTGGATGTAACTAACACCTTGTTAGTGAACCACGTAAATCTGTGTTCTTTCTTACATTCGTTATAACATACGAGTTCTTCCATCTGGTAAACTGAAGCTAGCTAATCCCTTGTCCTAGAATATATGCATGTTATTGATGAATTGATCTCCTGACTTGTAAGTTAATTGAAGGATTTAAGCAATCACAGAGATGGGGTGTGGAGCTTAACAGTATGACACGAACAATATGATCAGAAAGTACATGTAATTAGCTTGATGATCAAACACTGTGTATCATTCCCAGGTTAATTAGAACCCCTCTGTGAAACTTACAACAAAAGTACTCCTAGCAAGTAGCAAGTAACTGCACAACCTGAGGAAATTCAAGATTTTGATCCAAGTATTTCTTGTGTTTGTTTTTAATTTAACAGTAAAGAAAAGATTGAAAATTTATTAGAAATATCTATTTGAGCCAAGTATATATCATACTGTATCTCTTTTGGAAGATTATGAGTTCGACTTACAAAAAACTAGCTAGAAAAATTTCAAAATTCCATCTTTTCGTCAATACTAAAAGAAAGTATACTCTACCAATTTTGAGCTTGTATAAGATAAAAGTATAATTTATTCAAAACAACAAGATGATAAAGTTCAAAGAAGCCGGAAAAAAAATCCGAAATTCATCTGTAGTATAATGACATGAAGAGGAGTTTTGCGTGCTTAATAGTTCATAGTCTATACCCTCTCAGCAACATAAAGATCGACTTCTACCGCCATGTGCAAAACTTTGTGATCATGCTCGCAATTCTGTGAGGCATTCGAGGCTTGGAACAATATTCTGTCGATCAAGGACGAATGAGTCTGGACTGGAACCTGCAGGCCAGACAGTGCGTCAGAAATGGACCTCATGGCAGCAACAGCATCTTCATCATACTCGAAATCTATTGTCGCTTCTTCTTCTTCCACCTTCCAATTCTTTTCTGTTAATAACATATCAACATCAATATCCATAGTAGCATTAGACCGCTGCGCTTCGAATCGTCTAATGATGGCCTTGATATTCATCAAGAACTTGGTGCATGACAATTCGACGTCGCTTTGAGCAGGCTGTGTAACTCCGAGAAGCCTTGCATCGCAGTAAGTGTCTCCCACAACTTCCCAGCGCTCTTCCATGACCATTTTCGATTCTTAGAAGCCTGTAAAGGAATGTATGATTTTGTTTCTGAGTAATCATAGGAGAGATATGCATGATTTTGTTAACCTGATTCAAATTCGTTTAGTTAGCTAATATCTTATCCAAACAAGAAAGTAATCAGTATATTAGTTTCGACTTCTGTGACCAATATGAGAGCGAATCAATTAATTTGCGTTGAGGAAATTAAGAAGAACGAATCCCTTTGATGGTGAAAAACTTACAAAGATGGGAGACTTTGAGACTATTTGTTTGTTGGAACCTTCACTCGATTAATTGATCGATCATGAAACCCTTTTGTATAGAACTTATGAAGAAGCAAAGTTTGAATTCAAACCAATTGGACTTACCAGAGCAGTTTTCGTTCATATGTATGTTGTTCAATTGATTCAATATTTCACCGTGACGGCGGCGGTCAAGGCGTGACTCCGGGGTTGAAACGGCAGTCTTGGTGGCAGCGTGGTATGGTTAAGTAAGCTTCTACCATCAGGTCTGACAAAAAAAAAGGTTCTGCCATCAGTAGCATGGAAAAAGATGGACATCAAGGACGCCTTGTCACCTCATTACCAAAAAAGGACGCCTTGTCACCTCATTACCAAAAAAGGACGCCTTGCCACCTTGCTTGTATACATTGTTTTATGAATAGTCTAAACAGCTATGTTTTTAAGGGACCTTATTTTAAGAGCATAGTATTGCTATTTAAAAAAATATTAACTTTTAGATGAATAAAAACTCTAACAAAATGTTTAAAAAATGGTTTAAGTCCTAAAATTGATAAATTTATCAACCTAGTCCAAAATTGCTAGAGAAATCTAAGTTTTTCTTTTTTTAGAGATAATGACCATTTACACAAAATAAGAAAAGTCAAACTCCAAACCATTAAGTCAAATACTCATTTCAATACAAGGTGTACTTACTAATACCAAAATACACCAATCTTTATAAAATTTATAATAATATAATATTTCTGAGACAATTTTACCATTGTTTCTTATACACAATTGGAGAAAAAAGAGATAAAATATTTTACCGAGGCTTCTCCTGTCGCTGGTCACCAACCACCGAACTCCGGTCACCAGACGTCGAAAAATTACTAGTAGCCGGATTTTTTCTACTAAGGACAATAAATTTTTACATAAAGTTTATTTGGGCTACATTTACATCAAATTCAAGCCTACTAACCCCAGTATACTCTAAATCTAAGTCTAATAACCCTAATATCATAGAAAACCAAATCTACTAACCCCAGTATATTCCAAAACCAAGTCTACTAACTCCAGTATTTCATCAAATCCAAGTCTATTAATCCCAATATCGACGTTTTCTAGCCGTCAACGGGTAAACGACATGACTCTTCAGACTCAGTGCTGCAGCGACCGCGAAGACGCGGCTGAAATTAGATGGAGGGGAGGATGAGCTTGTTGGAGATTGTGGAGGCGAGGATGAGGTCGTTTGAGATGGTGGAGGCGAAGGATCTGTGAGTGACAGTTAGAGAGAGAGAGAGAGGTTTGTAGATCCTTTGTTGGAGAGTCATCATCGTCAAGGCATTGGTCGGCATCGGTGAGGCGTTGGCTTGCTTCGGCATTGGTAGTAAATCATAAGTTTACTACCCCTAATAAACTTGTACCAGAGGCAGTAAACTTGCATAACAGTATCTCCAAAACCCAGTATACACATTAAAATAGTGAAAAATCAACTTAGATGGGAAAAATAAAGTTGACTACCCTTAGTAAACTTTTACTAAGGTAGTAAACTCGAGCAGATGAAGTGTGGGACCCCGCACGATTTAACCGTGGTTAATGGCGAGTTACTGAGGTTTAAGTCGCATTCGGTAACTTCGCGAGCTAATGACCACGTTCATTTTTGAGTTTTTCAAAGTTCTCCAAATACCTGATTTAATGACTCGATGTCATAGTACGTGTCGACACGAGTCTCCCGGTATTTTTGGATTATTTTTCGGAGCTTCGGTTTATTTTCTACGGATTTTTGAAGTTTCCGGTAACTTTTAATTATCAATCCGGTAAATCAGTTTTACCATTTACCCTTTTACTTTTCACCTTCTTTTAATCTGGACCGTCAGATCTTTCCAAGATCTGATCTCAACCGTTGGTTTCCCTATAAATAGGGGAGAGAGTTTTGACTCGGTCAAAACTCTCCCCTCCCCTTTCTCTCTCTCCCTCTCGACGCTTCCAGGCCGAGACTGAGCTCGACGGCGCTCCGCCGTCCGGCCACCAATGGCCGGCGGACCACCTCCAGAACTCCCCTCTCTTCCTCCTTTACTCATCCATACCCTTAGCTCACCGAGACAACCATCGTGCTAGGAGATCAGAGATCTAGCACCCCTGCACTCGGCGGTCAACGCCGGATTTCCGGCGATCCACGCGGCGGTTCGGCGCGTGGGAGGTATTGCTCTTCTTCTCTTCCTCTTCCTTCTCCTTGCTTCAGATCATTCGATTCGAACCTTACCTGAAATCTCTCTTTCCACTGTGTTTCACTGTTTCCTGGGTTTCGAGGCTAGCAGCTCCGGCAACCTGTTCTAGGTGTTCTGGCGAGTCGTGGACACCGGTGTGATGCCTGAGGAGGAGCTTGGAGGCAGCTGGCGAGGTTTTGGACTGAGGTAGTTAGCTGCTGGGTGTGATGCAGTTGTGGAGGAGCAGCTGGACTCGGTTCAGCGTGGCTCAGAGGGTGGAGTCCGGCAAGGAGAAGGCTGAGGAGCTGTTCGATCGAGGTGTGGAGGTGAGAGACAGTTTTCTGGTTTTTGAAAGCTACTGTGCTGTTGTTGGATTAGTTGCCGTTTTTGGTTGCTGCTGTTGATAATTTGAATTGATTCTGTTTCCACTGCATGTGATCTGCTACTGAATTGTTGGTTGTCGTTTTCGTTGTGTTGTCGAGAACTTGGTGATCGATTTACGGGGAAACTCCGGCGAAATTCCGGCAGGTTGACCGGAATCCGGTGACGATTCCGGTGATGCAGCGAAACCGGCAGAAATGCCGAGGAGGTAGTCTTTCGATCCTTTCAAAATGTGTTGTTTCCGTTTAAAGGAATTAAAGTTAAAGTAATCAGAAATTACGTAAGGAAACGTATAAAAACGGAAACTAACCGAAATTGGAAACCTTCCAAATTGGGAAACCTTCTATGTTTGGAAACCTGCTAATTTGGGAAACTTTCTATTTTGGGAAAGTTTCCATTAAAGGAAAGTTTCTATTTTGGGGAAAGTTACATTTTCAGAAAAATGGTTAAGTAAAGATTTGAAGTTCAACGAAGTTTAACACAGCTTGGTTAAATTGGTAAAGTGTTAAATTGTTATCGGAAAATGACAACTGGAATTTCTGAAAAATGTTAAGTTGACCATGTTAAGTAAAGTTGGTGTTTCACGTAAATCGGTAAATCGACTCTTGGTAAATAAATTGGTTAGTGTGACACGTTGGGTGTCCATAGTGATTCAACGAATTATTATGCGACGCCCTAACGTCAAGTTAAAGTGGTTAAAAGAGAAGTTCGGAAACTAAGTCAGACTTTCGGTAAATTGAGTAAAGAGTCGATAACTGGAAAAGAAAGTCAAAAAGGTTAAAATGCCATAAAAAGGAATTGGTTGGTCAACTTAGTCAATGCGGTCATTCCTGGTCAAACTAGGAATGTTGTGGTCAACTGAACTGTTATTGTTTCTTGGTTGCTAAGCTACTTTATTCTGCAGTGATTATTGGACGAGGTAGCTTACGCGGTGACCACGGTTCACCGAGACAGCTCCTGGAAGCTTGGAGCTTACGTGTGGAACGGCAATTCCAGGTAGGGAATCTGAACCCCTTTGGTAGTGGTTTTACATATGTATAAGAAAGTGCATGATTTTGTGTATGCTCATGGTCGATGCCTCGGGAAAGTTTTCTTTATATTAAATGATAAATGATTTATGATTGGGCCAAGAAAACCCGAGGCTAGACGTAAAGGATTTTTTTTTACGTCAATGTGAGATGTGTGGAACACCGTTGTCCTGATTTCCGGTGTGTGACCTGAGAGTGACGGGACCTAGTATCTAGCACTCCCACGGTGTCGAGACCGTGAACCTCCGGGGGGGCGATGCCCTGTTTATTTTAAATATCCCGCTTACGCTCGTCTCGTACAGAGTTAAGCGAGACGTAAGTGCGATGCGCTGTTTGGGCATTTAGCTGGAAATGGACACTCTCGCTACTATGTGTTTTCAAGCGCATAGGTAGTTGGCCCCGGTTTGCTGTGAAGACAAACCCGAGATTCGGTCATTGAGATTCGAAAGTCCTGCAGGCTGTACTTTTACATTGAGCGCTCTGGGCCCCTATGTTTTTAGCATACTGCACTGTTTTCCTAAAGGATATAAAATGATGGTTTTTGTGTGCCAAGGATTTCATAAATGGTTTTATACGAGCTCAAATCTATATGTATATATATGGTTTTTGGTTTTCAAACCTATCATTGGTGGGCCTACGTGAGCACGCGAGGACGACGCTCACCCCTACAACAGATTGTTTGCAGGTACTGTGACGGGAAAGAGAGAGAGCTATGTGTGGAGCTTCATTCCTTCCTCGATGTTCGGTCCAAGTGTACTCTCTATTCCGGTTTTACCCTTTGAGTCATTAACCAGAGCTTACTACATAAACAGTAAATGTGTCATCCCGATTTGTTAACCATGTTGTGTATTTTTATTGTTGTCGCTAAAGTTTTTAAATTGTCCCCTTTATTTTGACCACCTTCCGCGAAATTAGATTAACTCTGATGATTGTTTTAAGGATTTCATGTGGTGCCACTCAAAGTATTTAAAGTTTAAATTTTATTTTACTCACTAAAAAGCCTACGACTTTAGGTTAATAAGTTGTTGGCACGTCCTTCGGACGTGTTGGCTTCTTATTGGCTTAAATTCGTGGCTACTGTAGTTTACCCCCCCCAGGGGTGCTACATGAACAAACTCGATATATTGGTAGTAAATCATAAGTTTACTACCCCTAATAAACTTGTACCAGAGGTAGTAAACTTGCAAAACAGTATCTTCAATGCCCATTATATATACACATTAAAAATAGTGAAAATCAACTTACATACAAAAAACAAAGTTTACTACCGGTAGTAAACTTTTACTGAGGTAGTAAACTCGAGCAGATCAACAAACTCGATGCATTGGTAGTAAATCATAAGTTTATTGTCCTAATAAACTTGTACCAAAGGTAGTAAACTTGCAAAACAGTATCTCTAATGTCCATTATACACATTAAAAATAGTGAAAAGATCAACTTAGATGTGAAAAATAAAGTTTACTACCCTTAGTAAACTTTTACTAGGGTAGTAAACTCGAGCAGATGAACAAACTCGAGCGACAACGTCGGAATCCAAAGGCAGAGGCGGAGGCGGAGATCGTCAATCTCGGTCAGCGTGGCTATTCGATGCTGGTTGTGGGAGGAGGGACGGTTGAGAATGGCGCTAGATCAGGATCGTGCAGACGACATCAAAGAAAGATCATATTTAGATTTGATGTTGATCTTCCTACTCGTGTTGTTGCAGCGACTGGCGAGGAGGATGACTGGTTGCCAAATGCTACACCGCCGTCAATGATCCCAAAAGCTTTCTGAGGATCTGATCTGAAGGGATTAAAGGCTAGGCTAGTGTCGTCGTTTGTGGGTATGTGCGTCTATGCGTCGTCGAGGAGAGAGAGAGGGAGAAAGAGAGAGAGAGAGCATATCGAGAGAGGTGAGAGAGTGAAAGCAGATCGAGAGGGGTGAGAGGGTGAAGATGGGGAAGAGAGAGAGAGATTGAGAGAGCGGATCGAGAGAGGTGAGAGAGTGAAAGCAGATCGAGAGGGGTGAAAGGGTGAGGGTGGAGAAGAGAGAGATGAGTGATAAATATTTAGGTTAGGGTTAAAAAAGTCTTTTTTATCAAGATTAATTGAAATGAATAGGTCAAATCTGTTTTCATTAGAATGAGCAATCAAACCTTATAATTAGTATTATATGGTCCATTATTGTTTTTTATCCACGTGGTAGTTTATTATTAGTTTAATTTTTTTTATCAACTTATATCTAACAATAATTGTTGGAGTCAAATACTTATATCAATTGCTAAATCTCATAACTATGACTAAATTTAACAATAATTTTACTTACAGTTGGATCTAGATATTCTAATAAATCAGTTCTGCTTTGTAAAATTTATGAATAAATACTTATATATATATATATATATCAGAATTGATATATTACCTCAATCTAGAAAATATCATTACATACCCTCTCTATATTGACTATGGGTAGATAAAGAGTTTGTGATAGTACTTACAGTGACACATAGACTAGACCTAATCATTACAACTTTAAAGATTCGTAGAGGTAGCGAAACCCTCCTTTGATACTACGCTAGAGGCGCTACAAGTACATCTGGTGTGCACAAAAGACACCTAGGTTCCTAAAGACAATGACTTAATGTAGTAGATAAACTAAAACATAGTTGGATTGAGGCCCAACACCACAACTCATAAAATAGGCCTAATAGAGCATACCCATCAAAGAGAGCCACCCAAGGTCCAAAGCCTGTCATGTCGTGACCTAGCAAAACAGCCGCCGCACTTGAAGTTGCAACCACCTCGATCTATGTCTCTTCCTTAACTCACCTAAACTCGTTGCCATGTCCACACCGGACACCATGACATCATTTAGATCATGTCGCCTTTGCTCCACCTTCAGCTCCATGACAATCGGGAGGTCGACATCTACCGAAATCAACGACAAAATTGACCTTGAGAAATCTTGAACAACCTCCATGTTAGACGCTCTTAAGCATAGTGAGATCCTGTCTGGCAGCAAGACCAGATGGCCTAGACATGGCCAAAAGACCAATCAAGGCCACAACCACCGTCGGACGAGGCTTTGTTGTTAGAGGATTGCTGGACGAGGCTTGGTGATCACCGCCTCTCTTTTCCGTAACCAAATCACACATCAAATGCCTGCACATCCTCTCTTTGACCGAAACCAAGAGCAACAGATGATTAGATCTCAAATTTCCATCCCACAGTTGACCACTGAAGGTGATAAGGCAAGAGTCAAGCCAACCATCACGGCACTGCCGGATAGAGACAGAGTTTTTCTGTTTTTGTCAAGCGAAACGTATGAATTCAAGGAAATATTATGTATGCAGGTGGAGAGAGAGGAATTGAGTCTTGAAAATAAGTACTTTATTTTCCGGCCAAATTAAAATATTAAATCCCTTATTGGAGTCGCACTAGATAACAAGAAAAAAGAGAAGCCAAACACAAAAGACAGCGACAAGAGCAAGGAACCAGACCACCATTGATGTCGGATATGTGAGGCTGCATGAGTTAGGGGACAACACCAGAGTAGTTTCAGGCCATCATTGGCAGCATAGGCATCAGAGGCATTGGCATTGGAGGCTTGCAAGATGGCATTGGCGGCATCGCGGGCATTGGAGGCATCAGTGGCATATCATTCACGACTTTTGGTATAGGCCTCATGATTTTGGTAACGATTTAATTTCATGCTTTTGGCTATCTGCGACATCTCTTTCAGGAGTCTTGGTATTGGCCTCATGGCTTTTCTTGACTTTCATGTTTTTAGCTATTGGCGGCATCGGTCGCATTTCCTTCGCTGGTTTTTGTATTGCCCTCATGCCTTTGGTGACGACTTGCAACCCCTTCACTCTTCTCACTCTATGCACTAGCCTCATTCCTCGCTTGGTTAGAGGTACGGCCTTCCAGTGGCGTAGCCAGACATTTCATTTAGAAGGGTCAAATTTGATTAACGAAAAAATTAAATGATTTTCGGTTACTCTTTAGCAACAACACGATTTTGCTTAAAAAAGTGAAACAAACTTAATTTCAACAATATTCTTTATACCAATTCAAAATGAAAACGCACTCTCGAACAAACTATTAATTAATCTCCAATAAACTTCAGATTTTCAGAATTTCACTATGTTATTTTTGAGACATAATGTACGTCAATGTATGGTAAACATCAATGTGTTGTTTTCATTTAGCTTATTTATAAAATAAAATAAAATAATCATAAATGGAATTTAAAACATTAAATTACATATTAGTAGGGATTAATAAGGTAAGAAACTCTTGACACGGTTTATGTTAATTGGATTAAGTATTTAAAATAGTGTACATTATTATTATTTTATTTCATTATTATTGAAGAATATTAAAGACTGATAAAAAAAATTTTAAAGAAGAATGATCAATTTATGTTTCATTTTCTTTAATATCCGATACAAATTAAGAGAAGACAATTGACCCCCATACCCCCTCCCTAGCTACAACCTTACCACCCTCTGACCTTCTCCTGTAGCTGCACAAACCATGATCAGCACCGCCAAGCACGCCGCGAGTAACACTGCCGATGTGATCCGATTAGACGGCTAGTGGTTCAGTTGTTCTCTTTGCTTATATCTACTACGTATCATGCAGCATTGCAGCTCGGTGTTATATATAACATGGTGCATAACAATATCGGTCGGTCCAAGAAGTACCTCATTTCGTTACCAACAAAACGAAGACATTAGCTACAATATCATGGCAAACAAGGACTCTTTATTCTCAATTCTCCTCAGCATGATCGAAGTTTCAGTTGGAATTATCGTTTGTAATTTTCCCGGCCGGCCGATGCTGGGTGCCCTGATCAAATTCGTCGGTGCGATAAGAACACAGGAATCAGGCCCAATTCAAAAACGTGTACATTTTTAGGTCAGATAAATAGGCTCAACAATGTAAGGCCAAATTAGTCATTTTCTAGTCAGTGTAGGTAGTTGATAAAGCTTGATAACGCCAACAAACTAACTTCCACAAACCCCGCCGCTGCAACAAAACCTTCGCCGCCGTAATCCGGTCATCGCCGCCGTAGCTTCATTCAACCTATCCTATGCTCTTCTAATGGGCTCCACTTACGCCATCTCTCCCTGCTCTCATCCCAAGGTACTATCTCTCTTCTCTCTCTCTAACTCATTATTGGAATTTGAATCATCCTTTTCGATTTTCTCAGTTTCAATTGAGGCGGCTATTCGATTCCGACGGCTCCAAGAGTGACCTGTTCGGCTACCGCGCGCGCGGCGTTTACTTACCGCCGGTGTTTCCGTTAAGGAGGAGATGCTTGGTGGTGAAATCCAACGGCGGCGGTGCGAGAAGGCCGGCGAGTTCTCGAAGAGTGTACAGGGAGTCTCAGAGCGTCAGCTCTGTTGTTACTCCTGTCCAGCAGCTCGCTTCCTTCGTCGTTCCGGCGGCTTCTTTCTTCGCCGTGACTTTTGGTACAGCTTTTGCACTTGAAATGCTTGTTCTTCAGTAAATGTTAGCAATTTGAACTAGGAGGAATTTCTATGGTTTGTGTAATTTTACTATCTAGTTTTACTGTGGTTTTTGTATGAAAGGAGGATGAGGATGACGAGCATTTGGTGTGTGTATAGCGATTTTGTGAGTGAACTAATTGATGTTTTCAGCTGACAGTTATGTGGAAGCTGGTGGAGAAGCTTCTTGTTCCGAAGAAGGGGAGGATGACTTCGTCTGTAGACAGCAAGGCGCCTGAACAAGGAGGAATGAAGTGGTCGATTTCGGCAGGGTCGAATTTGTTGTCAGGTTTTGGTGCAAAGATTGAGAGAGAGTCCAAGCTCATGCTCAATGACTTTGCCAAGGAACTAAGGTCATTCAGTAGCGTGGACTTGTCCGGTAGATTTACTTACTATAATGTTTATTCACAATTTCAGGCTTTTAAGAAAATATCGGCTGAAAAGTTGATATTCTACTTTTCCACTAAGGCACTTAGTTGATATTCTTCTTGAATTTTCTTATATTTTTAATAAGAGGTTTCCGTATAATCTTTTCTACTTCTCATCTTGGATGGTAAAAGTGTAAAACAATGATAAATACTAATTGTTCTTGTGGAAACACTTTATTTTTGGCAGGGCGTAACTTTGGAGATGAAGGATTATTTTTCCTCTCTGAGAGTTTGGGTTACAATCAGGTTTCAATCTTTTACTCAAATAGTTTAGCTGTGGTCCTATTGTGTATATAATTTTGTTGATCTCATTGATTTGTGAAGTTGCGTACATTTGGACTGTGCAGATGCAATCATTCCAATTTTTCTTTATGATTTTGTAGTATATTTACGGTTCATTCTTATATTATATGCCAGACGGCTGAAGAAGTAAGTTTTGCTGCAAATGGAATAACTGCTACCGGAATAAAAGCCTTTGATGGTGTTCTTCAAGCTAACATCATGTTAAAGACTCTCAATCTCTCTGGGAACGCTATTGGAGATGGTGGAGTAAAGGTTGGTATAAACTGTTCTGTGGATAGAATTGCTTGATACCATTAAATCAGAGCTAAATGTTGCATGATATTCTCTTGTTCACAGTTGCTCTGTGATATATTGGTGAACAATAATGCCATTCAAAAGCTGCAGTTAAACAGTACTGACGTCGGGGATGAGGTTAGCTTAGTTGCATGAAAACTAGTGTTATGATGACAAAATACATGAGCTTTCAGCTGTAAGAGAAGAGACTTTCCACCAACTACATGTTTAACTTGTTGATCGCTTTATTGTACAGGGTGCAAAGGCTATTGCAGAATTATTGAAGACAAATTCAAGTTTGCGTGTTCTTGAGCTTAACAACAATATGATTGACTACTCTGTAAGGAATTACGTCCAGAGATTATAGTCTTAAATGAAATTAATCACAATTGAGTAACTTTTCTATTTATGATTTTTATTTGGAAATGGAGGTAGGGATTTACAAGTCTTGCTGGAGCTCTTCTTGAGAACAGTACACTACGGAACTTACATTTAAAGTTTGTGACATCTCCTATTTTTTCTTTGAATCATAACTTCTTTCAGATGTTCTGATATAATTTCTGGCTAGGTAGCTTTCTAAGTTAAGAAGTTTATATTAGTAGCACCTAACTTTCGTTCTTTCTTTCGGACGTTCTATTCATGTTAAAGTGGCAACTATGGTGGAGCCTTGGGCGCCAATGCTTTAGCTAAAGGACTTGAAGGGAACAAGTCTTTAAGGGTACATGACTCATTCATTTCTGTTCTGCCGTTTCAAATTGCACAATTACTCTATTATTGTCCAGTGAGTTTGGCAATGTTATGATATGCTTTATCTGTAAATATGTTGCTGCTTGTAATTTTGATATATGAACTTGCAACAGAAACAAAACGGTATCCATTGTAAGATCTCCCAGATTAATGCGATGGGTGTACATGCAGGAACTCCATTTACATGGAAATTCTATTGGAGATGAAGGAGTGAATGCTTTGATGTCGGGTCTAGCCTTACATAAAGGTCTGCACTTTGCTCTGTCAATTGCAACTTTTAGTCAACAAACTTTTTTTGCACTTTATCTGATATGAGAATTTTCTTAGGTAAACTGACTCTTTTAGACATCGGCAACAACTCAATTAGTGCAAGAGGTGCCTTTCATGTTGGTGGATACATCAAAAAGACAAAGAGCTTGCTATGGTTGAACCTTTACATGAATGACATAGGGGACGAGGTAGAGTTTTCAAGTTGTTAACTACTTCTGTTATATAGTTAAGTTAGCCGATATGTTATATTATTATTGCATTCGTTGTTTAGTCAGTGGAGTTGGATCATTTACAGTTTTGACTAGATTAGGGATACATCTGTTTCTTCATTTTAAGGTTATAGTCTTTTATGATACTGCTCCTGCTATCACTGTTCAAATTTTGCTGACCTATGACAACCTTAAGATAGAAAAGTGTGATAACCTAAATTCTAATCTCTGGAACTGAGTTCATTGTGAGGTGAGCCACACAATGTGATTGAATTGCCTCAATACTGAAACCCTTCAAACCACGTCTGTTTTTTATTTATTATTTTTTTTAAAAGCAAAACTACTGTTCTTCATCGGTGTAAATTTGGATAATTTGTAGGGAGCTGGACACATTGCAGATGCTTTGAAGCAAAACAGGACGATAACAACCATAGACTTGGTGAGAAAAGTGCACTTGTTAGAATCATTAAATGCAGCTTTGAATTTTATTTATTTATTATATTTTTTTGAAGAGTTCCTTTATATATTCACTGTTTAAGTATGGGGTCATTCTTACAGGGGGGAAATAACATCCATGTTGAGGGAGTGACTGCATTAGCTGAGGCATTGAAAGATAATTCTGTTATTACATTTGTAAGTCCTTCCTCCTTTTACGTATTCTTTTTGTTTAGATTTTTGAATGTAACTGCATACAATTCTCTCTCATATCTGTCTGTCTTTGTATCAGTTGGAAGTTGGTTATAATCCCATTGGACCAGATGGGGTGAAGGCTTTATCTGAAGTTCTCAAGTTTAATGGAAACATAGAAACCCTTAAGCTTGGGTGGTGCCAGGTAATTTGTTGTTTTGAACATGCTTTACTATTTCTGGATCTGGGTTTTTTTGTAAATGTTTTGAAAATTAATAGGATCTTTTAACAATGTAATAGAAAATTTATTGCAGATAGGAGCAAAGGGTGCCGAGTTCATTGCAGATATGTTGAAATATAATACCACAATACGTGTTCTGGACTTGAGGGCAAATGGACTACGGAATGAAGTTAGTTTATGTGGATAAAAACTGTGATGACTTTCGCATTAAGCTATTTGATTACTCATATCTCATGATAACTTCAAATGTACAGGGTGCATCTTGCCTCGCTCGCAGCTTAAAGGTGGTCAACGAAGCTTTAACTTCATTGGATTTAGGCTTCAATGAAATTAGGGTATGTATCGACTCTGTTTTCTGATCCTTTATCACAGATCAGTTGTATCTTGCACTATTTGATACTGGTATTGTATCCAGGATGACGGGGCTTTTGCAATTTCTCAAGCATTGAAGGCTAATGAAGATGTGACAGTCACATCTTTGAACCTTTCAAGTAACTTCCTCACCAAATTTGGGCAGGTATCCCTCTCATCCTCTTCTAGGAGGTTTCATTGGGTATTAACTTTTTTATTTCTATTTATTGCTTGTCTTGATAAACTTTTGCATCATGCAGAGTGCTTTGACAGATGCAAGAGACCATGTATATGAGATGAGTGAAAGGGAAATCAACATATTTTTCTAGAAGACTTATTAGACTAGAAATGTGTACCGAAAACAGTACCGTTCTTTTGGTTCATTCTTTTAGCGAGCATCGTTAAGAATTCCAAACTTCCGAGTTCTTATCAAGTTCCAGTATCTAGGAACATTTGGAAATTTTGGCATCCAGAGATCATAGTTAGGCGTGTCAGTAATAGGTATGATTACAAGTTCTTTTCGTACGGGGTCGTTTTTCACTAGAATTCAAATAAAGTTTACCATCTCAAGTTCTGTAAGGATCCAGTGTCACATTCTCGTGTAGTTTATGTACATTATGCGAGAATATGGATAGCATTCTTGTCGCTATATATACATCTCATTGGTGTCTGATACAGAGCATCATTTCCGGTGTATCTACTAGCGAAAATCAGTCCACATATTATCTGAACATTTGGATTGAAGTGCTTAATTCGTGGCTTTTTCTTAGAAACAGCATCGATGTCGTGGCTGGCCGCAACTATTATATATTATGGAGAGCCTTTGACTCGCACTGATGCATGTATGTGTCTCGCGCTCATCCATTTCTGGTGAGGTTGCGTTGCCTTGCTGGTGCTGGTTTGGCTCCTCTTGGAAATACTAGTGTAGACAGATATCGTTTCGATTTTCGTGCTCTAGGATAGAGCCATGGGTCTCATGACTCGCATTCTTCTTGTACTATGATTTGAACACAAATCCAAAATGTGTCCTGAAGGTCATTAGTTGTACCAATTGTGGTAGACAGTTGCTGCGCATGGACAGACTTCTTACTCTGTCAGTCGTGGACTCGAGTCTTGAAGGTTCGAAACTTGGTAGATGTGAGTCTGGGAGGTTTAGGAGTTACTATCGAAATCAATGTATCAATACATTAATGAATCTCAAACAGATAAGGGTCTTGTAATTTAGTGACTAAGTAGGAGGATTCCAGCACAAGATGAGCTTAGAATACGAGGACGACGTCTCACACGTACATCCATCCCTTACGGGCAGATATCCCTCCAACTGTAGAAGAGCTGGCCTCTGCTACATTCTCAGTAGTCATTTCACTTCACTGCTTCTCTCTCCACCTCATCCGATTCACCAAGACTCGTAATAGCTTTCGTAACAATATTGACCTTTTATTTAGATATTCGACTCTTGCCGCTCGATCACTGAGACCAAAATGTCGTCATTCTCTCAACCCAGAAAGCAAACAAATACACAAATCTGTTAGTCCGATTATCCCATGTTGGTGCTCATGGTTGTGGCATGGCCATTTGTGGCCCACAATCTGCCTCGGAAATTTGAGCTGCTACTACATGCATATATGACGGGGCAAGATAGTAACTACACTAAACCATCACGGCTATATAAAGGGAAAAGTGGTCGTTGTAGTTCAAGGCTTCAAGCCCCCACAATTTTGTATTTGCTCATACACTGACTTTGGAATAGCAGACTAGTTTCAAATGACGTCGCGGTTGCTTCTTCTCGCGGTGGTTTTGGTGTTCTGCATAGCGCAGGTTTCAGCTGATGCCGAGGTGGAAGACCATGAAACACAGGTTCAATCACCACCTCCTTCTATCATCTCTTAGTTTTGCTCCGTTTCAAATTTGAGAGTTAGCAATTACCAACTATTTGTTATGATTTGCAGGCAGTGGTAGTGAAGGGACCTAACAGAAGAGCGTTACCGTTTCTGGGTATGTGCCCTTAGAACTTTTTATGGTTGTTACGCCATATATGGTGGTGTTCGTATGATGAGATCGATGACTAAATTTGTATGTTTGATACTGTTTCTGTCAGACTGTGAAGGGCTATGCAGGACTCGTTGCAGCTTGCACTCAAGGCCAAATAGGTGCAACAGGGCATGTGGAACTTGCTGTGTAAGGTGCAAGTGCGTTCCTCCGGGAACCGCCGGTAACAGAGAGGTCTGTGGATCATGTTACACTGATATGACCACTCATGGAAACCGCCTCAAGTGCCCTTAAAATCAGTGGCTTTCCATCTTTCAAAATATCCGGGAAAGTGAGAAATCTAGATGATAAAATAAATAATGTTGTTTGTGTTGTATACTAGTTTCGCTTTTCATATGTTAATGGATTTTTATGTTTCGTCAATCTACCATGCTATTGGGATCGATGAACACTGTTTGTCACTTGGATTTTATAAGATATAATTTGTTGTATTTTGACTATTTTCAGTTTCGCCATCTCAACTGTAACTTCACCAGCGTGAAAATGAAAACAGAGTTCTGTCTAATCCTACAGAAATGAACTTGATTACAAGGTTCAATTGCAAGAAAGTGATGATAATGAATCTGATGATGATCCAACTATACTATAAACATACTATACATACTAGCTAGTATTATTGTTGTTGTTGATGATCTTGGACGGATACAAGTCCTACAACCAGCTATCAAAACTTGACTACTAGACCAACATATAGCCCCTCGTTGAAAGAAGGTTTCCTAACCAGAGGGGGAACTATATATCAGCAACTAAACAAGGTGGGTGTATTATGTGTAGTATGAAATGTTTTGCTATTTAGTATTATGTAGGTATCTCTACATACCTCATATTTAGTATTTGGTTGCTATATATATATGACATACATCAAGGAGTGAATTATCCGGACGGTTTACAGTATAGTTCGCGGCTTAATGTGTGTCATACAAATATGGATAGAATTTTCATCTATTCAAGAAAGAATAAAGTATCAAATAATTATAACCCATATAATATTATTCTTTTCTACTTAAATATATACAAGCCTCTATCTTAGATCTAAAACGATCATGCAGAGACATTTCTATCTTTACGGCGCTCAGCAACAAGACACTAGTAGACGAAAAGGCTCATGTGAATTCGTCGCATAAGAACAATTTTTCGTCACATAAGACCTTAAACCATGAAAAATTTGTCGCATTAGATTTATGCGACGAAAACGTAAATTTGCGTTTCATAAGTAACCCTTAAGAGTTTTCGTCGCATGAGTACCCCTTAAAAAACAAATTCGTCGCATAAACTTATGCGATGAAAAAAATCCGTCGCTTAAAAATTTTTAATAAATAAAAAATTAAATTAACTTAATTAATTTGATTTTTAATTTTTTAATTAACTTTCTTTTTTCATTAATTTTTTTTATCGGAGCAAGGGGCGGAGGAAGAAGAAAAGTGGGGTGGTGGTGGATGAAGAAGAAGAAAAGTGGGGGAGGGGGGAGGGGTGATGGTGGTGGAAGAAGAAGAAGAATGGGGGAGGGGGTGGTGGTGATGGAAGAAGAAGAAGAATGGGGGAGGGGGTGGATATATATATATATATATATATATATATATATATATATATATATTTTCATCATTGTTAATTTGCATATTACAAAATACAAGTTGTGGATTCTGATCATGCATGTTCGTGATTACAGGCTGCCAAAGGAGTAGCAAAGCTCTGGCCAGCAAAGTTGATAGGCCCGATGGTCCCTTCAGCATATTTGGATGGTCAGATTAAAGGGGATAGAGGCTATGGAACAAGTTTATGGAAGCCCCTTGACGAAGAATGCACCGACTGGCTAGAAACAAAGGCACCAAATTCAGTGGTGTGTCTCTTTTGGAAGCATGGTGTCCCTAACTGCAAAGCAAATGGAAGAGTTTGCGTTGGGCTTGAAAGAGAGTGGGGTGCATTTCCTGTGGGTGGTAAGAGCATCTGAACTGAGTAAATTGCCAAATGAAATCATTGAGTCAGTAAAGGAAAAGGGTCTGCTAGTGACTTGGTGTAACCAGCTGGAAGCCTTGGCACATGAAGCAATTGGGTGCTTTGTGACTCATTGTGGTTGGAATTCGATACTCGAAGGGCTCAGCCTTGGGGTTCCGATGGCTGCAGTGCCAAAGTGGGCTGATCAAATGACTAATACCAAGTTTGTGGCGGCGATTTGGGAGGTTGGAGTCAAAGCCAAGGAAGATGATGAGGGCATTGTGAGGAAAGAAGAGTTTGTTGGGTGTCTGAAGTGATGGAGGGAGAGAGAAACAAAGAGATCAAGAAGAATTCGAGTAAATGGAGGGAGTTGGCTAAGAAGGAAATCAGTGAGGGGGGAAACTCAGACATTTGCGTTAATGAATTTGTAGCTCATATGTGTGCTAATTAATCAGACAGGTTGGCTTGTCAAGATCTCGACATTCCTGAATGGCAAGGATTCTGATTCTCTAAATCAATAATAAGGATTGCGTCTCATTATTAGCATAAAAGGTCAAATACGTGTAAAACGTTGTTGCCGTCTCGATGGCCTTCCCTCAACGCAATAGTTGCATCAACTTTATTTGATGCTCTTCCCTCTTTCACTCATCTTTCAACCAAAAAAAATGCAGAGATGTCCATTCAGAAAAAAGAATGACATCTCAAATCCAATAGGTAAAAGCTAAGAGCATCTCCAATCAGTTAGGCAAAAAGAATTGTCAAATTTAAATTTGACACCGAACATGAACTTGTCAAAATTGACAAACTTCTACCCCAACCGAATAGGCAAATTTAAATAATATAATATACTTTTTTTACATTATAAAATATAAACTTCTCTTTCTTATCTCTATCCATTCTCAAATCTGCAACGCATATCTTCTTCCTTCTATTTCGTGTATCTTCTTCTGTAAGTTCAGATCTTCTTCTTATCTTCCCTAAATTATAGTATCCATACACAACCCATGAAAAATAAAAGACTGAAGACAACGTATCCAAGGAAATCAAGCTTTTGAAATTCTATCTACTTCCAGTTGTGATTTTGGGGGAAATTGGTGGGTTTTATGTGGGATTTTATGGGTATGGAAGCCGGTTTTGATGTTCTTGATTTATTTGGGTTGATGTTCTTGATTAATTTAGGTTTTGATGTCTGAGAGGCGTAGAAGAGTAGAAACGAGAAGCAAAGGAGAAAGAAAGGGAAGAGGGAAACAATAAAAAAGAAATGGCATGTTATGTCGGTGGAGTCAAATTTGACATTGAGGAGGCCATAGTCAAATCCACATAGGAGATGACTATTCAGTTAGCGGTGTTTTCACGCTGTCAAATTATAGCCGTTGAGGGCCACGTTGGATTTGCATAATCGATTGGAGCTGCTCTAAGGATGTGTAACTTGACATCAGCCATTCTAATGACGGCAAGAGCTACCAAAACTGTTTGGACATAATATTCAATCCAGCTCAAACAAAAAGCTAAAATTTAATTTGCGTCTACCGGGTGAACCGTGTTCACAAAATATGGTTATTATTATTAAATTTATTATGAAACAAAAATCCTTCTACGCACCAATGTGCAAGTTTGCGGTCATTTGAAATACATGAATGATGAATCAGATTCAGCCCTGTATTGTCAACAAACCACTAAACGATGATGATGACGATGATGACTTATGCATGTGTTCAAGTTTTTGGGTATGTAGGGAGCAGTATACTGTGTGATCGATCTGCTGCTCGTGTATTTGCACATGTTTAATGCGGTAATGTGTATCTGTGCTACTATGAAAAAAAGAAGAAAATATCTTATACCAAGTCATCTGGTACGTGAAGGCTTACGTTAGATTGTACTACGTCACCTTGATTATCAAATCATTTCAAAATTGTCTACCTCACAGCAAGTCACAGTGTCTAGCGTAATCGGAGATCCTGGTCTCACTTACTTACCCAACTATGTCTAACGTACTTGGTGTCCTTTGTACATTTCCAAGTCTATATAATGGTACCTGGCCATGTTAAAAGCTCAAACCAAATACAAACCGATTAAGCAGACTGAAAATGGAGAATCCCAAACAATGCAGAGGTCATGTTGTGGTGCTTCCTTATCCTAGCCAAGGCCACATCAACCCTCTCGTCCAGTTTGCAAAGCGTTTGGCTTCTAAAGGCGTCAAGGCTACTTTAGCCACTACCAGTTACACTGTGAGCTCCATTTGTGTCCCTAACGTTGAGGTTGAACCCATTTCCGATGGGTTCGACGAGTCTGGCTTTGCTCAAGCTGCGGATGAAGAGACGTTTCTTCAGTCGTTCAAGGCCAACGGCTCAAGAACCCTATCTCAAGTCCTGAAGAAGTTTGAAGACTCTGAGTTCCCAGTGAACTGTGTTGTGTATGATTCATTTCTGCCCTGGGCTCTTGATGTGGCCAAGGAGCATGGCATATATGGAGCTTCCTTTTTCACCAATTCAGCCAGTGTGTGTAGCATTCTTCTTCACATTCACCATGGTCTTATTTCTCTGCCGTTTAAGCTCGAAGGCATGCCCTTGTCGCTTCCTGGCTTGCCTCCGCTCGACATTGCTGACCTGCCTGGCATGCTTAAGAAGCCAGATAGTAACCCAGCTTACTTGAGGATGCAACTGAATCAGTATTCAAACGTACACCAGGCTGACCGGATCTTTGCAAATACTTTCCAAGCACTAGAAAGCAATGTATGGCTATTTATTTAAGTTAAATGTCCATTAAATGACTGATATATTTCACAAGAACATTACGCTTCTCATGTATACTATCAACATTGCATATGATAATTGTTGCTAGTACTAATTTGGGTTTTGAATTGTTCCATTTCAAAGGCTGCCAAAGGAATAGCAAAGCTATGGCCAGCGAAGTTGATAGGCCCTATGATCCCTTCAGCTTATTTGGATGGTCAGATTAAAGGAGATAGGGGATATGGAGCAAGCCTATGGAAGCCTCTTGGTGAAGAATGCATCAACTGGCTGAAAACAAAGGCACCTAAATCAGTGGTGTATGTCTCCTTTGGAAGCATGGTGTCCCTGACAGCAGAGCAGATGGAAGAGTTTGCGTTGGGCTTGAAAGAGAGTGGGGTGCATTTCCTGTGGGTGGTAAGAGCGTCTGAACTGAGTAAATTGTCAAATGAAATCATTGACTCAATAAAGGAAAAGGGTCTGCTGGTGACTTGGTGTAACCAGCTGGAAGCGTTGGCACATGAAGCAATTGGGTATTTTGTGACTCATTGTGGCTGGAATTCAATACTTGAAGGGCTCAGCCTTGGGGTTCCAATGGTTGCAGTGCCAAAGTGGGCTGATCAAATGACCAATGCTAAGTTTGTGGAGGAGATTTGGGAGGTTGGGGTCAGAGCCAAGGAAGATGACAAGGGAATTGTGAGGAAAGAAGAGTTAGTTGGGTGTTTGAAGGAAGTTATCGAGGGAGAGAGAAGCAAAGAGATGAAGAAGAATTCAAGTAAATGGAGGGAATTGGCTAAGAAGGAAATTAGTGAAGGGGGGAGCTCAGACAAGTGTATTAGTGAATTTGTGGAGCTTCTGGTGCCTGCTAATAAGAATTCAGAGGCCAAGGCTTTCCTGAAGGATTAGACAGAACATATTCTACCTATTGAGTCATTCTCTGCCTAGCTTTGTGAGTGAGACATTAACAGCATAGATCGTTTTACCATGTTTCTGCCTTAAGTGTTTAGTTGGTGCCTATCTCAGTATTGTCATTGATCTTCAGTTATATGTATTCTTAGGGCGTCCTGACACCCTAGGTTTCAATTGTTATGAGGTTTATATAATTTCTATCATGGAAAGAACCTATCATAATGATAGAGCTATTATGTAGTGAGGGTGAACAAGTTCCTTTTGATTCGAGTAAAAATGATACATCAAGTTAAAAGCTCTACATCGTTATGAAAACAGTTGAATTTTATAAAGATCATCAGTGCATGCCTCTTTACACATGAATTTCCTCCTAATCAAGCTTTTTATACTAGAACATCCTCTTACATATCTAAATTTTGCCTGTGATTTTTGTTAGACATGTAAACATAAAAGAATTGTATCAGTTTCATGTTTAATAACTTCATCAGCAACCTGCGGTTTAACAAAAATCAATCAGGATGTAACTTAAGTCTACTAACCAATCCAGTCTATGCTAGAGCCCTCTGTTCAGCAGCCGATGAGTCCGTGATTCTTTTCAAAGCTGCTGCAAGTATGAAAATGAAACAATCAGGATCCAAGCAGCATATATCGTTAACCATAACATAATGCAGAAGCTGCAATATTGCAATTATACAAGTTTTATTTAACACCAGATCTTGATGTTATTTAGACAAAATTACCTCTCTTCTTAATCTTATTCCGGAAACTTCTTTTCCTGCTAAATGCTGTCTCCTGCACAAACAAGAAAGCAAACTAGTCATTACCAAGGTGCAACTAAAAGATTCCATTGTGAGCCAGAACACAACAAAAACAAAAACATATGCTATCCATTATCTTAATATAATAACTAGGAGGCTCAAAACCAACACATCTTCACTCATATTCTATGTTTTCTTATCACACAAAATAATAATAATAATAATAATAATAATAATAATATCAATACTGTAAGGTTTCTACACTTACCACAGGCAAATCAAGTTCCCCTGATCGACGAACTGCAGCAACCAAATCCCGGTTGGATTCATTAAACATACTAGTTACAAGTCCATACTGACCAGCTCTAGCTGTGCGACCAACCCTGTGTATAAAATCTACAGCAGAAGTAGCAAAGTCTGCCTGTAAGGTGATGCCAAGAGTTAGTTCCAATATACTCTACAAATCACAGTTCCAATATACTCTACAAATCACCAATGAATGAGTTAAATAATTAGATCAAGGCCTAAAAAGTCATAAGGTATGCAAGAGAGAAAAGTATTAGAGACCACATAATGAATGAAGAATAGAAAATATAAAATTAATCACCAGGAACTTTAGCTATAGTCGTAAATGGAAGCCTTTGATCATCTATGGTCTTCATTTCTAAGCACATGAAAATAGAAAGCCGACTATTCAACAACCGAAGGCACACCTGAATAACATGTGATACATTTGGAATGTCAATACCACGTGCAGCAGCATCAGTGCAAATAAGAATTCCACCTTTCTCTTGGAAATCAACCAATGTCTTTGCACGGTCTTCCAAGGAGCAGTCTTTATGGTAAAGGTAGCATTCAATCCCAGCACTCGTCAATATTTTAGCCACTGATTCCACAGCATCAACAGTATTTGCAAATACCATTGTGCGGCATTGACCAGAATCAAATTCCACTGATCTGGATTTAAATCCATGACTCACAGCCTTTATAAGTTCATCCACCTGAGTATCAAATGTTGTTTCAATCCACCTTTGCTTTAATCTGAGAACAGAAGAGACAAACTATCAACACTCACAACCAAACAGATCAAAGTTGAAACATCTAATACCACAAAACAGACTCAGAGCAAAACCAAAACTATAGTATAAACTATTCTAACATATCAGATAATGAGGAAAAGGGCAAGGAAAAATATTGAACAATACTGGCAGCTGAGAAATGGGGCAGCACCTGGGATTGTGACAATGGAGGCAGTTTCCGTTAACCCAAATGGCATCTGTAAACATCTTTTTCAACACTGCCCCGGCAGTTCTCTTCCCATTTGATGGAAGAGTGGCTGCGACAAATATGTACTGTTTACCTGTGATGCATGGATACGGCTAAAAGTATTGAATTCTGTATCGTATTCTACATAAAAAAAGAGTTCATGTTGATCGCCAGTTGGAACCGATTAAGCATTCATGGCAACAAAAGGGTGTTAGTGTGTGTAGTGATGGGTGGTCAGATTCTCAAAGAAGACCACTCATCAATATTATGGCAGCTTGTGAATCCGGAGCTATGTTTCTGAAGACAGTGAATTGTGAGGGTGAATCCAAAGACAAACACTTCATTGCTGACTTGCTCATTGAGAGTATATTTTGGATATTGGTCCACAACATGTTGTCCAAGTAATCACTGATAATGCTAGTAGTTGTAAAGCCGTCGGAGTCATAGTTAATGCTAGATTTCCGCATATCTTTTGGACTCCATGTGTTGTGCACACACTTAATCTTGCTTTGAAGAACACATGCACACCTTCTTCAGCTCCTGGAAATAAGGATGTTTATGATACATGCAATTGGATTACTAATATTGCGGATGATATGTGGTTTATAAAGAATTTTATTATGAGCCATGGTATGAGGTTAGCTATGTTTAATGAGCATTCAAACTTGAAGATGTTGTCTATTGCCGATACTCGTTTTGCTTCCGTTGTGGTGATGCTTAAGAGATTTAGGAAGATAAAACAAGGGTTAGAAAGGATGGTGATAAGTGATCAGTGAGACGTTTATAGAGATGATGATGTGGGTAAAGCAAGAGCTGTGAAAGATATGATATTGAATGATGATACTTGGAGGAAGATCGATTACATACTTGCCTTTACATTGCCTATATATGAGATGCTTCGGTGGAGTGACACAGATGAGCCATGTCTTCACAAGGTATATGAGTGGTGGGACAATATGATTGAGAAAGTAAAGGTCGCTATCTATAAAGAAGAAGGTAAAGAACTTGACGAGCCTTCAGAATTTTATGATGTGGTGTACAACATTTTAATATCAAGATGGACAAAGAGTTCATCACCTCTTCATTGCATGACACATTCATTGAACCCGAGGTAAATTAGATATACTTATTTGAGATTTAGTTTTACACTTTTATTACTTTAGATGTAACTATGAATCAATAATTTTTTGTTATATTGAATTTGCAGATATTATAGCATGGAATATCTAAGTGGAGCCCTTAATCGTGTCCCTCCACATCAAGATGATGAGATTTCAAAAGAACGAAAAGAATGTCTCAAGAAGTACTATGCTAATGAAGAACAAAGACGAAGTGTGAATGAGGAGTTTGCCTCTTTTTCGGCATGCTTGGATGATTTTTCAAACCCTGATTCTATCAATGATAGAGGTAAGATTGCACCGGTGAAATGGTGGGTTGTCCATGGGTCTAGCACACCAAATCTCCAGAGGTTAGCTTTAAAGCTACTATGGCAACCTTGTTCTTCCTCTTGTTGTGAAAGAAATTGGAGCACCTACAACTTTATACACTCTTTTAGAAGGAACAGAATCACTCCACAAAGAGCTGAAGATCTAGTGTTTGTGCATAATAATCTTCGTCTTCTTTCTAGAAAAACTCCAGAATATAAGCGTGGAGACATGTGAGATATTGGAGGAGATAACTTTGATTCAATGGATTTGGTTAATGGTGGCATGCTTGAGGTGGCCAGCCTCTCTCTTGATGAACCAGACTTTGAGGGTGTGATCTTTGATGATGCTTGAGTTGGACTTATTGTTGTTTCTTTTACTTGAACTTTGTTGTTTATTTTGCTACAACTTTGCTATTTATTTGCTTAAGACAATGTTTTTGAAGTTTGAATTTCTGATTCGTTACATTTTTTTAGTTAAATAGATTTATTCATATATTAATTTTTTATTTTAATATATAAAAACGTACCCGTATCCTACTTTTTTTAAAAAAACTCGTATCCCGTATCGTATCGTATCCGCACCCGTATCACGTATCCGTGTCCGTGTCCGTGCATCATAGCTGTTTACTGCGTGTATAAGTTTTTCTCACTCTTCTCCAGTCTCTATATCTGACCTTCCCAGTCCCAGCCTCCTCACGTGAATCATCAATATCATCTTCAAGGTTTTCCTCGTCTTCTGAGACAGCTTCAGTCTCTATATCTTCTTCATCTCCCGAACTAAAATGCAATGAACTTCCCGATTCCAAGTCTAATGGAAACTCTGTTGCAGATCCATTAGATTCATTTGAGCGGGACAAAAGCTTTTCATCAAACCGGAGAAAGTTTATAAGACGAATGACCTTATTTTGGTAACCCCCATTGAGAAGCATATCTGCTTCATCAAACACCTGTAAATGCCGAAGTAGACATATATCATGAGATTTTACCTTTTATGAATGTCACATTGGATATGTGATCCAAAGGAGAAAGTATACTGATACACAATGAAAGAAACAGAAAGTTACCACATATTTTACACGCTGTGTAAACTCCATGCGACGAAACTTATATTTGTTTGGGTCAACATTATTCAGAAGAGCCGCAGGTGTTGAAACAACAATATCAGGATCATTAACTGGCCAGCCCTGCAATCAAAGTTAGAAAGATAAGAACATCCCTATAGCAATAACAGAAATGCACAACTCTTCATACAACCGTTCATTACTGAATAAGACCATCAATACCTGTCGACCACAAAGTGATGTAGCTCTCAGAAGCGGTTCACCATTGTCATCACACAGACCATTGGCCATTCGAACCACTTGATCACACAGTGTTACATTTGGACAAAGCACCAGAGAAATCTTTCGGACGGAGGACTCTCCTTGATCAGAATCCTCAGCAACATTCCCAGACTCTTCTTGCTCATTACATAGCTTATCAATTATAGGGACTAGAAAACTGTGTGTTTTACCACTACCCGTTTCAGCTGCAACAATCACATCCTTCCCTGAACGTATAGATGGTATGCAAGCTGCCTACAATGCAAAACCCACTACCTCAATTCACAGTTCAAAAGTGACTTCACATATTTGCTTTTTGTTTATAGTATGAATGTAAAGTTCAAACCTTTTGAATCATATCACATAGTTGCTAATGTTTACATCAGTATGTGAATGTAAAGTTCAAAACTTTGAACTATGCTTCAGTTTCCATTAAGATCCAATTGAACCAACATATCAGAAAACCCAAATTTCCATTTTTAAGTAGTAAAGATTGAAACTTGAGAAGAAAACAAGAGATGGGTACCTGAACAAGAGAGGGTTGGCCGAGGCCGGCATTGAAGAGAGCTTGAGAGACCTTATCCGACAAACCAAGTGAAGTCCACGAAACTTTTTCTTCGGCGAAAAACGTGTCTCCTCCCTTGGCGGCGGCGGTGGCGTAACGGCGGGGGTAGTTGAGCCAAATCAAGCTGATACGAGCTGGGGATGAAGGGTTGGAGAGAACAGAGTAGGAGTGTCTGAGTTGGGTTAGCAGTTTAGGTGGGGAAGATGAGAGGAACATAGTTGTGGCTGTTAAACGATGAAGCATCATTTTGGGGTTCTGGTGAGGGGCTAAAACCCTGGAGTTGGAGGATTGGGTTTAGGAAATATGGACGAGCGGGAGAGTTTGTGATAGGGTGACAGGGGATATGGGTGCCTACTTGTGACTGACGCAAGCAAGTCCGTCGGATTCAGAGCTATAAGAGTTTTTGGACTGTCACCGGTAAATGGTGAGTTTAGGCTTTAGGGCCTTTTTGGGGTCGACAGTAAACGTGCTCAATCGTCAAAAATACTGCATCCAAACTGGTTGGGAACTTGGGATGGACGCCACCAACTTAATATTATGAATATATTAAATGAGATCTATTCAGAAAATTTTATTTTAATAATTTATTACACTTACTTTTTAATCATATTTTTTTTATCTTAAGCATTCAGTTTATAGATCTAGATCACTTTTACAAATTTTCAGTTAAATTAGTGATCGTTAAGGAATCGAAATAGGTCAAATCAATAGATGATTCAAATATGTCAAACAAGAACTGTTCAAGTTTATAATCGGTGAATCACATTTATAAATGTCTTAACGATTTTCAATTTGTATGAAAATTTGTAGAGATATGAATATGCAAACTAGACGGTTGAGATGTGAATATGCGATTGAAAATAGAGTGAAACGAAAAAGTCTTAAACTAGTCTTCAACAAGAAAGTCCTTAATAAAACCCTTCTCATGAAAAGATATTTGTATAGTTTGGTCTGTTTTTTTAATCGAAAAAATAGTTTGGTATGTTCGGATCTCTGTGTGTGTGTTTTTTTTTTCAATTTCATTAGATCGTTGTGTTTAAAATCAGTATAAGTTTTTTTAGAGCAATCAATAAAAGTCTTATTCAAATGAAAAAATATTACAACGTAAAGGAATTATCGGTGGTAGACGTTCCTCACATATGTCACTACTTTCAGAAATAGTTACGGGTTCGTCATCAAAAATGACATTTATGAGTCAATCATGCTCAACTCCTAACCAAGTAAAACACCACTCAATATGGGCTAGCAATGGAATGTGCCACATGATTAGCACTTCTGAGTATAAACAATAACTTCTCTACAAACCTCACGTAGCAGGATTCTAATCTTCTCTACCAAAATTTCATCCTCAGCACTCCCTTGTCTCATTCACCAAGCCACTAGGCAATAAGTCTCTATGCACTCTACCTGCCAGCCTTGTTGAATCACAACCTCAATCCCTATCACTAATGCCATCAACTCAGCAACACAGGGGCTGAGGAGTCCTTGAATTCTTTCTCCCACAGCCAAAACCAATTCACCTAGAGCACTACATCGATGCCAACACATCCCCCATTGTCAAACGTAGCAACGTAACAATTCAGTTTCAGAGAAACCAGGACTGGGTGCACACCACCTACTCCTACTATGCTGAGTTTCCCTCTCATTATGCACCTGACTACATTGCTGCATAACCATCATACCCTCGCACATTAACACTCCTTGCTCATAAAGTAGATTCAGAGGTCGATGAGGCTCACCGCGCACTACTTTATTTCACTGTCTAATTGCTCCAAAGTAGAATAACCAACAACTTAATTTCATCCAAAGAAAGAACTGCTAAAGTATGATCAAGAAAATCTGAAAATTTTGAAGACATACCCAAAATCAGCTAGTCATAAAAGTATGATCAGGAGGATTGTTTCAAAATTTTGTTTCATGACAGCAGCATTCATATATTCGTACTATTGTGCTGCTGTGTGGTATTTATCCAAAGCCATTATGGATTTGCATTACCTTTTGGGACGGTGTCATGGCCTACTTTATGCTATTGTTTTAGGAGAATCACATACCCTACATATATTTAGTGCATATATGTATATTGTTTCCTGATATGCTTTAATGTCTATGCTTTGTTAGGTCTACCCACGGGAAATATATGTATTTGCACTTATACATTGGACAGGCAATGATGTGTTGAATAGGAGGTTCGTTTGCTCTCTCTCGAATAAAATCATCATGTTCAATTAACTTCCTGCAAGTTTCTGACAATCTAAATGCAGGTTGAGAGTTCTGGCTGAATCTAAAGGATTCCTACTTGATGATGATGGTCTATTTCCAGCGACACGGGGTTCTCTCGGTCAGCAGGTGATGACTGTTTTGTTTTGGTACCTTTTCCATTTACTCTCTCTGTTTAATGGTTCACTCACTGTTGGCTTGTATTGCTCACTCTCTCACAGGGAATGAGGCGCAAGCTTGAAATTTGACACAGAAAAGGAGGTGTTTGAGTTTCTCGGGTTTCCTTGGCTTGAACCACAAGATAGAAATCTGTGAGGATGGGCGAATGGCTAATATTAGCAAGAGCTTAACAAACCAAGACTCGTTAGTGAAGTGCTGCTTAGTGTTGCACAGAGAGAAACAGAGGTCATCTTGACAATGAAAGCTTGTAAATTATGCAACTTTATAATCTTCTGGGTTACTCTTGTTCACACCGTCTAATTCCAACTCTTTTTTTTCTAAGAACATTTTAGATCTCTCTTACTTCTGTTAACAGATTGATGGATACTTATGGAAATGAATGATGTAGAAAACAGTCTGAATACAAATGGAAATGAGCACTAGTGATTTCAATCCCCCGTGTCTTGTGACTCTTGTCACTCCTGTGACCAAAGAACAGAAAAGAAAAAAGAATACGGACTTGTGGGGTGAAATTGTAATATCAATTCACTCTGGGGTTATCAGCTGGTATAAAATCCCAAAACCCCAGAGGTTTTAGATAAGAGGATGAAAGAGATGAGTTGGACTTGTGGGGTGAAATTGTAATATCAACTCACTCTGGGGTTATCAGCTGGTATAAAATCCCAAAACCCCAGAGGTTTTAGATAAGAGGATGAAAGAGATGAGTTGGACTAGTGCGACTCCCCTTGTATCTGCAACTCCTCCAAAGGTTCACCAAACCTCTTCCTTCTATGCTTCTCCTTTTTCTTCGTCATACTCTTCAGTTCCAACTGTTAAGGTTTCATCTAGCTTATCACAGAGGTTTAGTATTAGGTGGCTTTCTTCAACGAGACAGATATGCAGAGCAGCAGCCGAGTACAAATTTCCGGACCCAATTCCTGGTTTTGCTGATGCTGTAAGTCTCTTTGTCTAACACACCCACTGTTGATTTTTCAAGAAGAATCAATCTTTATTGAGTTGTTGTCTTTTGGGTTCAGGAGACAGAGAAGTTCAGGACCCATCTCCTGAATAAGCTTTCCAAGAAAGATTTATATGAAGACTCTGTTGAAGAAGTTGTAGGGATCTGCACAGAGGTAGTTTAATGCCCTTATAATTAATTTTTTGGTTGCATTTTGTATGAAGGAATAGTTCAATAACTTCAATTTAAGCAATTGAGTTTAGGTAAGTGGTGAGTGAGAGTGAGGAAATGGGTCAGGTCTATTTAAATTTTCCACTTAAATTTGATCTGTTTAGTTCAATAGATTGTATACAGCACTTGATTAACACTGCACATACTTGGAACACAAACCTTGAGCATTGAACTCTTTGGTTCTGTAACACAAATAAGGTTCTTAGTGGTCATACAAACACAATTTTGTTGGTTTAGTTCGTGTTCTTAGTAGCTTAAAGGCTCTTATTCTTATAACTATGGAGATCAATGATTTCTTTGCCCCCTTTTTGGAATAAATTAGATCCTCAGGAGTGATTATGCACTGAAGTACTGTCATTAGGTGCTTGTACTGTCAAATGTTATTCTTTGGTGTAGGGGGATTTGGATTAATTGTTTTACTTCCAAGTTCCTTATGGTCCATTTTTGGTTGTTGTTAGTACGTTGGCATTAAATTGTTTTCCCCATCATGTTTCTTACAACAGATATTTGGTACCTTCATGCACACTGAGTATGGAGGTCCTGGAACGCTCTTGGTAGTTCCATTCATTGATATGGCTGATACTCTAAACGAGCAAGGATTACCTGGAGGGCCGCAAGCTGCGCGTGCTGCCATCAAATGGGCACAGATTCATGTTGACAAGGACTGGAAGGAATGGACTGGCGATGACAACTGACACAAAACCTGGTTTGCTTCTGTAGGTTATAGAGTTGATCAAGCGGTTTTGATGTCTGTATTGCTTGTCATACTGATGGAGAACTCTCTTCATTGCTTTTTGTTGTAATACTATGCTGTCTGTTGTAACTCATAAGATTGTTAGGCATTAATTAAAATCTGTTCATTAGAGTTTAGACCTTATGCCTATCATCTTCTGGAATTTTGTTTGGTCCAAGTATTTTGCTTGTTCTGCTTGTTCATGGTACTGATGCCAAGGGGACAAAAATTAAGAAAAAAATCTCTCTTGACGCTGAATGCCTAAACTTCGTTACATACTTGCTTAATCAATTGCATTCATCAGATGCACATATTTCTTCTGATGAGGAGGAACTATTGGATAGCTACTGTCAAAGAAGGGTTGATTGGCCAATGTTCTTATAGGCCAGTGCCCTTTGCAACATTGCCGCATACACTTGTTTCTCATAGTGCACTTAAATGGTTGATACAGGCCTCCAACTTCAGTAGAAAAAGATTTGAGTTGAGCACTCTTCATCTGAAGAACGGATGTTTTAGTTGTCCATATTGGAAATATGTAAATTTAAGAAACAATATAAGGGGCAATCAGAAACATAACAAGGAGCTGCTGCATTAGAATTCAAGTGATTCCTATATATCAGCAATCTGTACAAGCAAAAATATTGGATCACATTGTGCTAGTTATGTCAAGCTCTTTGCTCCAGGTGACAGGATAGGCCCTTGATTAAACGTTAGTAAGTTGTACTTTCATTTCCTTACATCAATCTATAAGAAAAACGTGCTGTGAATGCAACTAATTCAGAAATCTGAGAAATCTGATCCGCCACGACTCACCAACTCTTCCCTATCAATGAAACGCTCAAGCAACTCTTTCTCTTTCAAAACCAAGCAATCTTCAGACTTGCCAAACCAGTCATACCGCCGTTTGGCAACTTGATCATAGACAATCTCTCTGAGAGGAGTTGGGATTACCAAGAGTGTGCTTAAAGCAGAGTAAGGGAGAGGCAGGTATGACAATACTTTCAGCGCAGCTGCAGAATCATAAAGCATAAATTCAAATTCCATTTCAAAAGCTTAAAAAGTTGAATATTGACAGGAAGGCTACAGTGGAAAGCACTGGATTTGTATGCATAGATGAATATTGACTCAGATACATTCATGCATTTGTATGCTTAGATGTCTGCATATATCTCGATAGTGTGTCATACAGAAAAATGTTAAAAGCTTGAACAATTGAAAGATGACAGCACAGAATGCTTCTCAATCAACACCTAACGAATCCCACTTTGAAATCTCTAGGACAGAAGTATAATCCCTAGAATATTAAAGAGATCCATGTTAAGGAAAATGTTAACCTTCAGACACAATAAGAATGATGGGGCTTACCTTTGCATTCTCAATCATTACGATCAAAGTTCACCTAGTTTATCCCCTTTTAGTCATTGCGTTATAGCAAGATTGACAATAGGTAAAGATAACAGGGTATTCATCCTAAAACAGAAAACATACCAGACAGAAAATATACATCTAACCCTGTGCAGTCCAAATCACTCTAATTCACAATCTATAAACTTTCCACATCAAACAAATTAACCCAAAGATTCTTTGCTTCCCACCTGAAAGATACTACTTCAACTTCCAAAACAAACCTAGTTTCAATCCTCCCTAATGAATATATTTGATTTCCAAATAACAACAAGAAACTTGTTTGCCAAGTCAGCATTTTCAAAACTAACGATATTTTAGTTCTATCACTTCACTAAATAACCTAGCATTACCAACATCAAGCAGTAACATGACTAACATCCAAATCACAACAGCTACATAATCAAAGAACGGTGTCAGAATCTAACCAGTTGAGCCTTGGTGATAAGAACCAGGGCCTTCAACAAACAAGAATCGCCGAAGAACATCCTCCCTATCAAGCCCACACAGTCTCAAATAAGGCTCAGCTGTCTCAGACTGAAGGCAGCAGAACTTGATCTTCCTATGCTTGTCTGCTTTGATCACCCACTTCACCCCTGTTCATAAAGCACTCATCTTTGTCACTAAAACCCTAAACCCACATCAGAAATCTCACCAAACCCAACACCCAGAAACCAAAAATCCAACTTTGACAAAACCCAAACCTCCATGGCAGAGATGGCAGACCCCATCGAACACCACCAAACGTGGCTGAAGCAGAGTGGGCATCAGAAACGCCGAGGATGCAGAAGCTGGGGTAGAGTACAGGGGCGCGTCTTCATCGTCGTCGCCGACACCGGCGAGGTCTGCGGCGGTGCTCGAAACGACGTCGGAGGAGGAAAATAGACGGTTTGGTGATGAAGAAAAAGACCAAATTGGAGCTCGTTTTGGGAGCAATCTGATCAACCTCGCCATTGTCATTTTGGGTCTGGCTGGATTTTGGGTCAGGTCATTTTTGGAAGGGGGTTTAGAATTTTTCTAAGGGTTTATATTGGACTGAGGAAATTAATTTTAACCATGCCTTCGCAAATGATGAGAAACATTTGAAATAGTAAAAACAAATTAACCATGCCTTTCGTGGTTTGCAAGTATATACCTTATAATTTTGTTCTTTTTTTAAAGAAAAAAATAAAAGCATCTCGTTTACTCTACCCATTTCAAGACTGCATCACATTGTATAGATGGTAGAAGAATCACATTTCTCTCCAGATTCTTCTCCCTTCGTCACCGAAGTCCAGGAGGAGGCTCAGGTCTTGCTGCATCAGAGCCTCCATGAGTTCTGCCACCTCAAGGCTCTCAACCTCGAGGCCTTCTTCAGTTTCCTCTTCGGTAACAACAGGGCGCCTAAGGTATCGTTCAATTGTCGTCTCGATAATAATTAATTTGAGATTAGTTTTCTGTTTTTTTTGTAAGTAATTTCGAGGAATTTCTAATTTTGGATGAGTTTATTAGGCGCACCATGATATGAATGAGCCCCTGTCACATTATTACATCCGCACCGGACACAATTGTTACCTGACCAGGAACCAGCTGAGCAGCGACTGCAGCTATGTGCCGATTATAGAAGCGCTTCATAGGGGTGTGAGGGTGATTGAGCTTGATATTCGGCCAAATTCGAACTAGGACGATGTGGATGTGCTTCATGGAGGGTATGTGTGTGTGTTTATGAGTTTGAAATGTTTGTTTGGTTTGTACTGATTGGAGAATGTGATATTGAATTGTATGGGTAAAACTGTGTTTGTTGTTTTGTTACAGGACATTGACTGCTCCGATGGCGCTTATCAAATGCTTCAAGTCTATAAAGGAACATGCTTTTGTTGCATCTGAGTACCCTGTTGTAATCACCTTAGAGGATCATTTAACTCCTGATCTTCAAGTCTATCAAATGCTTTAGGCGCTTATCAAATGCTTCAAGTCTATAAAGGACATGATAGCATATAATTTGAAGCATACATATGTTGCCTGTAATGTCAATACTACTGTTTAAAATTGTATTGTTGATGAATCGGTACATACCGACTTCTGGCAATTTTTTGAAAGTTCTGAAATCAACACCAACTATGAAAAACTCATACATATATTCATTGGAAATCACATGATGTTGGTTATAAGCATTTTACCTGTATTTGTTTTCTTTTTCTTTTGGGTTTTGGATTCTCCATGTTTGTTTCTTCTTCAACTTTGGGTTTGTTTGCTTTATAAGATGGGTATTTTTTGGTGTAAATTCCAAATACTGATCGAAATTTTCATCAACATACAACACTGCAAACATCAAAACCACATTAATCTATACCTAAACTCCATCACACATATTATCATAAACCCTAAACACACATACCTATCTGCATCTTCCTAGACCCTGAAATGCACAAAAGCAAACCCGTTGCAGATAGGGTCCTTAGTCTTCTTGTTCCCACTCACAGCCGGGTTTATGCTCAGCAAACCCAGAACCATCTTAAACGCCGCACTCAAATCCCGGTGCACATTCTTCTTCTTCGGCAGGTTCCTCACCCGAAACCCCGCCGGCACAACCACCTCCACCCCTGCAAAACGCACCAAAATCAAACCACAACAACAACACATACTTATCCGAAATTCGAACTCCGAAAAGTCAAAAGACACAAACCTTTCTTCTTCTTAGGTTTCACATTTGCCTTTACGGCGTCGTTTTGGACCTCAGCCTGTAGTTCTTCAAGCAACTTGTCCTCAATCGGAGTGTCGTACACTTTGCCTTCCCCGAATCCACTTCTTCATCTCCCCGAACGGCACCAGGATCCCTCGTCGTCTTCATCCTCACCATCAATTCCCAATTCCAGCTCCTCAGCCTCGCCGTCCACGTCAGCGTCGTCCTCGTCGACTTCGCCTCCTTTGCGCTTTTTACGGACGGACTGGAGTCCGAACTTGGGGCTCTTCTGGGCGCGAACGACGGGGAAGCGGAGGAGGAGCGTCAGGTAGACGCGGGAGAGGAAGAGGGTGGGTTTGGAAATGGGGAAGCGTAGTTGGGTTTTGAAGGAGAATGAGAAAGGAGTGGTGAAGAGAGAGGAGGAGGAGGAGGAAGAAGAAGGTGGAAGCCTTGCGGTGCTTCTAATCTTCGCCGCTGTGCTCTACTGGTCACAGACTTCGAGTAGATATATAATCCATGTATATTAAAATAAAACTGAGGACACCACGATAACTTGGTTTCGTGGTGTAGTTGGTTATCACGTCAGTCTAACACACTGAAGGTCTCCGGTTCGAACCCGGGCGAAGCCAATTTTGTTTTTTTAGTTAAGCTCTTGCTCGTCTTTTTGTGTGGGCTTGGGGGACCTTTTGGACCCAATATCATTGACACTTGAAGCCCCATTCAGTTTTCCAACTTTTCTTGATCTGTTTTTGTAGATCTGGAACCACTGTTGATGAAGAAGAAGAAAAACGACCATGAGAATCTCATGTACTTGCAATTAGTTTAACGATGAAACTTCTTTTTAATCAAATACTTGTTCGGGCAATTTACTTATTAGTTGATATTGTCTTTGATGCATTTGGAATGAGATGATATCCTAAGGTCCGTTGTAATGTGACCCTAATTTTATCCTTATTCAAATAAAATTCTACCCTTTAATGTAATAGTAATTAAAATAATTTGTTCATATCAGAAAATCACGAAAAGAATGATGGTTTAAAAGATTTAAAACTAAACGTATATAAGCTTAATGACACAATCTGTTTCTGAAAAGTTAAAATGTTATACACAAACCTTTTTTGTTGTTGCTGATATTTTGGTTTATATATATACCTATTTTGACAGTGACCAAGGTATATATGGTATGGTAGATACTAGATACGTATCTTGTTTTCTCCTATATATGATATCAAAACATGAATCGACCAATCTGCAAATGGAGCTATTATGACTTATGAGTAACATCAGCATTGACTCGTGAACAGAAAAAGACCAGATAGGCATGGAGCTGATGAAATGGAACCAAAAATAAATAAATAAAAATCTAGGAACAACCCAGGAGCGCCAGCACCCTTGGCAGTAGGGTGAAAGCCAAGAGATTCTGGGCCTCTAAGGCATGGTTCCAATTCCAAACATGTTGGCATTAGGTGAGTGATTGCTTTCCATGACATTTTCACTTCCACATCTGATAACTACTTGTTCATGTACATTCATGAATTGACATTTCCCAAATACTAAATACCCAAATTTGTACTTGGTAGTAGCTACATATACTACTTTAATCATAATCTATAATGTTGTTTTAGCAGCTTGAGTCCAACTTCTTCTGTCTTCTTTGTTTTGAGTTAATTCGGTTTCTAATTTTGATAGATCACGTTTTTCTCCTCTTTATACAATATTCAAGCTAAGTTAAGCATCCCTGAAGTACAGCACATTTGATTGTTTAATTGTATAGGAAACATGAGAAGAGTTGTAACTGAGGACAAACCGGTTGTCAAGTGCAGGACACAAATTGCAAATCTCGTTTCACTATCCTCTTGTCAATGTATGTATGTTTTGTGACTTTTGTCAATTCAAGGCTCCAGTAATTCAAGTTTTAGTGACAATATACTCCATTTTCTGGAGCACAACGCTAATATACTTATTTTTGTTTACTCGTTATATAAGACTCAATTTGGAGTGTGTGAGTTTCATTTGCCTGTATACGACTCTTAATTATATACTTATCGATCAAGACGAAATCACTCACTCTCACTGCTCCAGTTGGTAGATAGAAAGCGAACAAATGATGTTTCTTAATATTTGGAGTCATTGTCGAATCATTTACCGATTGATCCATGCCCCATACTCATGACCAGTTGCACATCTATCTATAGTATATAAACAAAACATTGTTCCCCCACTGCATGATCGACCTAATATTCAAAACCAAGATTCGAATGGCATTGGAATACAAATACCCATATAGATTTCTTAACCCTAACTTGTAGACCTCCGAAATCCAAATTCAAAAAAGAGGGTTTTAAGACATGGATCCTGAAGAGTTGAGTTTTTCATAGCCTAGAACCTAAAGCAAACTCCTTCTATAGGAACTGATACCAGAATTACGAAGACTCCAAAGCAAAATGGTATTAACTTCACCGCCAAGGCTGAAAGAAAATGGAGCCCTAGACATTTTAACAAACACTCTCTGGTGATCAATATGATGGGGGGGCACAGATGAGAACAGAGACAGCTAGGCCATCTGAGAGAGGCTGTGTGTATATGATGACTTTGACCAACATGGGAAATGGGCGCGGGGAAGTGAGAAAATCAGAAAATTAAACAACTCCCATCTCAAAATCACATCTCGATAGATTTGATCTATCTTTGGCAATGGTGCTAGTCGAATCTGAATCTGTAATCTTAAATAACACACAGACAAGCTCATGCCAAGTCATAATAAAACCCAGATCACCCTCAATATATAGTCTTCTGACATGTTGAATCAAAGGATAAATACAGTGATGAAATTATATATTGAAAATGAATGATAAAGAAAGACTTCAATTATTTTTGGTTGGATAAAAAAACTAGCTGTGTTGAACTGATATATAATTCGAATTTTACCTAGGAGCAGCTGGCTGCTTCTGAGTGCTGTTGGTCCATGGGAAATAGGAGTTTCATGTGAAACTATACCACTCTACGTACTACATACATGCAGGTGTATCCATACTCAATAATATTGTGAGAATTTATCAACTGATATTTTATGTATGTATATTTATACATATCAATAAACACTGTGATATATCAATCTGTATTGAAATCTGAGAATCTATCAGTACTGAAATATATTATTTTGAGTATATATTTCAAACCCTAGATTGAAATACAGAGATCTATTATATATTTTAGCTGCATATATATATGAAGGCATGCTGATGCAGACTTGCAGTGAAATGAAAAGACTTCAAAAGTTCATCACCACCTAACATTCCACACTAAATGCACTAGTCCACAATCAAACAATATATATAGCAGAGGCAAGTGAATAATAGAGTGGTGAAACAGCAAAGTCTTTTTCTTATCAGATATGTTTGATGTTAATGTTCTAGAAATAAAACAAAATTTTCTTTGTCTTAACATTGCTATTATTTGCAAGCTCTCTTTCACTAGTTAATTAAGCTTCTTCTTTTCTACCTTTGGGTCTTTAAGGTCTTTTTTATTGGAATATTCTAGGGTACCTACCTGTTTGTGATACCAACATTTACCGATATAACAACAAATTTATTGTTATTTTGGTAAATGTAATTATTATTTATGTAATATTTGTTCTATTAAATGTAATTACTTAACTTAATACAATTTACAAGTTTATATACAACTTGTTGTCATTGTAGTAACTTTGTACAATTATATGTAAATGTAGTAATTTTGTTATGAATGTTGTAAATTTTGTTATGAAAGTTGTAAATTTTACTTATTTAACTACTTATTTTTGTACAAATTAATAATAAATGAGTGTATGATATCATCACCACCATCATCAGTCTCTCATAATTGAAGCAGCCTAGCTAGCAAGAGCAAGTAGTAGTAGTAGCTAGTCGCTACCTCATCACCATGGATCCCCTCCACAAAACATGTACCAATCAGAACCAACTTTTAGGTGCCATTGTCTCCCTCCCAATGGCCTATTTGATGTGGAAATTTCAGGACAGAAGCACATACCAGTTCTCTGTACTAGTCAAGACTCAACTATATATGTCATATGAATCCATTAATGTCCAAAGCTACCACTATATGTTGGATGTGAAGAAGTCAAACATCTCATTATATGTCTGTGGAGGAACGGATCTACAAGCTAGAGTGCTCCAACAACTCTATGGAGTTTATGTCTCATCATCCCCGTCGATGCTTAAAAGTTTATATAGCATTCATAAAGGATTTCCTCATTCCTTTAATACATATAGATTATGGTTAAGGTCTTACGATTAGAGCAATCGATCACCTATATATGAAACGAGATTGATAGTACTAATATTTCAAATGTTAAACAATCTCGACATGGTGTATGTTATGTTAAATTATTAATTTATATATGAGAGAAACAAACTGTAGTTCAAATTAACAATCCAATCGCACAATATACGTTGTCATGATCATTTTGTTCCAAGTTTCAATCGTCTTATTAAACTTGTAAATTAACCACTCACCACTGCGTATAAAGATATGGAGTTTGTCAACATCAACAATTCAACATGATAATAAAATTATGATTCACCACTAACGGTTCTAAAAAATGATTTACCACTAATTGTTTGAAACAAGTTAGACACATCATGTAATGTCATGTCATGTAGGATTTGAGTCAATTGCGACAAAGATTAAAAATTTAGTCTCATAAGTTATCACATATGAGACGAAAATAATTTCGTCGCTTTAGTTACCACTTATGCAACGAAACCAATTATCGTCTCTTAAATTTACACTTATGCGACGAACTCATAACTTAAACGACGAAAATAATTTTATCTTTTAGGTTCACACTTTTAAGATGAAACAATAAGTTTCGTCGCAGAAGTTCCAAAATTTTGAAAAAAAAATTCAAAAAATTTGAAAATCGACTGCTCTCTCCCCCCTTCTCTCTCATTTATTTCTCATTAAACCATCAACCCTCCACAATCCCTCACCCCCACCACCCCTCTCACCTTTGCCGCCACCTCCCTCACCCCCTTCACAACCCCCAATCCCTCCCCTTCGCCTCTCTACCTCCCTCACTCTTGCTCCACAACCCCCAACTCTCCCTCATCGACGTCAACTTCTTCCTCTCTGACGACCTCCTCATCACTGTAGCCGACCTCTCCTGCCTGGTACAGTATGTCTTCGACGTCAAGACCTGGACCGTCCTCTGCCGCTTCCGCTCCCACACCCGTCCGCTTTGTCAAGTTCCCTCTCCACGACAAGCTCCACCTCGTATTCGGTGGTGACGACGTCGTCGTCAATTACTAGGATGTCTGCTGCGGTGATTGGTGACGGAGGTGAACCACGGCAAGCCGGTCAGAGATATTGTACGAAGGAGAGTGGCGGTGGGTTTGGTGGGTAAAGGTTGACAGTGGTGGTGGTGGTTTCAGATCAAAACAAAATTGGCCGACGAAAAATTCAGAAAATTTCAAAAAAAAAATTGCCGGGAGAATTTTTTTTGAAATTTTGAAATACTAAAGCGACGAAATATTTGGTCACTTAAGTTGAAAAAATTCGTCTCTTAAGATTGTAGCGACGAATCATTTTTCGTCGTATAGATGTACTATGTTGCGACGAATACTTCATTTTCGTAGCATATAGGTACCAGTACGACGGTAAGTATACGACGACACCTATGCGACAAAATTTTCGTCGCTTAGGTTTTTATGTGACGAATAGGTGATCCTATACGACGAAATCATTTCGTCGTATAAGTCTCGGATTCTACTAGTGATATTATATGGCTACCTACTTTAATTATGCCCATTCTGATAAAATGTGCAACTTTGGAAGATCAAGTTCAAAACTTGAAAGCCCAAATCATGTCATTTGAGAAATAGTGAGATGCTTACTTTATACATGGTTTTCCTTTTAAGATGAAAACAGAGTGTTTATCTATTACTATGCAGATCTGTTATGAATCGTTAAAACGGCTAACCGATTTAAAAAGTTAATTAATTAAACTGTTTATGATTATGCAGATCTGTATAACATAATTTTCAAATACACAGATCTGCATAACAGAATTTTCTAAAAACGAGAACAAACAAAACCCACAAAAGTTTAGCATTTCAACATGTCGTGCCCAGGCTAGCTTGATACTAGTCCAAAAGCTACCAATTAAGTAGTATGCAATGTACAAATCCTTTAAACAGATATATGGGATATGCGCGTTCTATTATTATTACGTACACAATCGATTATGATATTCTTGATCAAACAAAGCCTGGAGTTACGAAAGTTAGTTGACACAGACGGATGATCGCGAGCTAAATAGTTCGTTTTGTGCTGGATGCATGTCTATTATTCGATAATTAATAATAAGTAAATATTTAGAAACCGATTAAAAAAATGAAATATCAGCACCTATCCCTCCGGGTCACGTGGCAGCACGCTGTCAGTAGAAATCACGCGGGAGTGACGTGATTAAACTCTAGAATCCATCACGTAATAATTCCAACCAAAACGGGAAACTCTTATGTTTTCCCGGGCAGAAACTGAAATCCCCTCCCTCATTTTTATCCTCGAAATCTTTCACCTCCTCATTTTTATAAATTTTAATAAAAATTAAATAAATTCAGCACCTCATATTTATATCCAGACCAAGCTGATAGAATCGCCAAATCAAAATCTCTCAACTCTACTCATATCTTCCTAACTCAACCACACTACTCTCTCATCGAGCTCTATATAATATCCCCACAACCACAAACGCAAGCATTCCGGCGGCTTCTCCGATCATTATTTCCGATGGCGAGAGAATGAAGGTGAATCGGAGACGACGACGTACGACGGCGATCATGTCACTTTCATGCTCAGACTGCTTCTCCGACCTACTTTGCGGCGAAGACTCCTCCGAAATCCTGTCCGGAGAGTCGCCGGAATGCTCGTCAGACATAGAATCTCCGGCGTGTAGTGAGGAATCCATAGCCGGATTCATCGAAGACGAACGCAAGTTCGTCCCCGGGGTTGATTACTTGGCTAGATTTCAGTCCCACTCCCTCGATATCTCCGCAAGAACCGATTCCGTTGCATGGATTCTCAAGGTATAATCATCATCGCACCATAAGCTTCACTTAGATTCATCGATCGTAGCCACTCCAAATCGTTTTCAACTTTTCGATCATTGCTCGATTTCAAATCCGTAATGCTTGCCTATGATTGATACTTGTGTTCATGTTCAGGTCCAAACCTACTACGGATTTCATCCACTAACGGCGTATCTCTCCGTCAACTACTTAGATCGGTTCTTATGTTCCCGCCGGTTGCCGGTAAATCAATCTATCCGTCAACGTTTAAATTTTAATCTGTCTTTTATGTTTTCTTGTTTGGACTTTTCAAAACGTTTGAGAAACTATGGGCAAAAAGTAGATTGTATTATTCAATGTATGGTACCTAGTCACCTGAATCACTGAGAGTAGGTAAAGTGTATAAATCAAAGTATAGATGGTTAGATGTACGTACTGTTTTACTATAAAGCTCGTGGGCTTTCATCTCCCAACACAATAATCATTTTGTTAATTGTGCTTCACTATAGAATCTAAAATTTAAAGTACGATGATATTACTAATTATTCCACGCCCTTATCATTGTCATTTTGTCTTTGTCATGCACGTGCATTTCACGTGGATATATTTACAATATTGTTACCTAGTGCTAATCGTATGATCGAATAACCAAAAGGATCATCTTAATTCTTAAGCTCCACAATGTATTAACGTATAATGATGATAGGTTAGACTAATTAATAGTAGTTTTGCTAATTATGTAAGCTTAATTCGTTTAATGTTTCAGCAAGCAAATGGATGGCCAATGCAGCTTTTAAGTGTTGCATGCTTGTCGTTAGCGGCCAAGATGGAGGAACCTCTCGTTCCTTCGTTGTTGGATCTGCAGGTGTGTGAATCTTTATCTTTTCTTATCAGGAGTTATGTAATTTGTTTGTAAATGTTACTCTAGTAATTCGATGCATATTTAGTTTACTGAGGAACGTTGTGTTGTACAGGTTGAAGGTGCGAAGTTTATATTCGAACCCAGAACAATTCGCAGAATGGAGCTTCTAGTGTTAAGTGTCTTAGACTGGAGGCTACGATCGGTAACACCATTCTGCTTCTTCGCTTTCTTTTCGTTCAAGCTCGATTCAACTGGAACCTTCGTTGGCTTTCTTATTCAACGCGCTTCAGAAATCATTTTATCGAATATCCAAGGTACTTACGTACGTGTATATATATATGCAGTGATGAAGACTTTATCTATATAGCGAAGTGTACGTACAAATACAAATTAAACTATAGAACTATAGCTTTAATCTGGTTTGTCAATGGTCAACTACAGAGGCTAGCTTTCTTGAATACTGGCCATCATGCATTGCTGCAGCAGCAATACTTTCTGCGGCCAATGAAATCCCGAGTCTGTCCCTTGAAAATCCGGAGCTTGCTGAATCATGGTGTGATGGACTCAGCAAAGTAAGCGCAGATAATATGATAAAATTGTTGATCTTGTGAACTCTGACTAGATGATCAATTAATACGTTTAATTTGCAGGAGAAAATAATCGGCTGCTACCGATTAATGCAAGAACTGGTGCTGCAGAATGATCGGAAAAATAATATGCCTACTATTGTGTTACCACAGCTTCGAGTTACGGTTCGAGCCAGAATGAGGTCATGTACTCCTACTACTCCAACTGACTTATCCTCGTCGTTCTCAGTATCATCGTCCTCCTCGTCATCGCCATTATCATCGTCTAATAAGAAGCGGAAATTAAACAAGTGCTTGTGGGTAGATGATGACAAAGGAAGCTCCGAGTGAAGGGAGATATATAAACTAATAAAGGAGAAATGAAAAATGGTGGTCCAGGAAAACCTCTAGTATTTTTTTTCGGAGGGTTTTTGGGATTGAAATGACTTGATCGAATCGAGCGAGCAGCTTCGCTGTAGATTATATATATATAGCTATATATAATGTATGTACGTATGAGAGTTTGGTGAGCTTATAGTTTTATAGTTTTGGGTGGGCAATTGCCATTGATTAAAAATGACTTTGCAGATTTCCAAGGGAAGGGGATTTTCCCTTGTTTTGATTTATATATATGTTTTTGGTGAAGAGAGAGAGAGAGATGGGTACCTCTTGTGTAGTGGACAGTCATGAAGTGTGAATAAGTGGTGGGATTAGGATTGAATATTTTCAAAGGCCATCGATTATTGAATTGAAAGGATGGAGCGTCGTAGTGGGGCATGAAAACGAAAAAGAAAGAATGCTAGGGTTGGCAGCAAAGCTATTAGGGTTTCTTCAATTTTGAAGTTTGAGACTTTGAGCTACGACCCCTCTCATGGAGATTTACAGCAGCTTCGTTCTGCGACTTTTTGACCGGAGAAAGTGAATCTCCGATGGCGGTTTCATCCCAATCAATCGGCTTCAGAGAGCTTTTGAGCTTTTGAGTTTTTGAGTGGTCTGTGTGCTTCTGGGTAACGTGGCACACACTCCGCGGATTGTGCGTGCATTTTTGGCGGGAAATTGGCCGTTTTACTTTTTTTTCTTTGTTATGGGCCATGAGGTGGAGCCCTAACCGTGCTGAACTTGGTGGTCGCACGCGTGATGCATAGCCACACGTGTGGATATTTTTTTTCTTTTTTCATTTTTTAATTTGTTAAAAGAACATAAAAGTACAATTAAGAGGAGAAACTTCTTGATTAGTCTGATACGGGGTCTTTGGGGCCTTTCTCAAGCGTGTTGTATTTGATTCATCATTAATAAAACTTATTATAAAGATTGGTTTCCGAAGCTCTCGATTTGCATCTTTTTCTTACTTGTCCTGCTTTATAGTAGTAGAAATATGTAACATGAGTCGGACAATTCCCGGCCACTTTCTGATTCTGAGTTTCATGTCGGCAAATTGTTCTCAAAAGATTGAGGTACTTCTTTTCGAACAATAAAATTAGCTAGTATAAAGATTGGTTTCAAAAGATTTTAGATGTATGTATCTTTTCACTCTCTGCATTAGCAATGATTGAGAAATGAAAATTTGTAACCTGGTGCTTTGTTTTACTACTGTCATCTTATATGAACAACAAGAACCATGCACTAAGAACTGCCTGGTCCCATAACCAGGCTCTTCAGATCTCATACTCAATGAATGCGACTCCTAATAAACGCCTCTCGTGATCGGCCAACCCAACAAGGGCGTAGCTACATGGTGACTAAAGGGGTAAAATGACATTTTTCATCATTTTTTCATGTGTGTTGTACTTCAGATTTTTACTTATATATAAGAGTAATGTAAGCTATTTGACTTATTTTACCTCTTGACAATAAAATTTTTCTCTCAACATAATTAACTTGTCTAAATTGACCCCTCATCGTATACTTTCTAGCTACATCACTGCAACCCGATCATTTGGCTCTGTTCTAACTTATGAGTTTCTAACATCGATCACCTTCAGATATCAGACAAGAGAATAATGCAACGAAATGAGAATCACGCTAGCTAGGGTTTTGACTGGTTAGGTTTCAAACTTAAAAGCTCGTAAACTGAGTAGTTCTTGCTTTGTTTATTTGCAAATAATGAGTTATAAACGAGTTGGTGCAGTACTAGTTCTGAGATATTGCTGGGAAAAGCAGGGCCTCCTGGGAAAGTTGCTTTTGATTAGCAAGGTACTTACAGCATTAAAGCAATACAAATAGACAAAGGCCAACTGAGACTGTCATTTAGTCGCAGATCCCCGACATTGTAATATATAATTTGCATGAAGTATATACTGTGGAGGTCCACATTTATTTTTTTAAAAATACGAATTTTACGATTTAATTTATTTTTAAATCATATTTTCTCATCTTAATCATTTAAATTTTAGGTACTTGTGAGTAAATTTTAATTAATTTAAAGATCGTTAAGGTATTCAAATATGTGTCAGAACTGAAAAAAAAACAAACGGTTCCGGTTGAACAACATTATTACGTTCATAGTTTTGATTCATATTTTCGATGTCTTATTGATCACCAAATTTACTGAAAATTTATACATATGCACTACTCATATATACCTATATTTTGAACCTACGATTAAAATGATAAATTATGATCAAAAAGTAAATCAAAATGTAAAAATCTGTATTTAAAAAAATACAGACATCCGTATTGAAAAATGAAACGTCTGCATCTACAACTCAATAATATAAAGCTAGCTATTGGGTAAATAGATTAAAGTTATATATATATATATATTAACTTTAATCTATTTACCCAATAGCTATATATATATATATATTAACTTTAATCTATTTACCCAATAGCTAGCTTTATATTATTGAGATCTAGAAAAGGTATCCATGCATTTTCATTATTATTTTTTTATATTTATGCGCATGTATATATATGGCATGCAATATCTTATCTCTAATTCAACAGGTGGCAAGTTTGCATCCTCGTATCATCATATAAATAATGTTTTTTTATTAAATATCACAACTACAAACTCATAACTTTCTACTTCTTTAAAAGGAAATTATCGCGATAGACCAATTGGTACTAGACATCATCATATGAATTATGAAGATTTTTTTTGTCGTTGAATTATGAAGATATATTCATTTCTCTATACTATCAGCTTTCTTTTCTATTTTGTTTTAGCATATATTTGAATTATCATAAAAATGCTCAAAATGGACCACCGTGAACATAAAACAAATAAGATAGTGACAATATTTTTGTAAAGTGAACTTTTCAGTAATATCTCTTTGGAAGGTTACCCTTTGGATCAACTGTCTCATGGATCAATAATGGTCGCATTTAGAAAACACAAACATGCAAGAAAATACAATTTAGTAACCGAAGTGACAAGTCTTTGAATATTTCTTACTCTACTTAAATGTATATCAAATCACAGTTGTGTAATTGATTATGTTGATTAGGAGTTAAGTTTTCTTACTAAACTAGTTTACTCTTGATGAGGACTTAACTAGTTAATTACTTGCTTCTTTAATAAGTTTTAGGGTAAATTCCTCTTATGGTACATGAGGTATGACAAATATGACAATTTGATATATCATATATAAAATATGACAATTTGGTACCTCAAATACTACTTAATTTTCTCATACGGTACTTTCGTCAACTTTTTCGTTAAATATAGACATGTGATCGACTGGCACATGTGTCTACTTTAAGGGTTATTTTCGTCATTCTACTAATAATTTTTCAAATGAGACATTAATATATATATATATATATATATATATATATATATATTATCTTTCATTTCAAAATTTAATTTTATCTTTAATCATCTATCATATATATTTGACATGAAGTTAAAAACATCCACTATGTTAAAGTAAAATAACAATCGGAATTGGTCTACCCATCTCATTACGTATCCTCTTTATATAGAAGTGTGATTACAATGGTAATTACAATAAACATAATGACTAATTGATAACTGATTGAGTAATTACATCTGTTAATCGCTAATTGCATAATCAACTCTTCGCCAGTTACTTTGACCAAGACACATAATATACATGTGGGCTCTTCAGTGGTAGAACATAAACCACTGGTTCCTCGAATATGTGTAATGATAGATCTTAACCATATGCACTCACGAACCGCCTCACGTAGAGCAATGATCTCAGAGTGGTTTGATGAGGTAGCCACAAGGGTTTGCTTGGTTGATCTCTAAGATATCGACGTGTTCCTAATGGTGAATACATAACCAGTTTGAGAACGTCTTCTATGTGGGTCAGAGGTACCCAGCATCAGCAAAACCAACCAAAGTATCGTTTGGAGTTTCAGTTTGTCCTTCGGGATGTGCAGTTTCATTTGTTATCCCATCTCTGTTTTTATAGGGATAGAATAGTCCCAAGCCAATGGTTCCTTTTAGGTATCGAAATATGTTTTTGATACGATTCCAATAACGTTGCGTTGGCGCTAAGCTAAATCTAGCTAATAAGTTCACTGAAAATGCAATATATGGTCGAGTACATTGAGCTAAGTACAATAATGTGCGTATTGCACTTAGATAGGGAATTTCAGGTCCCAATATTTCCTCGTCATCTTTCTTTGGACGAAATGGATCTTTCTTTATATCCAGACTTCTACCGATCATGGG